>VWYH01001467.1:64194-443177 GCA_013399365.1 Pampusana beccarii
GAGTAGAGGGGAAGGAGAACCTCTCTCGACCTACTGACCACCCCCTTCTAATACACCCCAGGATGCCATTGGCCTTCCTGGCCACCAGGGCACAGTGCTGGCTCATGGGCATCCTGCTGTCCACCAGGACCCCAGGTCCCTTTTCCCTACACTGCTCTCTAACAGGTCATTCCCCAACTTATACTGGAACCTGGGGTTGTTCCTGCCCAGATGCAAGACTCTACACTTGCCATTGTTATATTTCGTTAAATTTTTCCCTGCCCAACTCTCCAGCCTGTCCAGGTCTCTCTGGATGGCAGCACGGCCTTGTGGCGTGTCAGCCACTCCTCCGAGTTTGGTGTCATCAAACACACTGACACTATGTTTTTCACTGTGAAAGCAGGATGCATTTCTCCATTACTGTTCTCTGTTCTCTCTATCTGTCTCTCCATTCTTGCATATATTACTGCTGTCCTGTGAATTTGCTGGAGAATATGTCTGGTTTGTCTGTGTTTGAAAGCCTCAGGCTGCTTAGTGATAACACCTGTCCAACCAGTGAGAGAGGGTGCAGATCTAATGTGGGCTGTGAAGGGAGGCAGAGACGGTTCTCTCCGTTCAGCATGACACTGAGGGTTAATAGAAGGAAAATATTGATGTTTTATTAAATTACTCCTATAGGCCAGATCATATAACATGCCCAAGATCTAAACAATGATCCTGTTCTGGAGGAATGTGAGGTTCAGACTGATGAGATAAACCATTTGCTGGAATATCTCTCATGGTTTGCTAAATTGCTTCCCTTATTTAATTACAAATTAATTGAAAACATTCCTTGCCCAGTGGAACGATACTTAAAAACTGATTTGTTGATAGTGTCATAATCCTCCTTAATATTTCTGTAGACTCTCCCACGATTATGTCATCAATTTCACACTTTTTTTGACTTTGGCAAAATCTTTTATGCAGGACTCATTAACCTAAGGAAGAGAAATAGCTGCAGCCCTGGAGTTCACAAAGCCCAACCAGGATGATGCTGACATAAATAACGAAGTGGCGCACTTGCAACTGGTGTAAATTTGGTAGCAGGGACACTATCAGAGCTCAGAAGGGAAGGACGTAGCTCTGTTAGCAGAGAGAAGAGACGAGTATTCAGTCAGGAAGCAAATGAAATCTATATAGTAAGGGGCTGAGTTATGGAATTAGCTGAATTCAAAGCATCTAGGGTCACATGTCCTCTGACTGTTGCTTTTCTAGTCTTCAACTAGTAGAAGATTACTTACCTTGCTGCACTTTTCAGTGCTTAGGACTATCTTTCTCTTGATACTCCAAGGGAGGCAGAGTTTGCCTGAAGCAGACAGCTCCCCTATGTGGTAGAAAAACCTGGCCTACAAACACAAAAATCTGAGTTTACTTTCAGTCCCCAAGAAGCAAGTTGCTATTTTTTCATCCAAGCCATTGGCCTCTCAGTTTGGGATGATGTCTGTTAGCCTACTGTGAAATACTTGGTAAAAACTATAGAAATGCAAATACAGCAGTGATAAAGTACGTAGCAATATCAAATTCTTACAAAACATCTGTCAGCCAGTATCACAAAGTATTCTTAGTCAGACAGCCCAACACTATAAATCTGAACCTCTGTCCACTTTTCTTCACCTAGATAAAAGATCCTTCTATCCCTTCTATCCTGTAGCTGACCCTTTTCCTGAAACACTAATCATATAAAATTTATATAGTGTACCAAAAAGGCTGACAGATCCAGGAAATTTTGGACACTGTGGTGGAGGAAAGATGAAATAAGATCTGGAGATTCTGGGTCTGGATTTGTCAAAGTATCTTCCCTAGCTTCAGTGGGGGCAGGATTCAGGGAGGAGGGAATTCTTTATGGAGGTTAGTCCTGTCTATTTTGGGTCAAAGGGAAAAAGTTGAAGTCTAGTAAGCATGTAGTACAAATCCCAGGACCCTGGGGATATGTGGTCATAGGAAGATGCTCCTTGAGAAGTCAAGTCCTCACCTCACACTCCCATCTCTGCAGATTTTTTTTCCAAGTGTAACCCCCTCCCTTGCACATCACAGTGATCTGTTTCTCAAGTAATGAAAGTTTGAAGTGTAATGGCACAGTGGATAGGTCCCTGCGAAAGTCACACCCTGATGTAGGTGGTAAAGGCGGAGAGTTACTACCATCGTGTGAGTGCCAAACAGCTACGGAAGACATTTAGTTAATTCACAGATGGGCATAGTTCAGAGGCTTCTGTGAATTATGCCCATCTGTTTTGTAGAACTGGAAGGCTGAGACTGCGTGTGCTGAGATTTCCAGATAACTGGAGCTCTCACCATAGAGGAACTAGAAGGTATTGCCTGAAGCTCTGCTTTTGGTTGGGCTGTTTACCCAAGTTCCTGGGAAAATAAAATGGTAAACATAGCCTAAGGTGCTATATAAGCAAGCAGCTCCACTTTTAATCAGGTGGAGATTCTTTCAAGCTGGCAGTATCCATCCTAGATACAGCTTAGTGTTCTGGTAGTGGGTCCAGGACCTGTCTGGGTCCACACTGGTGTGGACATATGAATCTTCGCTAGCTCTGTTCTGGTTTGACTGAATACTAGTTAATTTTCCTTCATGCAGTTAGAAGCCTTTATTTTTTGTAGCTAGCACGGTCATTGTTTGGACTTAGTTTGAGAACAAGAAGATAACACCCCAGGACAGAGTTAATGTTTTTAATTGCTCTGGTCTGACAGCCAAGGATGTTCTGAGCTCTGCCCACAGTTGTGAGGTAGCTAGTAAGGGGGGCATAGATGGGGCAGACCTTGACTGACATCCAGACTGATCAATAAGAATATTTCATGCCATTAGTGTCATGCTTCATATTTAAGGAGTTGGGATCTTCCAGCTAAGTTGTTCTGGTTTTTTCGAGCTGGGACAGAAACCTCTTTAGGGGAGTTCTGTTCAGGAGTTTCTTTAGTTTGGCCTTTTGCCATCCTGCAGTTTTGCAGAGGCCTCTGGGCATTTCTGCCTTTTCTTTTATACCCTATTTCTATTTTTAATAGATATTTATTAGTAGTATATTAATATTTTATTATTCTATTAAACTGTGTTTATCTCAATCCAAGTTTCTCCCTTCCCTTCTGATTCTCTCCCCTATTTTGGGGCGAGGGGTGGGGAGTGAGCAAGTGGCTATTGTGGTTACATTGCTAGCTTGGGTTAAACTGCGACAAGCCCAAGGAACTGAAAGGCTGGAGCAGCTCATCAGAAGGAATCGTCATATGAGTATACAAATGAACAGGGTTTCTGCTAGTTCCACCCTGACAGGGTGTGGGGGGACCTCCTTCGTCTCTGATGGAGCTGGTGGTGGGGATGTGCACTCTCTGTGTGGTGGGCACTCTCAGTTACCTCCTCTATAATTCCAACTAACCAATGTCCCCATGCATTAACAGCATCATGCCATTTGCACTTGCCTCCATCAGCCAGTGAGCTTTTAATTGTGCCTTTTCCTGAAGAAGACTGCTCAGTGCAACAAAATTCAAATCAGCTCCCCAGAGCACCCTGAAGTAAAAATAACTCTGGGCTGTGTACCCAAGAGATAGGGACCATGAGTCTCGTATTGCAAAAAATGCCCAGGCATTTTAGGTAATCAAGTGAAAGAAGTATTAATGCATTGATGGATATGGTGAATAAAAGGCAGTATCAATTAATGTAATTAATGACCCCAAAGATTTCAGGATAATGGAGAATAGAGCCTAGGGTACTTGCAGTGTCCTGGGAATTTCAAGGTAAGGAAAACCCAGCAGAGGTTCCAACCAGTGGCTGTGGATCAGTGGAAAAAGTAGAAGGACAAATGACCCAGGGTTTTCAAAGATCATGTGAACATGTAGTAGCAAGATACCTGTATCACCACCTGTGTTTTTCTAAAAGGCAGTTCACAACTTCCTTAAGTTCACTCTTCCTAGGGCTAAAGTAGTCCCTTTCTTGCCATTTTGACATGGTTGGAGACACTTTAACAAAAATCAGGAAGATTGATTTCTCTTTAATTACAGTGAGAGGTGGGTATGAAAGGGAGCAAGAGACCCAAAAGTCATAAATTAGTTAGGTCAGAGTGGGAGGAAAATGCTCACAAACTGCTGACAAGATTAATATGCAGTTGATGGGAAGCGCTTTCACACCAGGGTGCCAACAAATAAACACAATTCAAAAATATCATCCCCGCTGCAGTGGATAAGGGTGGATTCCCAGCTACGGAGCGGGAGGGGGGAAGGGGGAGACATTTAGAGAGGGCGGGAGACCTGTTTGCCCTGTGAAGTTTCATGGACAGAATTCCTCTGGCGGAATCTGATAGCTGGGGGCTAGCCGGGCCAGAGGGTTACTGCTTTCCACATTAAAAAAAAAAAAAAGGGGGGGGGGGAACCAGGCTTGTGCAGCGGAGTTTGAGGACTGTGTGTGAAAACCTGAAGATCAAGGCTGTGCGCAGCTGCTGCGGGGCTGGGAGCTTCCACCTGCTGCGAGTACTGAGCTCACTTCATGAACACTGCAGGATTTGCAGAACCGGGAGACAAACAAAAGAGTAAGAGTAGAGCCCTCTCCCTGCGCAGCACGCCGTGGGAGGTTGTCTCCTGTTTAAGCAATGCAAAAATGTCTTGCTAATGCAGGTTGCCTCAAAAGGAAAAAAATAAATACTTCGAGGGGGGCAGAAAATTAGAGGAGCAAGAGGGGAGGCACTTCTACAAGCTGAACAATGTGCTGCCAGATTAACAGTTTACAGTTTATTAAAAAAAAAAAAAAAGGAGAACCTGATTATTTTTCCCTTTCCTTTCACCTTTTCTGCTTCCTCTGTCTCTCTATACCTCTCTCATTTCCCTTCCATGCTGCCATATTCTAGGATTCAGGGAGATGCTGCCATTCCACTGTCAATCACCTGTTTAAAACTGCAATTTAGATAGTATCTCAGATCAGCTGGGATGCAATTGCCAGGCCTGGCAATTGAATAACACTGGATTATATGTCTATATATATATCATCAGAGGATGTTTGATGAAATTGCTCACTAATGAAATCTTAACTTTAAGACTTCACATCCCTTCAGAGAAATGTGACATTTAGAGCCCTCTACCTCTGTAATGACAGAGTTGTTACATTGCACTGTAAACGAAACGATGAAAAAACATTGCTGAAGTCAATGGGAATGCCGCCAGTTACTTCAAAAAGGAGAACTTTTTAATGCTTATGTTCGTCTTCTTACGGTTAGAAGCACGAGCAGTCCTGCAGCTCTTCACTGCTGCAGTCCTACAACCTCTGCCCCACACTGCTTATTTTCCCCCAGCTGTGCTACCTCTGGCGTCCTCCCCTCCAAATCTGCTTCCCACCCCTTCCAGCCTTGAGCTGTTCCATGTCTACAGCAGGCTTTTCACCCAGCGAACTACAGAACAGTTTTGTGACGCACGTGAATGGGGACTATGAAGGATGAGGACTAGAGTCCCTCTCCTTGCCTGTTTGATTGGGAATGTTTGAATCTAGGTTTCCAAAGCGGAAAGGTACTGGAATAACTCCATCACACCACACTTCACCTGTACCTCTAAGCCACTACTGGATAAGGAGGGGCGGTTTTACTTCTTGGGCTGATCCAATTGGTCTCATAACCTTTCTGTTCCCACAGGAGCGTGACAGCTCTGTGTAACAGCTAATGCTTCGCAGTTGGCCTCCAGGGTCAAGGACATTGTGCTGATCTGGGGATGACAGTAATAGTTCTGTTGACAGATGCATTTCACCAGCTGTACAGCCACTTGGTGGGACTTAAAGTTAACTCTTCCTGTGCCACCTGACACCGATGGCTCAAATGTAACTTCCATGAGACAGATCATCTACAGCCATGAAGTATAAAGCTCTCCAAAATAAATTGCCTCATTGTTTCAAGGAAGAAATATGCAGGTTCTAAATACCAGGCTCTCCCTACACTGTCTCCTTCTCCTCAACATCGTCTGTCCAGCTTTATGCCTCTTACCTCTTCCCTTCATTTGCTTTCTCTCAAAACCCTGCTTGATAGTTAAAACTCTCATTTAGACCTTGTGATCTATCTTTGGTCCTGCTCCATGTCATGGAGACCAAGTCCCTTCCTGATGACAAGACTGACTCAACTACTGCACTGAAGATCCCAGCTGATTGTTGCTGGCAGACTACCTTCTTGCTCCTTTTCCTGTTTCTCTAATTTCTTTCTCTGAATTTTTTACCTGTCCACCTCTTTCTCCCTCACCTTATGGTGCCCAGTCCTCGTGTTGAATGACTTGTTGTGCCAATGATGTTTTGGTCTGAGTGTAGATTTCTTTTTGCTTTCATTCCTTTCAGTGCTGGCCCAATTGCTTTATTCACCCACCCAGCTGCTCTCACAGCACATTTTCTGTGAAGCGCTGCCTTCTTATAGTTCTCTCTCTAGGTTTCTTTCTATATGTTTCCATTTCTTCCTCACTTGCCTCTTAGCCCTTTTAGGATCTTGTTGGGGTCTTCTTCCCTACCAGTCTCTCTAGCATCTGTGCTCACACCTATTACCTTTTTTACTTTTGGCATAGGTTTTTTTGCCTTCTTTTCCTGTTGACTCCTTCATTGCCCCAGATAAGTGTCTCTACAAAGCTGTTCTCTAAGCCTTCCTTAGGACTTGTGTAGGTGGCTCAGGGAAGGAAAGCTTTTCATGGCCCTTCTCACCCATAAAGCCGTGGCAGATGCTGTTGTACCTGCAGTGACTTACCACTTAGCTGGGAAGCCCCAGAGACACTGCTGCTGCACGCTACATCAGGGCCCCACATCAGGCCCAGCTTCCTCATCCCTCGGCTTCTAGGAAGACTCCTGAGACTGCATGACAACTACACCTGAGCCAAGACCTGACATCCAACTGATTCATGTACATGAAGAGCAAGATGCAAGAGGTCCCCAAAAGGGCTGCAGCCTTTGGATGTACAAGTCTAACCATCCCAATTGCAATCCTGTTTGATGCAAGCATGTCCTTTGTGTTTGAAGACTGGCCTACGGAAGTCAAAATACATGGTAGTTCTGCATCTGGAAAAAAAAATAGTCTGCTGACTTCTGGCATCTCTCAGCTCTAGATCCTTTTCCTTTACCCTCACTCTGCTATATTTTGAAGACTGAATATTCTGTTAGAATTGAAAGCTCCTCCTTGGATAATAAAAGTGCTGTTGGAATCCACTCCCATGTAGCATGAAATTAAAAGGTGAAAAAATACGCAACTGAGGAAAGTGAAAGAAAGGTAAAATGCATAAAATTTTGTGTTTTAAGAACTCTTGCAATGAATACATAATCAGACAGGTCAAAAGGCTATTTTTTTGTTTGTTTTAAACTTCTGCTTTTAACATCGTGATTCCATTTTAGATACACAGTTTCATTTTGAATAGTTTCTCTTTCTGAACACTTTTTTCCTTATGCTTAATTTTCCACTGACTTTACAGAACTGCTCCTACTGTCCAGGAGTTTTTATGGCACATCTTTGGCCAGGTCCTAAGAAATATATATTGACCATGTACCTAAAATCACCAACACAGCCTCCATCAGCACACATTGCTCTTCCTGTCCTAATCATAAGAACAATCCAGAACTTAATTTCCCACTGAGACTGAAACATTGCTTAACATCTGTTTTGACAGAGGATTTGTGAGGGGCTTGAACTACCAGAATGATATGGATCAGTACAGGCACCCTCCTCCTGCCCCTCAACTTTATTAGATTAAGGAAAATCGATCTATCTCCAAGGCTACTCTCTAGGCTTACTATTGCAGATGACCTTCACCTGCTCCGGATTTAAAGAAATAGTGCACTTCTCTCCATTGTCCTCTCCTAGCCACAGTCAATTCATCAAGTTTGAAAAAAAATAGTCAAAAAGATGAGAAATATTGAGAGACTTGTATTTGTGTGTGTTCTGCATAAGCAGAATACACATTTTTAGTGGATAGCAGTGGGATGGTAAGTTCCTTCTGAATCTAAATATGATGTTCCAGTATAACTTTGCTAATAACCCTGACGCTTGTACATTCTTTGTTCTCATGACTGTAGTGAAAAAGTGATAAAAAACATTCACCCTCTTCCTTTGTTATGACTAAATGCTAAGTTTGGCTTGATTTTCTGAATGAATGCATCCATCATAAACAGTATTATTTAAAAAAACAGCCAAACAAAAAACACCCAAGCCTTTCCAAACAGGTGGGTTTTGCATTTAATTTTTAAAGTGGTAAGACTGAACATTCACTTCTGTTTCACCAGACAGCAAAATTCAGTCCTGGCCACGGTCCTGCTTCCCATGGTCAGAAGCCTCCCTCTATCGACTGACAATTTCACTGTTGAAGAGAAGGAAGCTTTGGTTAGAAGCAAGAGCAGGAGCTCATCTTCCAGGTATCTGGGACCTCTTGCAAAAGGGCTTTGCATCTGCGGTCAAAATAAAGCAATTTAATAGATGTCTCTACATAGTTTTTAATTGCTTCTGCATCGACTTCTTTTTATTAATTAAATGAACACTTAATGGTATTGAAGGATTTGGTCCAGCAGGGCTAGGAAATGAAATTCTGCTTGTTTATAAGGAAGAAACTATCTTCCTTCCATTGTGTTGCTGTTCCTAACCATTGTGAAAAAAAATTACTTCCTTTGACCAACATGTTTCTCACTTGAAGGCCCTTGAGGCAAGAGCTGTGGAGAGCTGAATCAGTCAGGTCTAGTGTTCAGGTATGACTGCACAGTCTTGGCTGTACAATATGGTTGTCATTTAAAGTTACTCAGAATAACTAGGAGAAGTTTTCTGACCTCTTATTTTAGAGTTATTCAGGGGAAGCTCTCGGTATACACTGATATGTACAAATAGCCATTTTGATGGATCCACAAATAAAAGGGAGAAAAAGAGAACTCAATTCAATAAATATATGCTCTGTGATTTTCTTTTTTTAAAACAAGGTCATTGGGGTAAATTATAAATTTGCAGAATCGTATGTGTTTACAAACTCCAGTGTTCTAGACGACAGAGGAGCTAACTCAGGCAGGCAACTAAGCAGACAACTAATTTCTCAAATGTGCATTGACCTGAGTCATTGTGATGATGGAGCAGATCCTTACCCAGTGTAAATCAACATGGTGCCATTAACTTCAGTGGAGCAACAATAAAGTATAACTGGATGCTTGACTTGTCTGGGGGAAACCATCATGGTTCTGGGCTTTGTCATGTGTTCTGACATACTGATTTATTACTAAAACTTAGGAGTGCACAGGAGAACTGGACAAGGTATGCTGCGTTGCTATTTTGAGTTGCTTAGGAAGGCTGCAATGTGCACCCAGAGACTTATTTTAACAGGGTTGCTCAGAAAATGCGACTGGGGAGCATGAATTAAGAAAATGTACAGAGTGAGCAAGCTGAGGGAAAGAGGCAAGTTTGAACATATTTCTAGACTCACAGGACTACAGCTGTGGGAATAATTAAGAAAACACACTTTTTTGGATAATTTATTTTTGAAACTCTGTGAAATTTGTCAAATCGTTTATTTGATGAGCATTATTTGGCCAGCTGTACAAGGAGCCACACTGGAGTGCTGTAATGAGTGCTTTGGAATGTGACCAGTGTTAATGTGCCTGTGATAGCTGGATAATTCTTCTACCCTGCTCATTTCTGTGGTTTGCCCGTAACTATGGCCTCGCTTGATTGCAGTTATGATGTGAGCTTTGAATTCTCTCTCTCCTTTGGCCTTTTCCTTTTGGCAGTTCCCAGAGGGCTGAGCCCTGATTAGAACCACAGCAGGTCATTCGATCATCTGATGGCTATAAAAGGTTTGTGCAAGTGACCATCTCGCTTCTGTCCCAAATGGATGATCGCACATAGCGCACATTGCCACGCTCCTGGCATGACTTCAGCAAAACTGGCAAGTTTTCCTTCCAGAGCTAAAGCATAACATGAGGTACAAGGAGCAATTCCATTAACTGCCCCTTTAAACTGTCAAATTTAGCAGGAAATTTTAACAGAGCAGACTTTAAAGTGCTGAGGGAGAAGTACCGTTCCCCTGCTTAAAATTGCAGCTGGGTTTGTTACCATCAGGTGTGATATGAAGTCAGCATTTTCCTTGATGACTTTTTCCTTTGCCATTGTTGCAATCTGGCACTGCAGCTCGGAGCCTCATTCCAGGTTTTTAAAGGGAGCTGTTACTTTCCTGGAGGATTTTATTCCTTGTCTCCTTCTAAAGGGATTTTGTTACTTTGTAATTTTTAAAAAATAGGTGAATTTGATAAAATCCAGATATTTGGAACAAAGATGGAGAGTTCAGATAATAACAGTTTTATTGCAGAAAAAACAGAGGTTTAAGTACTCATGCTATTAAGTAAAGTCCACAGTCATGTGCTGACTTCTTTAATTCGTGGGGTTTTTCAGAATATTGACACTCTTTTCTCAGGCACTTCCTTTGTTCAGGTGCTGGTGGCATGTCCATGTGAAATGGAGACACTTGGACTATACTGGTTACCGCCCCAGCTTGGTGGGAAACACCCACAACAGGGATCTCTGCATCTCAGTACCTGCATGTACTTTGCTTTGTTCCCAGGACACACGCTCTGGAACATAAGCTGTCAAGTGCTGGACACGTAATAGTTTCTTCAGGAATCTCAGTCTCTTATGCAATTCACAAAAGACAATGTTTCAAGAATTCACTCTGATCAGACATCGAGGCAGAGAGGGAATTTTTCTGCTGCTTGCACAGCTGCTGTCTTCAGACACTGGTGCTATCTAGGGCTGAAATTTCTAATGCAGAAGATCATCATATAATTAAACGTCTCCTTTTTTTTTGCTAAGCGCAAGTAGCATCTGGGGATGCCTGGCACAGGAACAGTACTATTTATTGCTTCATTATTTGTATTCATTATTTTAATAGTGTTCAAATAGCAGATTTCAAGCCAGAAGCCTGAAGTTTCATTCCCAGCTCTAAAATCAGCTCATTTTGGACTCAATCAGTTTGTGGTTAAGTGTCCCGGTAGGACAGAACTCTTATTTCGCTGTTCTGTTTTACTGTCCTTCAAGATAGATTATACATTAGCTCTCATAAGTCTGACCTCCAGTTGGAAAATGTTAATAGCAAATGACTTATGAGTTTAAAGTAGCCCATTATAATTTGGTTTAGTTTTTTTCTCTTTTTTTCATCCCCAAAATTTATTTTCATGAATACTTTTAAAAAGATAATTCTTTAAAAATGTAATGGAATCAAATGATACAGCTTCTTGGAACATACAATCTCATTTTTGATTTTGGTAGTTTTGATTGATCAGCTGACATGTGAGTATTCTTCAAATCAAGGTTTTTCCACTTTCTTAGTAAAAAATCACAGTAAAACTTATCGAGAAGAATGATCAGCTAAGGAAAATAAATATGGTTCACAAGGTGCCAACGTAGAAAAGTGATTCAGCACTGATACAAACTCTGTTCAGTTAATTTTATATGCACGTAATTATCATTATAATTTTCATTCTCATTAACACTTCATTGTGCCAGGATAGCTTATAATTATCAAGAGGCCATTCTTGCCAGTGAATGAATTAGAATTTTTGAGTTATATTTTATTTTTCTATTGGAAGCACCATACCTCATCTGAGCCTGAACATTTGTGTAGAAATTAAAAGCTAAGTACCAGTATGTCCATACAAACACAAGCCCAAATTCCTCTTTTATTATTGTTCAATCACACTTGTATTACACAAAGTCATACCACAGAGTTCTGCCAGATGTCAGGGAACAAAAAGGCACACACTGCCAGGTGAGTAGAGGGCTAAGGCATCTGTGTCGCAAAGCCAAAGGCCAACCACAGAAATGTCTTGGCAATAACCTTCACCTGAGGGGATCAGATGTCTCTCCTGGAATGCAAGTCCAGCAAGCACAAGGGATTCATTTGATGGAGTACACCAGATCTCTGCTGAGATGGCCAAAGGTACTGCTTTTCTCTGGCATTTCTACCTCTGTTTTCTTCTGGAGACACCACCTTTTTTTAGCAGAAATTGAAGGATAGAAAGCACCTCTACGCCCAGATGCTGCAGTTTTGGAGTGGTTTTTCAGGTCCCAAAGCTTCAAAGCCAGATTGTGATGGGTGGTAGGAACAGACATAATGCTTGTTCTTTCATTTTGAAAAAATTCAGCGAAGGTCATCAGTTGGTTACAAACCACCAGCTCTCATCAAAAGGAACTGTAACTGGTCTATGTATGAGACACCAGCCATCTACATTGCATGACATTCTGGGAGTTCCCAATAGTTCAACATATATTTTTGTTCCCAAATCAAAACACAAAAATATAAACATCAAAAGTTCTCCTGTCACCAAAAAAAAAAAAAAAAGTGGTTAAGAAATGGTGAATATTTATTTATTTATTTGATGTCTTGACCAAGCAAAAACCTTGATGCATGCCCTCACGTTGATGAGGTTGGTTTGTTGAACTAATATGATTCATTCTGTGAAACATCAAACCATGTTACACTGAATTGTCTCCACTACAGCCCATACCATCTGAGGAACTGCTTGGCTGATGCCCCTCTATCACAGCTCTGAGTGCAGCCCAGTGACTGGACTGTAGCGGCCAACCTGAACCCATGACAATCAATTTTTGGTCAGAAGGGCCATGACATGAAGAAGAAGGTAATACAGGGAACTTGACTGACAGGACAGACACTTAGGAGCTCAAAGAAGCAATGGTCTAATAGGGAAAGGCAATTAAAAAATTTACTGAACTGAGGCGGCAGAAGTTACAGATAACAGGGCCCCAAAGGAATGGTCCTCCTTGCACCACCATTTGCTAAAGCCGCGACTTCTCCCATTGCTTGTCCAGGGACATGCAAAACAATGGGATTGGAACAATAGATTTCATTCAGTATATATCACTATCGTCATTGTACTTATTACCTCAGAGGTCTCTGTGATGGGACAAAGATCTCTCTGTGCTAAATGTCCTACAAAGAACACAAAATAGTCCCCTTCCAGATAAGATGATGGTGGAGACAAGAGGCTGGAGAGAGGGGAAGGCTCTTATCTGATGCAAAGACTTGTTACCTGAAAGTTGTATGTACTTGGTCTTCTCTCTTGGTCCTCATATCCTGCTACGTAAGATTCATTCTAAGTGAATTGTCAAATATATAAACTTTCCCATCTGCACTCTAGTTATTTTAATCTTGAGGCCACCACATGATCTGAGGCCAGATAAGGCATTTCAGGATTGGATATTTACTGATGTGCATTGTTATAATCTGCCATACCACTTATTGCTTATGCAATCTCATGCACCTTGTTCAGACAGGACCTGTAACTACCTCAAAAAATGTAGATGAAGAATCACCTTTTCTTGCACAGAAGAGATGAGAATCCAAGGAGGCATGCCATAGACAGTACCAGAAATGGCTCAGAGAATGCACAGGAGAACGAAGTATTCCAGAACAGCGGAGACAGGAGTGGAAGAAGCTGCTGCTGGAAGGGAAAGGTTGCTTCGTAGGGAGAAAAATATTTATTGCCATTTTTCTTTATTTTTAAAAGTTAGAAGAACATACTGCTATGTGATAATATTAGAGAGGACTACATCAAAAAACATAACAGGTATGTGGAGAAGCAGATTGTAAAGACAATATCAATCCTAATTTCCTATATCCTGATTCTGATTTTGCACACCTTTACAGTGCATACCCAGAGCACAGGGGAATTGGATGTCACATCTCACGAATCTGTACGGATGAAATGACAGCCTGTTCCCCTCTGAATGTAGCTGGAATTTCTTATGGGCTAAAGGATTCTTCCTAAAGTTTATGACATTGCAATTGTTCAGCCATGTGACGACAAAGACATGACCAAGGCATGCTCTGCTAGGACAGACTTCCAGCTGCCCTGCAGTAAGACGAAATGTCACTTGGAAGTGTTTCTGGAGGTGGCTGGAGAGGGAGTGTGTTCTGGGCTGAATTAATATTTCTGTTATTTTCTTCTTCGCTGTCCTCTTTTC
Source organism: Pampusana beccarii (assembly GCA_013399365.1). Lineage (NCBI taxonomy): Eukaryota > Metazoa > Chordata > Aves > Columbiformes > Columbidae > Pampusana > Pampusana beccarii. The sequence continues at coordinate 78,150 of VWYH01001467.1, forward strand.
CGAAGTCCCCACAGACCTTCCTTCCGTCAAGTGACAAGGAGTGAGCCGATCACATGGCTGAATGTTATTCCCCATTATGCGACCGCATGTGCGCCCCACACATGGTGTGCGATGCTGGCATTTTTGGTATGTGGTGGCAGTGCATCTGATCATATGACAGGAAAAGAGGAAAGGGAGAGCAGCTCTCCCATATGAGGCTATGTAGCTGGCCCCACGCTTCCCCTATTTAAAACTTCACCTTGTTTATCCGATAGGGAATGGAGAGTGTAATTTTGTGAAGCAGGGTAGCAAGGAAGGCTGCTGGAGAAGGTACTGTAAGGAAATATCCTGTAGGAGGAGAGGTCAAGAGACTACTTATTTGTTCGTATTTTGAAAATGCATTTACCCAGCGTAAATACAGAAAGCACAAACTAAATCCCCGTCAACTTTCCTCATTTCTTCTTTATGTCTTCTAAAACACAGGCTTTTGATTTTCTCAGAATAAGTGTGAGAGACCTGACATTCCTTGTATCAGAACTTGACAGCAAACCCAACTCCTGTGGCACTTTCAGTGTTCTCACTATGAACAGAAAATATGCTTGATACAGTAGGCCTTACTAAAACTGTTTCCACCTCGGTTTACGTGAGGCATCATTTTACCAGTCTGCTGTCTAAAGAAAGGAACAGTCTTCAGCTCACAAAGCCACTTGCACATCAGATTTCTATTTGGATTACTTGTCTCACAGGATCTGATTTACTGCTGGACAGAGGCTTTGACTGAGGTCAGCACAGATCAGTTTAGCTTCATCTTGGTGAACTCCCTCCCCCTACTCTTACGCAACCCTTTTGGACAAGTGTGACCTGCTTAGCATGACAGCGAGTCATCAGGTTGGCTCAGATCACCTCCCCATACCTTCGAGGTGGATGATTAAGATCCAATTGCAGGCCAATCGAAAACTTAACTAGCTTCAGCAGAGCCAGTAAAGCAACTCGGTTAAAGCTGAAATGAATTAATCAGTGAAGCATCCAAGGACTCTATCAGGGATCATACACAAGTGTTCATTGCTGTATCAGTTTTCCACCCAGACACATTTATTTCAGTTGTGACTACCTGTCAGAAGGAAATAGTAGCAACATTTCCTAAAGCATCATGTGGTAAGGTTCTGGTCATTCTGAAATAATGAGCCTTCCTTCACAGAAGAACCCTAAATGGAACTATATGCCACCTTGTTTTCGCAGAAGACATCATACCAGGAGTACGATAGTAATGAAAAGGCATCAGCATTTGATGTTCAGCACTAGGAGGTGGGAGTTAGGCTACTGGGCACTTAGGCTTTTTCTGAGTCAGCATGAAGGACTTCCAAGAAAATTAAGCTTCTGTCTTTGTCTGCCTTTGCAGGCAAATAGTGCCTCTTTATTATGCATTTGTTATATATTTAATTGTAAGTCTCCACCCTGCCCCTCTGTCTATGGATCATCTTTGCTCCACAAGATGATGGATAGCCTACTACAATCCTTCCTCTCAGCATGTGCACAAAATAATTCTGATTTCACTTGTGCCACTATGTACCAGAAATTTGAGAATACTGACTCAGTCATCTTCACAGAAATGCCAGAATTTCTCACTTGAGGTCAATTTATGGCATGAGGTTAGAATTAATTGAATTATTTGCTTAAATAAATTACAAAAAAAAAAAAAAAAGGACATTTTACATAGCAAATGCCTCAAATTACTTTTGTATAGCTTAGAGTTTCATGGTATCTGCAGTACCAACAGGGAGTTCAGATATATGTCATTTGAATGGTGATGTGCAAACCAGAACAATAATAATTTATCTATTGTGAGTACTACTTACTACTTGGAGCTAGCATATATAACTGTGAGTATCTGAATAAAGCTCAGCTTAGCAATGGCAGACCCACGAGGCTGCATATGCCTGGCAGCTTCCTCAGAATTTAGCTAAACCTAAACATTGCAATACAATGAAGCTACTCCTCAGAGGTGAGGGATTTGGACCTGTTATTGAATCACCAAAATGATTTTGTGGCTCCAAGAACATCTGAGACTCACAAAAGAAAGAAAGACCAGAACCCTGAGAAAGTTCCTGCAGCTGGATGGTGAAACCTGTTTAAATTGCTTTGTGGTATAATGGGGAAGTTTTCTTTGGCCATCACTGATGCTTCAGGAGTTTCTTGAAGGGCTTGACTGTAGCAATTTCATCATCAGGTCTCAAGTAATATTTGCAAAGCTGGTTGTCTCCATGGTTCCAGAATGAGTCACGTTAAAGAGTGCTGAGCTTGTCCTGTGTCAGAGCCTCACATGTGTGACTGATCCCCTTCTGCTAGCTCACACACCAGACCCCATTTCATGGCTTTTCCTCATCTTTCATGGTTTAGTCACATCACAATATTCCTTTACTTGCATGGCAAAAATAACATCTGCAGGAGCTTTCCAACATCCCCTGATTGAAAATAAGATACAGCAGGGATTCTGTATGGGTCTAACATGCATGTGAGGATAACACAAAAGAGTGCCTTCTCACAGCTTTCACAGCAGGTCATTATGATTGACATGTTTGTAGAGGCTATAGAGAGGATTGTAGATTCAGCTGGTATGTCTAACCAGATGGGAGAATTCCACCGAGTACACAACGAAATGAGGAGTGCGATTCTATGGTTTTCCCTGCTTCTAATGGATGGAAATTAAAATATCTCTCCATAGTCTCCTTTCGTTTCTGAGGGCCACCTCTACTTCTCTCGTCACCTTCCTCCCCTCTTCTCCATCCCCTGTATTTTCCTTCTCAGTTTGTGTATCCCCTCAGCTTTTCCTATCTTCTGGCTTTTCCACATAATGATCCTTTTCTCTCTTCCCTTCCTTTGGGTCTTCTTCATTGCTCTTGTTATTCTATGACCATAGGTGTTCCCAGTACAGAAAGGGCAGATGGTATATGACAAGACGTGCAGCTCCAAAAGGGGCTAAGTGGAAGCTTCTATCCCAGTGTGGAAAGAAAAACACAAGATCAAGTCAAGGAATGGGTGAACCTTGTGGCATTAGAGGTTTGGCAGAGTTCTCTTGCTACTTTGGGAGCTTGTTGGACTAGATGGGATCGATAAGTCTTTCTATCTTGTAATTTTATTCCTGTTTTTTCTTTTCTTGTGGCGATTCAGTTAAGGAACCCAAAGATGTTTTCCTAGCTCAAAGGAAGCTTTCGTGAGTGTCAGAAACAAAAGTCCCCCGTATGCTGGGTTGGTACAAGCAGTTACCCTATATTATAGCTTTCAAAACAGCAAAACCTATAATTAAGGTTATGTTTGGACTTTTATTATAATCTCCCATTTCGGTGCATCGTCTCAGCTCCGGAGGTAAAATTTTTTAGAAAGTTTGCCCACAATCCCATCCTATGTTTCTTAGTTATGCAAGTGAAAATAGTTTCCCATTGTATGATGTGTTTAGATGGTTTTTGCTCAAGGAATACTGAAAAAAAAAAAAAAAAGGAATTTTGATATGTGAAATTAATCCTAAATAATACTTAAACAATTCTCTGCAGCAAAAGCAATTATCAGGTTTTAAAACACCACCGACTGGGTGCACTTCCCCAGCAGCACATAACTGTCTAGATAAAGAAAACAGCTGAAGGAAGCAGTGAATGCATCCTTCCTTTTTTCCAGAGCTACACAGAGCTTCTACATGAGGCACCAACATAGCTGCAGGGTTGTTAGTGTATCCAGCACATTCTGCTTTCAAACTTTGATGCCCCTAAAGTTAGTGTTGTAGTTCTTTGAGCCATGCTTTGGAGTTTGACCCTGGACCTGCAGAAGTGACGCTGTGCATAGATACAGGAGAAGGCACCACCAACAAATCATTAAACACAACACAAGTAAAAGAAAAAAAAAGGTGTGTTCAAAAAACACTGGTCATCAGGGCCAGAATTTTTCAAAATATACAGAGATTTTCTTGGCTGCAGACTAAACAGAAGTACCTTGTTTACATTATTTTTGGCAGGGTGGGAGGTGTATGGTAGAGCCGACTGCAAATCTTCTGGGAGAAAAAAAATGCACATAGGCCTCCTTTGCCTCTGGGTAGCCTAAATAGCCAGCCTTGGCTCAGGAAGAAGTTAAGGAGGCTGTCTCCTTGGGCTGCCGAAATGCACTTGCTACTGCTCTTGAACTCCCCTAAAACACATCCATTGCTGTACAGAGCACCACTGGGCGCTTCCCACCGTTGCATTCTGCCTTGCTTTGAGCTGTGGCTTCTACAAGGGCTTCTTTCCTCAGCCAACATACAGGTCTTTGTGGTCATCCCGTGTTTCTTCTCAAATATTGATCAGGGCTGAGATGGGAGAGAAACTGATGGCAAAGTCTGCTCAGCAATGGATGATGTGTTTGGGCCTCTGCTTGCTGGCAGCCTTGCCCATTGCCTTGCAGGAACATGAGCAGACTCACCCAGGGCCCCTCCAGGCTGCCCTGTGGCTGGTCCCCCTCTGGGTTTTGCACCATGGAGGCAGCAACAGTCCCTTTGCAGTGGCAGCAGGAGGGTGGTGACAGTGGGACAGGTGGCCTTAGGAAGGTTGTACAGGCTCCAGGGACTGTGACCTTCCCTGGGTGAGGGAAGGAGCCAGGCAGGAGCAGCAAGAAGATGGCGTCCCCCCCTCCTCCAGCTGCCACCACAGTGGCTCTGTGCCCTGCACCAGCCCTCAGGCTGCCAGGGCAACATGGCAGCAGGGCAGGGGCAGCAGTGTGGCTGAGGCAGGAGGAGCAGCGGCAGCCCCGGTAGGCAAGGCCCAGGCCTGGGGCCACTGCATGGACTTTCAAGGCCTCCTGGGTGGGGATAGTCCGGTGGGGATGGTCCAGTGGTGACCCCAGCCCCAGGGCTCTTTGCAGCCTGGGGTGAAGCAGAGGGCGAGCAGCCATAGTAGCTTCCATATGCTGGCTGGGCCCACTGGCCCCTACTTGGTGGTCCCTGCCGTGGGATGGGAGCAGACCCCACCTGAGGGGACACCTGTCAGCCCCAGCACCAGGGGAGAGGAGTGGAGCAGTGCCTGGTTTCTGGAGCCCGAGGGAGGCTTTGGTGTGAGATGGGCACTGAGCCGGTCTGGCTGTGCTGGAGCAGGGTCTGCACACACGTGGTGATACCTGAGAAACTTCAAGTGTTTAGTGCTAACAACTTCCCCTGCAGAGCAGTTTTAAAACCTGTTAAGGTTTTGCAGAGTCCACAAGCTCCACAGGAGGGAGTCCTTACCTATATTTAAATACCACACCTATCTACTGAAGGTATTTGCCACCCACAGTAATGATGAGTAAGGACTGATTTCTGTTTTTTTCTGCAGAAGAGTGGTGAGTCATGTGGGGCTGCACACTCTTTGGTCAAAGTGGTCCAGCCCTTGGGGCTTAGGTCTGCCAAACTTTGGAAAGTCTATGGAAAAAATTACACATCCACACATACATACATGGTAGCATCCTTGATTTTTAGAGTGAAGTGTCAAGCTGAGTTTTCTGCTAGAAACTATCAAGTTATTGCTTACCCTTTTTTCCTCCATGGCTTTATGAAAGTAATTAAACTTGGCTGTTGTTAGTTTATAGAGAATAAGAAGACCCAAAGTCTGGCTGAAAGAGAGGAGTCCTGAAAATAAAAAAAAAAACCCTCGCGGATAAGAAGCAAAGCTCCTACATGTGAACAGTCCCAGACATTCCTGAGAAGAAGACAACAGCACAGGAAAACATCTAGTCTCATGAGGGCAGAAAGCACTTGCTGTCAGTAGCACTTGCCAGTGTAGTGCTGGCCTGAGCTGGGAGGCTGAGCAGCAACAACTGCTTCAGACGGTGCAGGTGTATATGCAGTGACAGGTAGCTCTGATGGAAGGATGCACACCTTCTTCGTCCACCCAGTAATCAGTGTTGGTAACATGGATGAGAGAGGATTAAAAGCAGAGACATGAAGGTGGAAATAAAGCACATCGTAGACATGCCATGCAAAGAGAAGGCAAAAGATGCAAGTTAAATTTGAGTTAAGCTAGAGAGGGCTAGTGCAGATAAGGGACCTGGAGTGCAGGAACCAGGAATGACAACTGCTTGCAGCACAGCTTGGGAAGGGAATAGTTGGTGCATTTGAAGGATTTCTAAGGTGGGCAACAAAGACTGATTGAGAGCCTCCATGTAGGTTTGGCTGGGGAATGGGTCCAGAGAAAACAAGGAGCTTACGAAACATTCACATCTGCTGCATTTAAAATTTAATGTTCCTGGGAGAGAATGCTTTGATACTACTGCCTTGATACTACTTATTTGAGAAAGGTTATAAACCTACCTGTTTCAAGGGCAAAGTTCAAGTCCCATCTCTTTGTCTGAGTTTTCTATGCTTTCACAGACACAACATTAATGGAAAATTCATTTGTATGCACCTTCTTGCTATGAACCAGAGAAGGACAACAGTAACCTTAATGACTCATAAACTCATTAGTCAGGGCAAAAGTTATTTTTAAAGAGGATTTCTTAAAGTGGTTTTCAATTTCTAGCTCCTCTCAATCTTGGATAAACAATTGTTTTCTTGATAGATGATCAGAAGTTCCTTTTCTACTTGCAGGTTGGAAAATATTTATGGTATATAAAATGTTCCCTTCCTCTTTTAAGTGCTATTGACAATGGAGCTTCCCACACAAGGAAAGCCCCTATAACAGGGGCTTGACAGTACAAAACAGGTTTCTCAGAGTCTGCTTGGAATAGAATAAGACAGAAGCCCAGGTGCACAGTCCGGTGGTCACTGCAATAATCAAGCATAGCTCCTGTCTTATCTGCCTATTTTGACAGCCAAGATCTTTCTTCCCCAGGCATCCTATTGTGTGCTCTGATAACTAAGCAGAACAGAACTGGTATTTCTCTCCCTAAAAGGCCTCCCCTCTTTTCTCTCCCATTTCTCCACCTGCAGCTACTCTTCTGATAGGCACTTCTCCTTCAGCAGAGTGCTTGCTATCAGATCAGGTTTTGCTGGATGCCCCTGAGAGTAGAGTAACCCCTGCCCTGTGCTGATGGATTGAATAAAGCCACTAATCATTAAGTGAAAGTTACACCAGACATCGTATGGAGTGAAAGGAGGGAGCACAGTTTTCTACCTCCAGGGCTTGGCAGATTTCACAACAAAACAGCTGGCTGTGAGACATGGGTGCTGATGGAATACATTAATTACTGTCGTCAAGGTTTTAGACACACTTGTGTGCTGCTGGTAATACCAGCATGCAGGATTATCAGAGAAATCGGCTGTGAAAAAAGAAAAAAAAGTGGAGAAGGGAATAAAGGAAACTGGAAAGAAGGTTGTTTGATTCAGGCCCACACTTCATTTGCATGGGCAGTCTCATCCACTTTGACCGGTGCATTCCTTCACCTCTCCATGGTTTCCACAACAGATGCACAGAATTTCTCTGAACACAGTGAAGTAACTCAAGGCCTTTTCTGTCCTTATCATTGTAATTATCTGTATGATAGCAGAAGGCTACCGGATGATTCATAGAGACATAAATTAGAGCTAGCCTTCCCTGTTAGATTTACATACAGCTTAATGTCAGCTTGGCTGTAGTTTGTAAAAACTATAAGTAGTGGGGAAGGTATTGGAGGATTTTGTTTTATAATGAAGAGATCATAAACTGAATTGGGCTTGCTGCTGGCTCCTTCTAGTAAAATCTGACATGTCTATTTTGTACATCAATTTTAGTAACATTATCAAACCAAGTCACTAAATAGTCGATATTTGCATTCAGTTTGCTCCTTATAAGTCAGAAATAATTGCTAGCTTAAAGTGATGTTCACCTGAGCCTGGTTCTGTTCATCCACTCATAATGTCTGAATATCTCACAGTCTGCCACATAAGTTTTCTTTCCCTTGAGACAAGACAGGAGGACCCAAAGATATGCTTACCTGGCGAAATGCACAATCTGGAAGAGACAGATGAGAATCCATGTTCAAAACTATCTCCAAGGACAGTATAACTAAGTCGGCAGGCACGATACTACCAAGCTAGTATGTCCTGCTTCTTTACAGCACAATGATTATTTCAGTGAAGTGTTGCCTTGAGGTAGCTATTGCTGTTTCTAATGCCTGTGAGTTTCATACAACGTGCCACCTAGACTTATCTGAATAGATTTTGTCTACATTTACGCTTTCTTTTCTTGTTATTTTGAGGTTTTCTGGTGTGGGGGTTGTTTTGGTTTGGTTTGGTTTGCTTTTTCCTCCATGTAAAAGAATAAACCACGTCTTCTGGCCAAGTGGTGGAAGCTGGCCTTCAGCCATACTACTCCAGGTCAGGACCTGCTGACTGGGACTGTTTACACAAAAAAGATTTCACAGGAGCACAGTAGGAGGGGTAGTGGATGGCATTCACACCCCCGCACACTGTCTCCGTGTTGTTCTCATGATCATATTAATAATAAGAAATTTATAACTTATTTTGAATTACTTTGGAAACCCATGGCCACTGGCACCAGTTACAACAGCTCAGGTAATTATATCTGTTCTTATGCAACCTGGGACAGACATGGCCAGGCCAGGACCCTGTTGTCCCAAGGAGACATCAGTCACCATTGCTTCAAAGTACCAGCCTATGATTTAAGGGATGTTACTTACGACCTACAGCTGTCTGCTGACCACACAGAGCCATATGCCCTTTGTACTTTGGCCCTGAGCTCCTACAGAGCAGAGGTGGAGTATACTTTTGGGAGCAGACACATGCTGCAGTACCCTCTAGAATAAGCTGGATCAGCACAAGGATCATGGCAGTTTGTGGCACCAGGCACAGCTGGCATGAGAAGCCTGGCAACTTCTTCCAGGCAGAGAACATCAGGACTGAGCCACTGGTACATCTATTCACAACTTGGCTTTGCTACCAGTTGGCTTATGGGACAGGGAGTAAGTACACATTGTGAGGCTGTGGTGATGCTGTCTGTACACATGAAAACCAAGGTTGGCATCAGAACAGCACAACACCTGACACCTGGATTCTTTTGGATGAAAACACCTAGAAGAGCTCACAACCATTCCACCTATTGCCCTCTTAGAAGGTTTGGCTCTTAGCTCCTTCAGGATAGCTGGGCTGGAGGATCTGAAGACACCTCTGGGACACAAACAGCTTGTCTATCCTGTGTGAAGGACCACAAGTCTTTGGGAGAGGAAGATCAAATACAGAGCAGAGGTCTAAACATCCCCTTGCTCCTGCTGAGAATTCCTTATGGTTTTCTCCCAGCAATCATTCTCTTCTATCTGCTTAGCATCCTCCACCTTTACCTCTGCCTGGGATTACTCTCACAGGTGGACTTTCTCTGCAGCTCTATTCATCATCTACTACCTCTAAGTGTGTTTCTGTAGGGTGTAGAAAGGGAATGGCAATGAAAGTGTAGCTGTATCCATCTTTCATTAGATTCACATGTGTGGGCAAAGATACTGTCTAGAGACCACCACACTGTGCTGCTACCTACCAGCAATCTTCTGTATCCTGTGGCCAAGCTTTGCATCTTTATAGGATGATGCTTTGTCTAGATATGCTGCTTGGCAAGCCATGTTGGATAGCCTGGAGAAGAGTTTTGGACAGGATAGTACACCAGAGAGTTTGAATGTTCCTCAGCTGGAGGCAGATGAGAGCCTGCCAGGTGAATAATTTCTAGATTGAGAATTTTGCACTATTTCAGGTGGCACCTTCTACCATTCTTTTGTCTAAAATACATCCGTTATGACATGTTGGATAATTCTTGGGTTGGGAAGGAGGAAAGGGAACTCATGGTTTAGGTTAGATTTCAGGTTCTGTTAGAACGGTCCTGGGCAAAAGCACGTCATGACAACCAGCTCATCATTTCTAGTGTGTTTTAGCCTCCTTGTTCCAGGCTGTGTGAAATATGTGTTTCTTACTTTTGTTTGAAGCAGGCTGCTGTTTTTTACTAAGTAAGCATTTAGTTGAGACTAGACTGAGTCCCAGTTAAAGTTGTCCAACTAGTGGCTGGAGCTTGTGACACTGTCACTGGCACGTTGGAGCTAGGAATAAGGCTGAAGACTATGGGGTCAGTTCCTTTCAGCTGTGAGCCCTGTTCTGAACTGCAATGGGTTTTCCAAATGTGACTGTGACTATTTAAGGCCAAATTCTGGAGCACTGTAGCCAAGCTGCATTGCAGTTTGTTCAGTAGTCAAAGAAGGTCCTAAGGCTTCCTTCTGCAGAGTGGTACAACTTTGTATTTCTGTCTCGTTTCTATTGAGATCATGAAATAATAAGGGAAAGTATTTTGTTTGCTAGACATGATGCCTTATTTTTGAGTTTAGAGGTGAGTAATGAGTCTCCCTGTTTTGCAGTGCAACACGCAGGCACCTGGTGAGGCTGAAGGGAGCTGTTAACTTTGTCGTTCAGGGCAAGGGTGCCTCTGCTGCCCTGCGAACTAGTTCATTACTAAGCTGAGCTGCCTCTTTTTAAGCCCCACCTGCCACTTTACATGCAGCGGGGTAAAGGTCAGGCCACAACACTCCAACTAGTCATTAAGAGAAAAAGCAATTGACCTTTTTTTGCTTGCATTAACTTTGCTGATCTCCAGCCCTGAAGTGTTTATTTTGAAAAAGATTCTGTCACTGCTACTGCACCAAGGAGACAGAATAATGCCATTAATACTGTTTGTTTTGGTTGGAGGAAAAGCACTCTGAACCTCTAACAAATAGCCTCTTGTTAGCAATTGGAAATGTATAATTAGAACAGACTCTCCAGTTATTTTAACGAGATTTCAGTTTCCTCTCTCTCTCTTGCTGTTGCTCTCTTTCCCATTTTTAATGAGATACCAATTTCCTCCCTTCTCATTTGCAGATGCCTTTCCAATAAAACAGACAGCTTTGATTTTCACCTTAGCGTGCATTCTTACCCTTAATTTATTCATCTACAGAAGTTGCCCACCGCACTCTCCATGTGCTAAACGGCTGTTAATCGCTGAAAAATTAACAAGGTGTTTAACGCCAAAAAGAAGACCAAAAAAATCTTTTTCTTGTTAGACTCTTAGGTTTCTCACATGGCCAAAGCTCAACTGATTCTAGGCATCAAGGGCAACACAGGACAACTTTTTGCAACTACAACGTATCTCTCTGAGGCTATACTGCTTCTACTTCGTGCCTGCTACCCTGTCTTTCCCCAAGCCTCTCCCCCAGCTTTTTCCCCTATAAGCTAGAAAGAAATCCTGCACTTTCCTTTCGTAAAATTGACTCTCGGCCAATTTATTTTAGTTGCAGAAATGCTGTCACTCTGTGTGCAGCCCGGCAGGCCCTGAAAGATTTGTAGGTGTTGAAGGCATGAAGAGAGGAACCTTTCTCAGTGTAGCTGATTCAGTACAGCCAATTCTTCCCTTGAGGTTTGGGGAGATGCAGGCTTGGCAATTTTGGTCAGTAAACTATTTATTTATGAAAAGTTATTTTTATTTCACTTAAATAGCTCTTTAAGACTTGCAGAAATCCTGAAACAGCATGGAGTAGAGACCACCTCGTGGCCAAGAATCTGGGTTTTATGTTTTATTCAGCCTGGCTACCAGATGAGATTTTCTGTAGGTTTGATATTTCATTTCTGTTATCTGAGACATGCCATCAAGGAGTGCTAACTCCCTATTTCTTACCTCTGCAGACCTGAGATGGCTCCATGTTCAGATTTTGTCTCATGTCCAAGAAGGATGGTAGATGTTGCAGTCAGTAGCTGGTTGTGAGCTGTGCACAGCTTCTGGTGCTGCATGATGCTGAAAATGCTGAACTACAGAATATGGTCTTGTTGACCAATCCTGGAGCATTTGCCCTCTCTTGCTCTGTTATAGATGGAGAAAAGGCTTGTGTTCATTGTCTCATCTCAGTTTTATTCAGATGTCATGCTACTGTGACATCAGAAAACTTTCTGGTCCCTTTGTTTCCAAATGAATAATCTTCTGTAACAGTCCTTTTCTTGGCTGATATGACTCAGTTAAACTGAAGTCTCTAACCTCTGCAGGAGAGTAGCAAGACCATACTCTGAAACTGCCTGAAGTTCTGTGTAACAAATTGGTCAAAATGGCCTAACTGCTTTCTGATTTCTGTTCAGTGAATTTACGTTTATGTTCCCATGACTTCATCTTAAAATGGAGTTTGAATCAGCCTAGGAAGTGAGCTACCAGCCATCTCTACACTTTGACCAGTTCCCAAAATGAACAGCAGTTGGAATTTGATCTTAAAGTCTGTAAGTTCTGAGGGCCATATCTGCATGAACCCAAATTACAGGGAACAATTAGCCCATATCTGATTTATCAAATGTAAAACACCTCCTGCCACAGGAACTTAATTTCTTGGGGGTTTTGGTCATAGGTGATAAGAAGTTGCATTGTTTCTCCCAGGCCTGTACAAATCTACTTAAACAAAACATTAAAAATGTGTCGGCAAATGCCCACACCAAGACAGGTCCATTTGTGTGTGGAGCCCCAGCTGAATAGTGAAGCCAAGGAGAACAAGCCAGGGGAAGAAACTACCTGTAAAATCTCTGATCAAGGGCAGAGAGAGCAAAAGGGCAGAAGAGCCTGCAAGAGAACATTGTTTTGCTAGGGGTTATCTAACGAGCCTAATGGAGGCAGTCATGGGCCCAAGCCTCATAGTATTCGAGAAGTGATTGGGTGATACCCTCAGACACATGGTGTGAATTTTGAGGTTGTCCTATGCAGGGACAGGAAATGGACCTGGTGATCCTTGTGAGTCCTTTCCAACTCAGGACATTCTATGATTCTGTGATCACGGCATGAAATCGTTGTATTGTTTCATGCTGGGGTACACAATTTCTGCTCCTATCCAAAATATCCTTTGTAAGCAGCGGTCTGATTATGCAACCCTCTTACTTAGACGTAGTTATTCTGTTCATTTAGCTAAGGTTTTATCAAGTCCCTCTCTTGTATGCGTGCCGTTAGGCTCACAAAAGGGTGCTAGCAGTTGGGCAGGGTGGGTGGCGAAGTCAGCTGTTCAGCTGCATGGGCATTAATGCACAGTGCGATCCAGGCGAGTGCAGACTGTAGGTGGTGCTGCTGAGGACAACACAGTCACCTGTGGTGAGTTAATCCTCACCTGTTCATACTGGTGTAGCTTAGTTCTTTACCAGAGGAAGATAATCTGTACCAGGATAAGCATAAAGTGTGGCTGTATCCACAGCTGAGGCAATAATTCAAAGGTAAAAAGAAAGTCAAGCCTCTAACCGAAACACTTTATGCTGGTACAGAAGTGTATGCCCACGAAGGCCAAATGTGTAAACTGCAGTGATAAATTATTATTATCGTCAATATTTTTTAGGTGCTTAGGATGAATTCTCTTCTGTTCTGTGTGTGAAAAGTCTTTTAGGAGGAAACCTTAAAAGCCGAGATCCTATTTACTCAGAGTAGGCATTAGTGCGAAACAGGTATATGTATGTTTCTATAATAACAAGTTCACTTAGTAACAATAGTGCTCTGGACGAAAGTGCCACCCTCTGTTCCTTTTCCATACTGGTGCATATATTCCGCAGTCATCTATTACAGCTCCCATTCTCCATGAAAACTAAATCTGCATGTAATTGTTTTCCTTAGCACAGGCAATGTGGATCTTCTGGATGAAAATTACCACAAAGTTAGAAGAGAAAAAGTGGTAATTTAAAATTAATTTTCATTTTTTAACTTTTTTTTTGGTTGCAGGGGGAAGCATTTTGCTGGAAAGACAGGAGGCACTCCGATTGAGGTCTCTTAAGATATGGGAAGAGCAGGATCTCTGTCAATCATAATGAATGATATTGGCTGGGTAGTTCTAAGTAATCTCAAGATCACTATTACCTTGAAGACTGCAATACCATAGTCAGACAGCTTTAAACACAATTAGTATAAGCTAAATGAAAACTAAGTTATTATTGAAGCAGAGTTGAAAGTAGAGGATTCTTTAATGGCAAAGGCTATAACAACAGCAGGTGGCTCAGAGGTCAGGTCACAAAAATTCAGAATTAAAATACTAACTGTAAGAATAATGAACCATTGTAGCATTTTATCCAGGGATATCACGAATTCTATGGCACTTGGAGTCTCTTAATGGAGACTCATTATCTTTTTAAAAGTTATACTTTGATTCTGCCACAAATAAATGGCTGAGATGAAGCAATCACTTGAGAAAAATTTTTGGATCATTTTATATAGAAGTTGGACTAAATCATGACTGAGTTCCCTTCTAGACTCTATAAATCTATGTGAGCCATCCACATGTGCTTCCAGTATGAAAACACCAAAGAGAGTAAAGTATTACAGTTTGAATAATGAGATAAATATGAAGAAACAAAAACATAGGTGGGCCACTGAGAAAAAAAAATCTTTTCAGTGACATTTATTAGCTGTGGGACTCTGTCTACAAGAGATGCTGAGAGCCAGTTCTTGAGTAATTTGAAACAGTGCTGCGTTTAGAAGTACAGAATTGCTGAATATATAATAGCAAAAGGAGTGTACTTTCTTTGGTCCCAACAGACTATAAAAACAATGGACTTTTCCACTTATACTCCCATGATTTTTATGACAGTGTGCAAGATTTGGAGGACGTTAATGAAGTACTAGCTCATGGGAACATTATTGCTGATGACTGAATATCCATGGGTATGTTCATGTTTCAGATCTCTGTAATGAACCTTTGTCAATAGCATGGAAGCTAATGTCACCCCTGGGTTTTTTGTCTTCTTCCTCCTCTCATTTGCCACAGTACATCAGTGAATGCTGGTGACCACAAATTACTTGACTAGTGTGGAAAGACAGAGAAACTGATCCTTCAGTCTCTCAGCAGGTCAGTACCTGAGACTGTCAGACAGAAGTTTTGCAACTGAGGACCTGTCAACATTTCCTCGGTGCCAGAGAAGGTCATGGAGCAGATCATCCTGAGTAACATCACACGGCACAAGAAAACCATGCGATCAGGCCCAGTCAACATGGGTTTATGAAAGACAGGTCCTGTTTGACCAACCTGATCTCCTTCTACAACAAGGTGACCCACCTAGTTGTTGAGGGAAAAGCTGTGGATGTTGTATGCTTGCATTTCAGTGAAGCCTTTGACACCATATCCCACAGCATTCTCTTGGAGAAGCTGGCAGCTCATGGCCTGGTTGGGCGTACTCTTTACTGGGTAAAGAACTGGCTGGATGGCTGGGCCCAAAGAGTTGTAGCGAATGGAGCCAAATCCAGTTGGTGGCTGGTCATGAGTGGTGTTCTCCAGGGCTCAACATTGGAGCAAGTTCTGTTTAATCTCTTTATCAATGATCTGGATGTAGGGATTGAGTGCACCCTTAGTAAGTTTGCAGATGACACCAAATTGGGTGGGAGTGTTGATCTGCTGGTGGGTAGGAAGGCCATACAGAGGGATCTGGACAGGCTGGATCACTGGGATGAGGCCAGTTGTACGAGGTTTAACAAGGCCAAGTGCTGGGTCCTGCACTTGGGTCACAACAACCTCAGGCAGCGCTACAGGCTTGGGGAAGAGTGGCTGGAAAGCTGCTTGGTGGAAAAGGATCTGGGGTTGTTGATTGACAGCCAGCTAAATATGAGCCAGCAGTGTGCTCAGAGTGTCCAAAAAAGCCAACAGCATCCTGGCTTGGATCAGAAATAGTGTGGCCAGCAGGACTAGAGAAGCAATTGTACCACTGTAGTCAGCGCTGGTGAGGCCCCACCTTGAATACTGTGTTCAGTATTCAAGTAGGACATTGAGGTACTAGAGAGAGTGCAGAGGAGGGCAATGGAGCTGGTGAGAGGCCTGGAGCACAAGTCTTATGAGGAACGGTTGAGGGAGCTTGGGCTGTTTAGCCTGCAGAAAAGGAGGCTGAGGGGAGACCTTATCACTCTCTACAGCTTCCTGCAAGGGAGCTGTAGCATGGAGGGTGTTGGTCTCTTCTCCCAAGTAGCAAGTGATAGGGCAAGAGGAAACGGCCTCAAGTTAAACCAGAGGAGGTTTAGATTGGATATTAGAAAAATTTCTTCATGGAAAGGGTTGTCAGGTATTGGAACAGGCTGCCCAGGGAAGTGGTGGAGTCAACATCCCTGGAGGTGTTTAAAAGGCATTTAGACAAGGTTCTTACGGACATGGTTTAGTGCTAGAGTTAGGTTAGGTTATGGTTGGGCTCAATGATCCTGAGAGTCTCTTCCAACTGAAATGATTCTATGATTCTATGATCCTATGATCTAACCATTGCCTGGTACCCAGGAATTATCTCACTGAATTAATTGAGGCCATCACTCAAGACAATGTTAAAAGAGATTCAGAGGACAGACTTCAGGTGACTTCTGCACTTAGTAATGTGTTTTACAGGAGATGATAATTTATAGGTCAGAATGCTCTGTAAGCATGGCTACTACCTTGATACGGGGACAGTGGGAGGCAGGGTACTATAAGAAGGTAATTGGCAATGGTTGGCTGAAATTGTGCCTTACATCTCGTATTTTGGAGGCATGCTGGGCACCGCAAAAACACTAAAAGGCAGAGAAGTGTCATTTCTGTGAAGGGTGCTGCAAGCTTTCTGTTTTTCCAAGAGTGATCCCCAGCTGGTTGTGTTACTTTAAGTTGTCCTCTACTAGTATTGGAAAAGCCCAGGCTCTTCATTAGCAGTTAATTAAGCCACAGTGGCCCTTCCTTCCTGTCAGGGGTTGCCTTCATTTGCGGATTTAGTTAAAGGGATTCTGTCAAGTTGGTTAGGCTTATAATGTGAGTGATCTTTACAGCTGTGTAGTCCAGCAGGAAATGCCCAGAACACACCCCTAGGGTTCTGTCTGTCTCTCTAAACTAAAGCCTATCCTTCAAAAAGCACAGAACTACTGTTTTTTTCAAGTTGCATTTTATAGCCCTGGGTGTGAGTCAGGATGTGATGGATGCTTACAGCCTGCAGCCTTGTGCTCTGAGTATAAGCACTAGCTGGCATTCACACATGTGTGGTGGGCAGGCTGGCCTGCACTTGCCTCTCTTGTAAGCATGGTGAAATACTCAGACTTGAATGGGGCTGTCTGAAAAATAACCCTGCAAATGGATGCAAGAGATGCAGTAGACAGAGTTTCCTTACTGGGAGAGCAAGTGGGTTTTCAGACAGGCAGCTATGTGCCAAGTCTGTCCAGGCTGGGGTGAGAAGGGCAGAGGTTCAGTAGACTTGTCACTCTAGTGGGCTACCCACTGAGCATACTGGCCATGGTTGGAGCAGCAGGCAGGGAGTACATCTTCCCTTCTGCAGCTAGTTAATGCTGGCAGAAGTGGCCATGTGGCTGCCTCTTTTGCAGAAGTCCATACTTGTTACGCCTCTCTATGCCCAATTGCATTAAAATATTAAAAGAATAAAAAACCTAAGGAGTTATACATTCAAAAGTTAAGAAATCCTAGGATTCAGATTACCCACCAGAGCTTAACTCAACCTTTTTTGGAAGTGTAGTGCGATGTTAGTTTTGTTAACTTAATTGTTATTCTGCTTTTTTTTTTGCAGGTTACTTGCTCTATTCAGTGCATAGAATAAAGGGTACATAAGGACTGGGGGAGGGTTATGTTGTCAATGGAACTTCAGCCTCACTTCTTATAGGTAAAAGATGGACAAAAGATTTCATAGTCTACCAGGTCAGGCAGCTGAATATTGTTGAAAAGGACAAAGTAGATGTGGGTAGACAAGATCAATGAAGCACTGTGATAGTAAAACAAGGAGCTTGCCTCAAGTTTTGGGCAAGGGTTGACAACTTTTGACACTTCTGATAAGTGGTTTTTTGCTTCCTCCCTTGTGCTTGTAGAAATTCCTCTCTTATTTATTCCGTGCAGCATAACCAGCAGTGAAAATTATTTTTTCCATCAATAGCCAGTATTCTCCAGTGTCGGAGCAACCACTTACAATTTTAAGTCATTAGCTGTTTCAAAACGTGCAATTTTAAGTTTGTAATTCATTGCAACGCTCTCTGCCAACACTTGCTACATGACAGAGCAGAAGACTGACTGCTGGTGGTTCTCTCAGCAAATCATGGGAAAAGTAGCTTTTTGGGAAAGACGGGAGTTCATGGACACACACAGCCTTTGGTACTGGCCAGCTGACAATGTTGATCACATGTGGTGGTGAAGATAACCACATCCACTGGAATACACCACAGAAGAAATACTGTGTAGTCAAATATGTGAATGGCAAACACTGAGTGCCAACAGGACGTCCTCCTGCTACCCCGTCAAGCCACCCTGCCACGTTTTAGGCTACCTTCTTGTCAGATCAGCTGACCTGTATTTAGTTTGTGCTGTTTGCATTGATCTGAGAGGACTGATAATTTCTCTAAGAATCATTTTTATGCACCACAAAGTTTCAAACTCAAGTCTGCTACAAATCCATCTGATGTCATCAGTTATCCTAACCCCGAGCAATACAGCAGTGTAGCACTGTTGTTTTCCTGGCAGTATGACAGCAGATTAGCTCAGAACGGCCCAGAAAAAATATTTAATAACATAACAGTGGCCAATATGCAATTCTGGACATTCCTCCTTTAGTCTATAAATCAAACAAATAACATATCAATCCCTCCTAGCCTTGGTAATTTTTTCACATATAGGTAGCATGCACTTATAGGAAAGCATGTAAGAGGCTTAGCACTGTCCTGTTGGTTTGCATGAAGTAACAGCTGTTGATCAGGTGGGACAGCTGTGCTATCATATGACAACCTGACAAACTTGAAAGAATTTTTTGCCATAATAAAATAGCATACTTTGTACAAAATCTGTGAATGTTATTTCAAGAGAGAGAAGTGAACTTGCTAAGGGCAATACAGTGGGTCATTTAAAAGAAATAAAACCCTGCACTCTCTCACTTTAGAAGTGTTGCAATGGATAGCTTATTGTCATAGACTGTGACATGTAATACCTTTTCCTGTAGAATAACCGCAGGTTGAAATACACTGTAGTAAGCGGTTTTCCAATAACTGTAGGAAATCTTGACCCATCCAGTTCCTGGAATGTGTAGATGTTTCCCTGTAAATGGTAACGTCTCATGTTCACAACTGATTTCTGCGTGGGACTCTGTCTCGACTGACATGTACCAGAAACTTTTGTGTAGATCAATACCAGAGTTGAGAAACCTGGTAACATCTTGTGATTTTTGTCAGATGTGATATTAGAAACTCAAGAGATCATACAAAGCAGAACTAATCCTTAACATCAGGACTCCTGGGCTGACATAATGGAGTTGGATGAAGGCCATCCTTGCAATTCGTAGCTCCGTACTGGTGCATGCCTTCTTCTCCTTCCCACCCCGAAGTGCCCTCCTCACCTTCAGAGGATGACCTTCTACAGCTGTTTACAAAAACTGGCAAAGACAGGCTTTTTCAGAACAGGTTTCTTCAGTGCCAATTGCAGCACAAATATCTTTTTGGTTTTTTTTTTTGTTGTTTTGTTTTGTTTTGTTCTTTGACTGAACAAATTTTTTTCCAAGTGATTCAATGTTTTGTACTTGAATGTAATTTCCTCTGTTGGGCCAAGTGGCTTACCACATCATCAGCACGTTTGTTCTCTGTATACGTGATATTTTGAGATGGAAGCATATCTAGGGTAACTGTTGTCTATTAGAAGCTGAATCTTTTTTTCCTGGCTTGTTCAACAGCCCACTTTTAAATTCCTCTCATGTCTATATTCCTATCACTGTTTCGAAAAAATATGTAGGAAATTATGAGCGACAGGTAAAAGAAAAGAACAGATCTCAAAACCAGTGGCATCCTTGACATTATTGAATACTCCATAAAGAGTCCTGCATGAATGTTGGGACAACCTGATAGCTTTGGTTCACAGACATTAAAATGAGATAATCAGTGACCTAACCATCGGAGCACAATTCTCTCCTGACTTCACTCTCTTCATTGACTTCTGACTTCAACAAATTAGTACCATCTAATGGTTCATCGAAAGTTCATTTACAGACTGACACGACATCTGCATTTATTCTCCAGGTTTACTAGAAATGATTCATTTATACAGAATAATTCTGCTCTGCATGTGTGTGGCTGATCTTAGTGATTCATTTTGAACTAAATGAGACCGTAAGTCAGACACAGTGGAAATAAAGAGTGTCTCTCAGGTTATATTGCTTTCAAATGATTGTTCTTTAACAATCAGGATGGCTCTGAAAACAGTTCTTTCCTAGATTAGCCCAATTAATGAAAAAGAAATCAGTCAGATTTGCCTGTAAAGGTTTGTCTCAAACTTCTTAATTACAGAAACACATCACTTTAGGGAACAATTACAGACTTTAGTGAGTCTAAAAAAGGATTATATATGCTGCCTTGAAAAAAAAAATCTTTGACTGAACAGACTGCCTTATACAAATGTGAATATCGCAAATAAGCACCCTGTAGCCTGTCTGGAGAGAGCTGCTGTGAGTCTCACTGTAAAGGGATTTTTTATTCCCAAGGCAAAAAGAGATGAGGCATTCTGAAGTGAAAAGATTTTTCCTGTTTGGTGTTTTATTATTCCCTTTTTATTCTGAAAAGGTTACTTGTTTCACAGCATTGTAGGTTTCCGAGATATTTTTATATCAGTGCAAATATCGTTTGACAGACTATGCAACATGTAATCACATAAAAACTCACATTTGGGTATGCTTGTTTCTGTGAATTTATATTGACGTGTGTGACTGTATCAAACCATCTCTGTGTATGTTTTGTACTTGCAAAATGGCTTATTTACATTTTTGACATAACAATCCCCTGTATTTATTCTAAGCTGCACTCCCACACATCTTTACAGCAGAATCAATAATTTCTAAATGGTAACATTTATTCAAAAATCTGTGAACTGAAGTGTATGAATATAAGTGTTCAATATGTTTGTGTCATCTTGATGTTATTATTAGCTCTGTTCACTTTAGTAATTAATTGTAACAGCCATTGCATTTTTCTTTTGTAAAATAACTGACCAACAAAACGTTAAACTGAGTTTAGATTAGGGTGTTTACCTGTAGTGTAGAAGCTGAAAACATTTTAAAAACCATCACAGTCTGAATCTTCTCTGTGACTAAGTTTGGGGTTTGAAAATGAATACAGAGACTTTGATCATTTGAGAGGGCTGCAGAACACGAGCCTGTGGGCCTCAGAAGAAAAACAGAAGCTATTCAAATGATTTTGTACTAAAGAGGTGACAAAACCTCTGTGTAGGATAGTGCAAAGGTTACTCCTTAAATGCTGTGTTGGATTTTGGTGTTGACTCAGAGAACGAAGTTGGAATATTGAAGTAGGTATGAAGAACAGAAAGAAAGAAGTCTGGAAAACGTGCCTTAAAAAGAGAGACTAAAAGAACTTATTTTGTTTAGCTCATGAAAAGGAACATTAATGGGTAAATTAATAACGATCAGTAGATGTCTCCAAAAGAGGATAATGTGTGTCATTCTGAGACCCTTTAATCTAGCTGATGAGGATATTAGATGTGGCATCTGGAAACTGAGTTTAGAAAAATGCAAATTTGAAAAAACATACAACTTCACAACCGTAAGTAAAATTAATCACCAAAAAATTTATCAAAGGAAACGCTAAATTTGTAATGGGTGGCAGACTTCAAATTGAGAACATATATATATTTTAAAGTTACTGTGCAGCCCAGTCCCAGGTTGCTGGGCAGTTCTTTCATGAAGGCCTTCACCATGCCATGGAAATGGGAATCGCTCACTTACTTTAGTAGAGGATATTGCATCAGTAAGGAAAAAAAATCTTTGAGTAAAGATGTGTTTTGCATTACTGGAGATTCAATGGTAACTGTCCTCTTGATGTTAACGCCTATGAATTATCCAAGAACCAAAGTAACAGATACATAGTTAAATTTGCCAAATAATTGCATTCTAAGATCATATTTCCTTTTTTTTTTTTTTTTACATTTTTTTACATTTCAGACCATAACTTTTCAGACCTAAATTTTGCATAGGATGAATTTTTGAAGAAAGCAGAAGCAGCATCCATTTTGTAGGAGCAGGAAAGAGAGAAGGGTCCAATTTTTAAACATTTCTTGCAAATTTCGGTCACAGCTTAGTACTTACCCAATCTGAGATAACGCGTGAGGAAAAAAACTGATGTAGCTTTCAGTGCTACAGTGAAATTCTGATCAATGGAAGCACGTTTGCTAGAAATTTGTCATAATGGCAGTGCATCTTATCTTGATGGCACATGATATATATATATGGCTTTGGCCCATCAGTGTTTAATTCCCAAACCCGTCCAAAGCCAGGGCAAATTGTTTTCTATATTTACTGATGAGCACTTAATCCTATAGGCTTCTTCCCTGCTAATGGCATAGGGAAAGGCAGAGGGAAGCAAGAAGGCAGGACTCAGAGTCTGGTTCTTCCACTCATTTATAGAATCACAGAATCATAGATCGCAGCTCCTCACTCTAGCACCAAGCTGTGATGGTGGGAGAGTTACAAGCCACCTGTGTTGGACTGGCACTCCTAAAGCCCTCTGTAAATGGAGGAGTCTGCTGCTACCACCGTTTTAAGCAGCATGCCAATTAGACCTGTTCCAAGCAGGGTTCAATGACATGGTACATAAATTGGAAGTAGCAGCTGGTGGCACATCTATCCCAGTCTCCAACTCAGCAGGGGAGCAGGACAGATGTTTGCAGAGGTACAGCAAGCAGAAGTCAAACCTAATGTCCAGGGCATCGTTTCTCTCCCTGTTTCTCTTGCTGTCACATTGTCATCAGGAAAGGACTCGAGGCAAGTGAATATAGTGCCAAACATGCGCTAGTGGTCCAGTCTGTAGGGCATGTGAGGAAACACCACCTTGAGTCCACACCCAGAAACATGGAAGCTGAAGTATTTTGTCCAGATAGTCAACAATGAGCCATATTGTGCTGTCTACATGCTGCATAGAAGGATTTAAATCAACAGCAGTCAGTAGAAGGGGATGTTGTGATATATCAAGTTGTCAAATCTGAGACAGTACACCACGGGAGAGATGACTACACCCAAAGTATGCAGGCAATAGTTCCAAATCTGTGTTTGCCCTTCCTCTTGTGTGTGAAGAATGAAAGCTGTTGTCTGTACCCTATTCATAGCTTTTAATCTGACTTTACAGGACACCATTTGTTTGGGGCTTGGTCCTTTGTTCCTCCCTCAAAAGGGATTGTTCTCTTGAGGGTCTTATATGCCTTTCTCAACCTAGAGCTAGGTGAGCATCCTTCCCTATTAGTCTAACAAAGTTTTACTCCTTCCAACCTCTGCTGACCCATCTGTCAGCTACTCCCGCTGTGCTGGTTGCCACCTCCCAATTGCTCTTGCTGTGCTTCAGGTCTTGTCTTAGAGGAGAATCAGTGACATGCAGAGTCCTGACAGAACAGAGCCACAGCAAAGGTCATGCAAGAGGAG
The DNA here is from genome assembly GCA_013399365.1 of Pampusana beccarii. Taxonomy (NCBI): domain Eukaryota; kingdom Metazoa; phylum Chordata; class Aves; order Columbiformes; family Columbidae; genus Pampusana; species Pampusana beccarii. Next base: position 101,461 of record VWYH01001467.1, read on the forward strand.
CTACCAAAGGAGGGTATCTCCTGTGAGTTTTCTCTCTGCAGGAGTCCTCAAAGACTAAACCCCACCACTTAGACTGTTTCCTTTCCTCTGCTCCTCAGTACTTGCTTGGCTGCTCAGAGCTACCACCTCATTGATCAGCAGGAGCAATGAATGGATGCAACAAGGTGGAAAGGGTGCTGGCAAGTCTCATAATCTCTCACAGGAGGATGCACAGTGGGATGAAGGAGAGGGAAGCAAATAACTTATTTTTTACCATAACAGGGAGCTACCTGGTAAGGTCTGAAAAAAGGACACTAAGGCACTTAAAAAATCATTTACCTGATGCTCCTTCGTACTAACATGGCAGTCTTGCCTGTTCTGTCTTACTGTGTGCACATATTCAAAACCCTTACGTATACCACAGAAGCCTGAGTAAGTGCACACCGTCCCTCGGGGGCTACCAGCTCCAGGGCAGGCTGAATGCCTATGGAGCCCAGTGGTGGTATGGCGGTGGTACGGAGCTCTGACTGGTATCTAGATGTTTCATATTCATTGCATGGACATTTCCCATTTCAACCAAAGTGAGAACAGCTTTAATGGGCATTCTCTGGCATCCGCTTTCTCCCATTTTTTCATCTCTCTTGTCTTGACTGTAAATATGTGAATCCAAGTGAGACAGATTTCTCTATGACATCCTGAATTTATTTGATATGTTGCCAGAAGTATGTTTCTTCCTATAAATGTAGAGTGATTGCAAGGCCAGTTGCTCTGCTGAAAGCTATCTCTGTCCTCAACAGAGGCATACTAGGCAGAATCAAGCCCCTTTGCCCGTACTGCAGCACATCTAACACTTATGGAGCACACATCACAGAAAAACACATTTCAGTGAGGGAAGAGGAATACATAAGTGCTTCCTTCTTTGTCCTTCCTTTTGTCTAACCACCCCCCCAGATGTTTCATATTCTGTGGCTCACACATAGCCAAATAATGCTCTTGTTTTCGCACAGCAGGAAAGAAAGGGATTTTGAAAATGGATACGTAACAGTTCCTTAGGTCTGCTGCTTATCAAATATTTCCTGGCAACTCTCTCTAATCACTGATCCCCCTTTCAGATTTTGTCTCTGAAACAATTGAAGCCTGATGTTTTAAACTTAGCTGTCCTTGCCATTGATAAAGCTCAGAAGACACTTCAGTGGAAATCATTTCACTTGGTAAAACCAGCTATGGCTGGGTACCTTGCAAATAATACCCAAACCTACTAATTAAGCACGTGATATAGATGAACCCTCTAGTTCACTCATTGCTAAATATCTTCTGCTCACCTCTGCAAGAACTTTTTTTGCTAGCCAATTTTACGTTTTTTTTTTCCCAGCAGTAATTGTTAGTGTGTACTTGCTTTCTTTAATGAAAAAGTATTGTATGGAAGACAGTATATAACTACATCATTTATTTTTCAGATTACCACAGGGTGAGATTTCTAAAGCCAGTTAGATGTCTAAATAGCGTTTTATATGTAACCCATAATCTTCTGACCCTGCCTATGGTGATGAAAGACATTCTAGTTGTCTCTGCTTTTAGAATGGTTATTAAAAATCTCACTGAGCATGTCTTACCTACTAGGTATCTTTATTCCCTTTGGTTCACTTTCTTCAAATATGGCACCTTTGTACTGAGCTGAGAACTTACCCTGATGAGCTAAAGAAATTTGTGCCGGTAAGCTGTCAACTTTTCCTAGGTACCTTTTCTATTTTACAGATTGAATATCATTTGAAATTTCCGAAATATTTGGGAATACAAGTATTAAACTACACTACACGTACTTGGTTTAAAAGCTTTAAGATTTAGGAGATATGGCTCAAGGATTTTCTGTTTTCATTCTTGTCTTGCTTCCAGCCTGATAGCAAAGATTACACTGATTTTCTCATTGGGGCATGCCTGACAAGCACCATGAGTCCTTACCATCCCAGGCAAGCTTGAGACCAGTGGCAGATGGCTGCGTTAGTTTTCTGCCCTTATCCAGCAACTGCAACGTCAGTCTTTGTTTTCTCGATACATTTGACTGGCATTGCCTACCCTTCTGACACGTGTTTTGATTCTGAGTGATATCGTGCCAAGGTACTGCAATGATCAGGTTTTATTCAGCATGCTCACGTAATGTTCAGTATTTTCATCTGGAGTTAGAATGTAAATTCTTACATAAAGGGTCCCACTATAGAATTATTTATTGTCCCATCCTTTTTTTTTTTTTTGGCACATTTATTTAGAATAAAATAAAAATCAAGGAGGATAATCTCTTTACATATTTAACGTTGTCTAATACTCTCATAAAACTTCTATTGGCTGACATATGGCATAATGTGGGTTTTTTAAAGGCAGTTCCCTGTAAAATTGCCTGGGCAAAGGCGAAAGCTTTCTTTCGGCTGAGAAGGGTTGTTTTTTCACACCTTTAAAATGCGTGGAATTTCGTGTATAGTTTGTGAGTGCTTTGATAAAGGTATAAATGTAATTCCTTCTTGTAGCTGAAGGGCACCACCTTGCCCTCAGTTGTTGTGTGGTGTGTGTGTGTGTGTGTGTGTTCGAACAGTGTGTTTCCATCCATCTAGCCTGCCAGGCTAAATTCCTCTCATTTCTTGCTGATGAGTGCAATGGGCTTTTTTCTTCTACTCTTACATCTTAATTGTGTATTTGAGGTGGGCAGGTTTCTCTGTGCTTCCAGGGGAAAAAAAAAATCTACTCTTACAATTAGGAACAAAGTTCTCTCTGTTTGACACCTGAGACTTTTTGCCCCAGGATGAGATTTCTCCGGGGAAAACAGTTTAATCTGGGATACTTCTTGTTTGGATTATCACACCTCTGGGACACAAGTCAAAGCAACTTTTTGCTTTTCTCTGCCTTTTTTTCCCCCTATTACTCTTTTCACTGTCCCTGGCTTTGCTCTGAGCACCAAAAATTCTCGCTAGTGCCTTTCCAGTGCATTTATCTGTCCTAGAATAGTGTAGTGAATAATTTCTACAACTTTGAAAGAATTCTAGCAATTTTAACAGTGTCTCTGGCTGTGTGATGGAGATAAGGACTTCCTTTTCATGGGTAATTGCCGCAACTTTTCTGAAAGGAAACCAAAGTCTTATGCTTTTTGAATATGCCATGCCTCTTTGCTTAGTCTGTTATAGTCACTGTTGTAATGTCTGGCAGTCCATCTAGTTGCTACAAGTCTATGTAGTGAAGAACAGTAGCAATAAAGTTTGTATGGATTCCTGTAAAAAAAAAATCCATTTCGGCTTTAGTGCAGTGCTCAGGACTATGCTATGTGTTTCCTTTTATTTATTTATTTATTTTTCTTCTGTTTGAACTCTTTCCTTACACTGTTTGCAGCTCTTCAACAGGTCTCTGGTGCCTATAATTGTATTTGTCTCTACTCCTGAGTTATGTGCTCCCAGCCCTGTGTTTTCCGTGGTGTAACAGAGCACGTTTCTTAGCAAAGTGGATGGGTCTACGTGGAGCACTGTACTAATGCAGAACGACCATCTCTGGAGCCCACCTTGCTGTCTCTCCATGGCCCCATCTGCTGTGCATGTACCCTAAATTTTTATATGTTGCCATATTACAGTGACCTCTCCTGGAGATCCACTATCACTCTGCCATTTCTGCCTCACTTCTGTGAAGACTTTTCCAGCAGCACTGAAGACTGATCTTTCAGCCAGCAGAATTACGCTTCAGCACATGGACATACTGAACTACATACAACTCTGGTTTTATCTAATCTCAGTAGATCTTAATTTTAATAACTTAGTATTAATGTTGTGTCACTTCTTTTGGTTGCTGCAATCACCGATTTCTTGTGTAGGTAAATATCTCAATACTCCCATTTTCTCACTCTTAAGTGGATGGTAACTGTCATGAGGTGACATTCAGCAGCTCTAAAGGCTACACAGTTAAACCGATTGCCTCCTTAACTGTGTTTGGGGCACTTAATCTTCACCAGAGAATTTGGGGATTTTCTCAAGTTCTTCTAACACCCTTGTCTGTGCGTAAATGCCCATTACATGCAGTCTGCTGCATCAGCCCCGTGCTGTCTCAGTTCCTTGCAAACTCCCTCCAGATGTCAGAGTAACCTCCTGCTTCATAAAACTAATCAGAATCCACAGTGAACCACATCCCCCCGCCCCCGGCACATACTCCAACTGTTGCTTTTTGTGCTGGAACGGCTGATCCCCCCTCCTCGCCTGCCTCTGGTGTGCTGCCTGGCACAGGTAACAAATGCTTCGTCACTGACCCGTGCGGGTGTGAAGGCCCCTGGGTTCCATTAAATGGAGCAAGAGGCAGTAAATAAACCACATGGGCCAGGGCATTAAATCACTCAGTGCAGAGAAGAATCAGATGCCGAGAAGGTTTGTTTTGGAGGTGGGCCGCCTGCACTTGCACCCACGCTGCAATTTAATACCCTTGCTGCAAGTTAATGACAATTGCAATCAGGCAGGGTGATGTCCCCTTTCTTCCTTCCACTCCTGCTTTTTTTACGTTCCCAGTGCTCTCCCCAATAAATTAAAGGCTTTCTCTTTCCTCCCCCCCACCCCGCCCCGCTTTTTCCTATTTTGTTTTACTGCCTTCATGCTGTTCTCCTTTATTTCCAGCATTTCATTTCAAGGAGTGGGTTTGAAGTGCTCTCAGCCCATCTGCTGGTTTGGTTTAGAACAAGGACTGGAATGAGACAAGGGGTTTTGGAAGTCATGAACTATTTATAGCATATTTGTTCTTTCACATTGGCACTAAACTTTGTTTATAGAATCACCTGCAGTAGAACCTGAGCCAGGGGACCACAGCTCACTTGATCTAAAATTGGCTTGATTTCTTGGGTTTCTTAACAGAGACCACATGTGTGTCTGCTGCGGGCCAATGCGTGTTTGATGCTTGCACACATGTTGAAAGCACATACACAAAATGCCCATGAGCGCATGTGTGTGAAGTGCTTGGAGTGTGCCCTTATGAAATGCTCTTATAGATCATACATGTACATGGAATAAGAAGGGAGTTGTGTGCGTGCACTGCCACTGTCTAGAAGATAAACTTTCCCAGGAGAAATCTTAAATTAAAATTCTTCATTACAATTTCTCCAGTCGGTTTTCATTTTCTCCAACTTGTATTTTTGTCTTGAGTTGACCCGTTGAAACACAATGCTAATTTGTTTTCCTTCAGCATTATTTTTTTTCCAAAACAAAACAACAATTTGAATTGAAACTGAAAGAGATCTGTCATTTTAAATCGATATTTTGACATTAAAGCAATTTTATTATTTTTCTAACCAAAATTCGACATTTTAATTTGATCTAAAACAAAATTTTTCATTTACTTTCAAAGTATCAAGTACAAATGAAAATATTTTCATTACTTCTCCTCAGAAAGTCAGACTATTCCATGCTTCCAAAATTGCAGGTATGTGGGTTTGCAATATTTGTGTGTGCATAATTGTGGTGCCGTGACTGTATTGTGCAGGATGCCTGTTGAGTATTTGCAGGTGTTACACATAAATACATTTTGCAGAATGTACCCTCGTCCATATAGTTTGTACATCCACATTTGCACAGTGGTGGTAAGATATGCACACTTGAGTTCATGCCAGTAATATCTACATGTATTTATGTTTTTAGGTTTTCCTTGCGAATGTGTTTTTAATGTGTATGGGCTTGTTGCAGTGTTGCCAACAGTTTTAAAAGTAACGGAGCAAGACTGACTAAGTCGTAAGATCGGGGAAAATGACAGATTTTGTTTTCTTTTGTCCGCTTTCTCCTTTCTTTTTTTTTCTTAGCTTGTCAGATTCGCGTTCTCAGTCTGATCTTTACAGCTTTTATGATGGAAGAGCGACATTTTCATTGTAAAAGTAGATTTCTGATTCTGCAGTGATCATTCGGCTGTAAGAGCTGAGGTTTAAGAAAAGGCATGAAGAAAGCAGCAGGACCTGCGTTAAATTCTGGGAGCTGGTAAAAAGGGTTTCTGTTTCTGTTTCTGGGGTGGATATCAGGGTATGTGCTTGTATCAGCAGTACTATATAGTCATGCTTTGTCCTTTCATGCATCTGTGGGATAACTAAATGTTCATGTGCTTTTACCACACGTTGGTGTGCATAATGTACCTTTTAGCCATATTAAAGTTTAGCTTCTAGTCTAAATCAGCCACTTACACAGTTCGTAGTATGTAGAGAGAAACTTTCAAAGCAAGCAACTCATCCTGTTGTAATATCCATCTCTTCTGATGGTGGGGGAACTTTGGACAAGGCATCTTTTTAGACTAGCCATCTAATTTTTAGGTATGCTGACTGTGTATGTTCAGGATATGTGTGTTTGCTTGTGATCTATATATATGTGGGAGCCCATATGGCATTTCTGTTTTTATGTGCAATACGCAGGCAGACACTTGTGAAATGTCTGTGTACATACATATGCATGAAAAGCAGTAAGCAGTAGTTTTTGTAGAGCAAACTGTAAGTATGTAATATTTCAGTTTTCCTTCACTCAGATCAGACAATTCCGCTATGCTCCACTTACTTAAAATGTTTCAGAGCAGCATAAAAATACATAAGCTGTCCCTTACTTCAGACAAACCCAAACCCTCCCAGCCTTAGGCCAAGTGCTGTTGTTTCAGCTTAGCCTGTTAACCTTTCAACAGAGCTAAACTCCCTGCAAGTCCTTGTTTCCCGCAGTGCCAGACAAGTCTCTTGTTGTCCCATTTCTGCCTGGCTCCTGCAGGCGAGAGCTGGCTGGGGAGGGGGAGTGTGGTCTCATCAGGGAGTTTGGCCCTTTGTAGAGGGCCAAGGGTATTCATTAGGGTACCAACCTGCAATCCCTGCCAGACAATTTACCACGATGAGGCAATGTAGATCCACAACAGCATTGATCTGCGTGGAAGTGTTTTAATTTAGGGAATGTTGATGTGATATGTCTGTACTGAAGAATATGAAAATGCGACGTTCTGCCATTTTTTTGGTAAAAATATGATTTTCTTTCTCTGAGAGATGTTAACATTTCAGCTATTGATCTGGGATAACATAAGAAGATGAAATGTCAAAATTTTCTACTGGATAAATATCCTGAATTTTGCTTAGTTTTGCATTTACGGGTAGTCTGAGTATTTCAGTAGGTATATGAATATGCTATTTCTATTGGGAGCACTTGTGGTTGATACAGTGAGTAGTTTATGTGAACTGAATAAAAGACACCAAACTAGAATGTGTCTAGTTACATAGCTAGACACTTTCTAGTTTGTAAATATTCATATTAGCATTTTGGGCATCAGATTCTAAGCAAGCAAGGACTGGTGTAGCTCCACAGACTTCAGTTGACTCTGTTGACTCCTGCCAGGATGGTTTGTGGCCTGGAAAACATGCTTACTATGAGAGATTAGAAGGGATCTATTTGTTTCACTTGTAAAAGAGCTTAAGAAATGATTCAATCATGTTCTATAATTACTTACGTGAGGAGAAGACATCTGATGTTACAGGGCTCTTTGGTATAGTAGACAAAGGTATAACAAGATCTGACAGCTGAACAATTCAGATCTAACATAGGCACAGTTTTTTAACAGTGGATGTTATTTAAGCTTTGAGACAGAGAAGCAACAGATAACATAAATCCTACATGGCACTGAAACTATAAAATAAGACTGTGTGGCTACCTAAAAGGTGTGCAGTGGATTGACTTTGAGCTGTTGAGTCAGAAACCAAATCGCTGGGGAAAGATTCATGGCAGGTGCCAGCCCAGAGCTGAAAGCATCAGGCCACAACTACCATATATAAAATCCTTGTAAGAGGCAAACGAATGACAGTCTTAATGATCGGTTAACAATTATCAGATCAAGATCATCTGTGTGCATTGAACGAAGAGCTGATTATCTGTTTGCATCGAGCAAAGAACTGCCCTCGCTCCTCACATTATTTATTTGGGGCTGTGACACGTGTCTGCTGCCAGCAGCCTCGGATAAACCTCTTGGTGTGCTTCCATGTGCAACGTGTCCTGAGCCTCCGCCGGTGGCGGGGAGCGGAGATTTATACAGTGCCTCCAGGAATCCCCAGCAGGGCCCCTCCGGTGAACTTTGGGTCCCCGGCCAGCTGCCAAGTATTAACTACAATACTCGCACTTGTTTTTGACAACAGCACACAGGTTGTATTTCACCAATTGCTATTTTGGTTTGGGAGTTATGGCAGAAATGTCTCTGGGTGCTCGGCTGGGATAAACGCAGCAGGAGATTTACTCTTATTGTGTAATGTCACCTTTCAGTCAGTGCTTGGGATTAGAATTATGGGGTGTCATTTGCTCTTTTTATTAAATTTCAAGGGTATGCACCTCTTGTGTGGGAGGAGTGTCCAGGGAGTAACTCTGGACTGATTCTGCCTAGAGATGCTATTTGGCACCTTTTAAAATACAAATTGGTCATTTTTTTCCTTTTCTTTTTGTCTATAAGTTGGGACCAGAGGCAGCAGCAGTTGCCATCTTCCAAACTGCTGCCTGTGATGATAGATGAGTCTGGCCCTGGAAGTGCGGAGAGATACTGGACTCAGCACAACACAGATGTTGCAATGCAGCCAAATTAAGCTTTAGTGGGAATGTGCAAGTTGGGTCTTAGTCAGAGTATCTCATGCCTGCCTGCCTCGCTGAAAAGCAAGAGCGAAATATTAGCAGCTGACCTGATGGGATATACGCTTGCCCAAAATATTCTGTTACTGGCTGCAGATGAACCAGCATCTGATCTGCTGTGTGACTTTCCTGAGGATCTGAGAGCTGTGGGGTGGGGAGGCAAAGAAGTTCTCCAGAAGAAATATTGGTTTCTGCAAACTTTGTATCACAATTCTCTGTAAATTACAACACAGCAGACAAGGTAGAGATATTACAATAACAGGTCATTGTTATTCCTTACACCTGGCTCATTATACCACAGAAAACAAACCTGAACATTAGAGACTATGAGAAATATTCCTGGGAGCTTCTAGGATAAAAAAGAAACAGTTTGCTAAATTAATTAGTAAGATGGAGATTTTAACAGTGGTTATGACATAAATTGCCAGTCTACATAGCTGGTAAGATCAGCTGGCTAACATTATTCCTTCAACCAGCCCACCAAGAAAACCTAATGAGGAGCATCTAGAGACCCCTGGATATAGATGGCAAAACCTCTCTCTAGGTGAAGGTCCTGTACAGCACTTTCAGCCTAACAAATGGAAAGAGGAAAAATACGAAAAAAGTGATGGAAAAGAATGGAATGTAGATAAAACGAAAGTAGCATCAGGAAAATGAAAAAAGTTCTCAATAATGGCTTCATGTTGCAGAATGGTAAACACAAAATGCAGTAAAGGTGGCAAAGAAGTAAGAGATGAAGGGATGAGAATTATTTATTTTATCAGCCTTTTTATAGTCTTGAGATAGGAGTCAATGAATTCTTGATCTTAACAAGTCAAAGGGGGCAAATATGTCTTGCAGTCTGTCTTAAAAATATCTTTATTTTTTCTGTAGGTGAAGATAAAGGGAAAGGAATATCACATCTTGAGATTTCTCCTTGGTAGGGGAGTCCAGTGCTGGGGATGTCAGTCAGAACTTCCTGATAAGATATAACTAAATTGCAACAGGAGGGCAGAGGGGATCTAAAAATTGCCTGAAAAGCAATTCTTCCTTGTGACCAACAAGAGGGACAGACTGTAGACAAATATAGTTTCTGGGGGGTGAAAGATAAAACTAGATCAGATTGCCAAACACAAAACTCTGTAAGAGACTGTGTAAATAGAAAAATACAAATAAGAATGTGCTAGCAGATATGTATTCTTTCTTTTTTTTGTATGACCTGTCTGTTGTGTGGCTTTGCCACTCAGCGTATGTGAAAATAAAACTGAAGGAGAATCAATTCTTATATACTCCTAACATTATTGCAGACATTCCTCTTTCTAAAAATCCTCCCTATTTTAAGAAGTGTATGTGTGCGCGTGGGGGGTATATATGTTTTCTGTTTGTACAGTGAAAAAGTGTATCTGCTATAAGCATCAGGAAGGACAATTTCCACTCATGCTGGAGAAAAACAGAGTAGCTTTGAATGTACCTTTCTTTTTTTCACTGCACAAACATATGTGTGGAAGAAAGCTGTTAGAAAAACATCAAAATTATTTCACACAAAAGCCCCAAATACAAAACTACAAAACTGTTTCTCCTTCAGGTGAATAAAGGCAGAATATTTTTCAGTTTTTGATGTCTGCCCACCTTTTTCTATTTTTCACAAATACAGTTTTATTTTTACTGTTTTTTCTTTTGATCACTGAAAGAAAATACCACTGAGAATGTCAATGCTTTTATTTCATGTTTTAGTTTTTAATTTCGCTTTGTATGGTTTCTTAAGACTGTATTAACTTAGAAAAACTAGTTTAAGAAGGAAATTAATTGAGACTGAAACTGCTAACATGCAACTACATCAGCTTTGAAAAAGAACAACTGAGTCGTAGTATTTTTCTGTAACTGTTCCAGTGCTGTGAACAATTTGAAAAGAAACAAATACTGAAAAATTGAACAAAATAAACATAAAGAAAAATGAGAAATTGAACAAAGTAGATGTCAACAAAACTCTAAATATAATCAAGTCTCTTGTAATTCACATTGCAGGACTTTGAAACATTTTGATTGACAGAGAACAGAAAAAAATTGAATTATATTTTAAAAGAAAATCTTACACATTTTAAAATAAAATTCTGCTTCTAAGGAAGAGTTATTTTTATGTAATACAAATTTGCAAAAGAAATTTTTGATTGGCAAGAATTTACTGCCAAGTTTAAAATAGCTAAGACAAATCAAAAGAGGGTATTTAATTCCAAAATCTGTGCTTTAAAACCAGTCCCCACCTAGACTCCAGAAAGCAAATGGAATGCCTGAAAATTGGGTTTGATTACTCTGGTACAGGCGTTTTCATGGGCTCATAAGACGCCTCCGACCACGCAGCGATACGATGTGGTCTGATGTGACGGTTCTTTCGCACATTCTCTGGTCCTGGTGAGCCCCCTCGGCTGTTTTTCTTCTCTCTCCGCTTTCTTCTTTCTCACTCTCCTGCCAAGTTTCCCCTTTCGGTCTTCCTTCTTGTGAGGTGGGTATAAAAAGCTTAGTGTACAAAAACTCACGTAATTATACTCTGAGGGCGAATTATGTCCTTGCTCCCCTAGGCAGCTCAGAATTGCCTGGAAAATAGGAAAACAGTTCAGATTTAGGCTCTAGCAGTATTTTTTAATCGCTGATATTTAGGAAACGGTTCTGGAGTCTCTTCTTGGCAGCCCTCTTTTACATCCATCAGCAATAAAGCATAACTGTAACATCAGCACTAAGTACGAATTCTCACACCCTGCTGGGGACTCAGGACAAACCTCCCACAAATAGCTTTCCATCTCCATCCTGAATTCGGCATTAGCCAATTTAGAGGCAATATACGGCTCTAGGAATAGGCTGTCATGTACAGTATGCACAAGACAGCTCTCCCCTAATCTCATCTAATTGGCAACAGAAGTCGCTGTCATTAGGCACAAAGTGTGAGAGGCATTAGAGTCATTAGCGTTTGTGCGGGCTATCAGAGGGAGGTCAGACATTTGGGGAGATTCAGACGTGTTCCCTAGGAAGACGTGACACACCTGAATTACTGCTTCCACTAAGTGAACTCCTCGGGAGGACGGCATACTTGTCGTAGTGCTGTGCTCAGGAAGAAGAATGAGAAAATAAAGATTTTTAGCTCAGACTGATAATACCTTTGAGGGATTTAGAAAACTGATTTTTTTTTTTTTTTTGGTGGGAATTTCATAAATGAGGATGCACTCCTCCCCCTCTGAAATATAGATGCTCCTGTGAAATAATATTCTGGAAAAGTTTAATTTCAGATAGATTGAAACATTTCTTTTTTACAGCCTCTTTTAAAAATATTAAGTCAAAATATATACCACAAATAAAAGCATTTCAGAAAGTAATTTCAAGGTCCCAGCCCAAGGCTTCATTCAGAGAAACCTTGGTCTTTCGATAGCATTAGACCACCTCCTCCAGCTTTACCTCTGAAGAAAAAACTCTGTGAAATCGTCATAGACTTGTGAAATAATTCTACTTCAATTAAATTAATTCCCCAATGTCAAACAGTTCTGCTAGATGTCTTCAACAAGCAACAGTGCAATTTGACCATAGTGCTGGTACCCAGACCGGTATAAAATGCTGACTTGGCTTTTGAGAGAGGCCCCAAGACTGCAGAAAGCCATTTCCAGCAGAGAGTACGGTTTCTGTGTACGTAGCTGGAGAGGTTTTGCTTTCATTCAGCTGGCAGAACTCCTGCCTGCAGGTCAAGCAGTGGGGGGCACTAAATTATCCCATGCGGTAGCACCAAGGACGTGCTCCCTCAGGTCTGACCAGGGGCCGGGAGGCGTAACAGCCAGCTCTGCTCCAGCTGCGGGTCATGGCTCATCTCCCCATCTCCAAGACACCTCCAGCAGCTCTGGCTGTTTTCTGTTGTCCGTCCTGCTTCCCTGAGCATCCTGCACAGCCTGCCTCCCAGCTCACCCCCACCTCCCCATCCTCTCCCCACAACGTTTCTGTTCACCCGTCCCGCAGAAAACTCATTGCTCTGGGTTTATTTAAGCGGAGACTATCTCACCACAAACACCTAATTTTCTTTCTCCAGATAATTTGGGATTCATGCAGGGTTGTGGTTCGAAGAAAATCCGAGTCCAAGTGGAGCGCTCGGTCAGACCGTGGCTCAGACGGGCGGTCGTCATTCAGACGTAGCATTTCATCCTCCAAGCCACGGCGCCTTTGCAGAGGCAGAGAAAAACATGTTTTTCTGTGAACACAGCATTGTTTGCACCAAGCTCTTTTGTACCACAGGCTGTGATCAGAAACGGTCGGGTAGTTCGTTTTGCCACCGGTAAAAGGTTTACAGCTGCTCAGCGTTCTCCCTCATCCTACTGCCTGAAGTTCCTTTAGGGCTCTGTGCAGTACAGATGATATATGTGAAAATGTACAGATGATAGGTGAAAAGCCACTGCAGGTACCAAGATTTTAACAAAGAGTTATAAGCCGTAAAACTTCCCTGCTGATGTAGTTCCCTGGAGCACAAGCAGAAACTAGTGCTAGGGCAGATAATGTGAGTTGGAGCTGCCATGGGAAATAGCTCTGGTCTTGTCAGTGTTGCAAAACTAGTCTGCAGAGGTGGTTGTGATGATAATAACAACAGCAATTGCTGTTGTGAGAGGTAACACTTTGGACAAATGCTGTTGTGCTGTGACTGTAGGATGCCGTAGTACCTTATCGCAGGGAAAAGCAATGCTATATGGTAAGAAAACATAGTGAATCTACAGCTAGTATTTTTGCAGTGCAAGACGTCTGAGGCTGGTGAGCAAATGGAGGACTGGCATTATTTCTCTTCAACCCTCCCAATGCCATGCCTGTAACATGGAAGTAACAGAGACAAAGTACCGCTGATCTCCTGGTCCATTATCAGTTTGCCTCCAGAAGTCCCTTCCATGAAATCCCCAAGCGTGGCAGGCAATTATGACTAGCATATCATCTTCTCTTTTCCTTCAGTTCTTTGCCTTATTTAAAATGCATTAACAAACAAACAAACAAACACAAACAACAATGACAAAACCAAACCAAAACCAAACCACCACAAAGTGCTGCTTGGCCAGCACATCTTGATGATTTAGCTAGAACATCAGGCACAGGTGATGAGAGTGGTCAGTGCCATACTGAAGACAAAACAGATGGATGTTTTCCCTGGTGCTGGCTAACAAAATGTTTCCCTGCTGCTCCTCATTAAAATCTCATATTAAAGATACTTAAAGAGGCATATTAATGGTGGGGCAAATAAGGAACAAGTACTATTTGTGGGAAAGGAAGCCATCTAACTATGGGAGAGCCCATGAGGGATGGTGGTTGCACTGGGACATGTGACAGGTGCATACAGCTCTGCTGCAAACATCCTTCAAGTGACCCCATGTCCCAGCTTGGGGCATGGCTTCCACACTTGCTTTACAAACAGGCAGTGAGCCAGCCCCACTTCATCCATGCAGCACAGGTCCTGCCTTGTCCTCTTCCTTGTACCCAGGCAACTGTTTGCTCTGGTTTCTTTGCCTGGCTGCTCGTGTGGGTGCACAGGTACACAGGGTAGCACGAGGTGGGGTGCAGGATGGAGGAAGGGTTTAGCAGCTGGCAATGAAGTTGCTGGTTCTGCAGCAGTGGCAGCTTATGCCCATCTAAAGTATCATCAGCAGGTTGATGGTGCTGTTCCAAGTTGCAGCTAAGCCTAAGACACAGCAGTCGGGGAAGGTGTTTGTGGTGCCTGCTTCCTTGTCCATACCATAAACATCTTCCCACTTCTGTGCTCCTACTGTTCCTTTTAGCTCTCTCTGGTGCTAGTCTAACCCTGTAGTGCTATAGGGAGATTAAACACTATAATACTGCCTTTACTGCTGGGCTAGTTGTGTGAATCAGCATCCAGTGGGATCAGTGGGATCAGGTAAGCACCAGAATGGCAGAAGGTGACAAGATTTTTGGGACTGGCTCAGCCAGGAAAGGGAACTAGGACCTGAGAAACGAATGCCTTTCAGTAGCAGCTGGGCAGAGCAACTTGTCCAAACATGAATTTGTCCCCTAAACCTCTGATCACTTGTGTTTTGCATGTGGAATCTTGCTTTTGAATAAGTACTTTCTCCATTCACTGATATCCACAACTCCTAGTGTTGCCCCTCTCCAACTCTCTTGGCTTCAGAAGAAATGAAATTGGTATTCGCTTTCACTGCTGTGTCTGTGCAGACAGAAAAATACCTGCCAGTGATGCCATAGGTGGAGTTGCTACATTGTGATGCAGAGGAATGTATAGAATGGTCTCTGGACATCCTTTTCAGGATCTTTTCTGGAATTCTTTGGTTGTGCAGGGTAAAATGGAAAGCTGGGAATGCAAGACCTTGAGTCTATCACAGTATTTGATGCCTATGGTCTTGCAAATAGTTTTCATTTATGGAAAGTGACTTATTGACACTAGTGCATTGTTTAGCCTAAAGTATTTGGCAGAAAGAACTCAAATATCCTACTTCAAGTATTGTTTTAAACAGCCAAGAATGGTATCTTCTAATCCTGAAAAATAATTAAAAGTAGCTGAAGTAACACTTAAGAGGAAAAAAGAGTTCTCCTTTAAAAAAAATGTTGCTTTATGTATTTTTTTCCTTGAAAGACACACACAGAGGTACACATTGTTGCACTGTACAGTGTACCTTCCCTGTGTGCCACAAGGAACTTAGATATGTGGAAAAGACAGTACAATCACCTACTTGATGTCACGCAAGATGAACAAAGCTTGTTCAACGCTCGTTTCCTAGTTGATTGCCATGGTTATAGCGTGCAGGTGGAGAGGTTGAAGGAGGTAGAAACAGGGGAGCAGGAGTGGGACCCAGGCCCATTGTGTAACCAGAAAAATTTCCCACTAGCGATCCTGCTGATCTAAGCTGACCCTTTGTGATGGATGTCAAAGTAGATGTGGAACTGGAGGTGAGTCCTTCCTCTGAAGCTGGAGCAGGGGTTATGGAAATAGGCAACTCCCTGCTTATGGCTAGAATTCCTAAGAACACATTTGAACGTACAGCTGGCACTGATTTAATTATTTCAGCAGAGCTGAGCTGGTAGAGCTCTCCCCAACTGTGGATACAGTTATTCCAACAACTATGTTACACAGGTACAGCTTGTTCTTGTACAACACGTACAGATGATTGGTGGTGTAAAGCATTGGTGTAACTATCTGCTCTACAGGGACCATAACATGGCTGGTTTAAAATCCGTAGAAGGAGACAAGAATGGCAGAAGGCAGGACATTGTACTGGATCTTACTATTCCTGACGAAGAAGTCAGCCAGATCACATGCACAGGGACAGTTAAATGAGAGCACAGAGATGGGGAAACTACAAAGTAACCAAGAAATAGCTGTATTGTAGATTGCTGAATCATATTCCTGTAGGTTCTGATGGTACTTGGCAGAGGGTAAATGATAAAGAGCGTTTATGCTGCTGATATAAATTAAAGCAGAAAACAGCCCCAGGACTCCACCAGAATATGCTGTGTGTTCCTATGGGAATCTGTCCCAGCATTGCTTTCATTTGAATCCTCCTTTGTTTATTTTGCAAAACAGAAAAATTATTCTGAAGGATTTTTGGCTCCTCCAACTCCTGCTTTGGATATTCCAGCTTCCAACGAAAATCAGACACCCTCTGGCTCCAGACTAGTAACTCCCTACTGTTTTCCCTAACCACTAAGAGGTCTAGCATGTACAATTTTGAACTGAGTATCTAAACACAAAGATATTTAAAATACTGTGACAGACTACGAGTTGTGTTTTTTTAATCACAGTTATAATTTTTGTATCCCATTACTCATTAGAGGTGTGGAAACTTCCATTTGAGCTTGCAGAAAAGAGTTAAAAATGATTAAATACAACGGGTCTCCACATAGTATGTAAGACATTTGAACTCAACTGGCAAGAAAAAGCAAGATGAAGTAGTTTCTAGAGTGGTGACTATTGACATCGTAGGCCAAAAAACAAGTGAGGCACGGCATTACCAATGAGAAAGAAATTGTGGGTCAGCAAAACAGCTTTTCTACTGACCTCCAAAGCCATGTAGGTTAAAATGAGACCAATAGGGAAAAGCTTTGCAGAGGACATCTGCTTTGGCTGGTGAGAAAAGAACAGGATTAGGGACTTGGAAGGAAAACTGTGGCCTCCTAGATTTCTCAAGTAAATATCTGAAAGCAACCAGAAGAGACACAACTCCGACTTTTTGATGCACCTGTATCTCTGATGCATCCCTGCCTGTCTAGGTTAGGGTACGGAGCCTCTTAGTACTGCTTTTCAGGACTGACATTTAAAAAAAGAGGACAGATAACTCAGAGGAAGAGACTGTGAACAACAGAAAAGGTTTAGGAGAAACTTTAGCCAAGCAGTTTCCTTTTCAACATCTTTCAGGGCATTTTTGGGTGAGTCTCCTTCCACTCAAGTGAAAGAGGAGCTTTCAGAGAAGAGGAAGTGTTCTAGCCATTTTATTCTGGTGGCGGTGGCCAACCATTCTTCTGTGTTATTTTTAATACCCTAGGACAACGATATCCTGCAGACAACTGAATTCAGAAGTAACTTCTCTTTCCTCTGGCCAGACCCAAGTCAGAATCGAGTTTCCTAATGAGCGTGATCCTTTCTGACACCTCTTCCAATGTAAAATCCCTCAAATTTCTAGTCAGGCACAGGCACAAATCCATCGACTGTCTCCATGTAGGCAATTCACGTCTTTCTCTTCCAAGTTAATATCTCACTTGTGTTAGTTGTGTTTCTTTGTGTTCAGCTATCTAGCAGTTTAAATTAAGGTTGTCTAAAGCTCGGTTTCTCAGTTCTTGGAGACTACATCCCCATTCTGCTAGTCACTCAGAGTCTATGTGGACAGAGCCGGTGACTCGTGAATCCCATCCAGATCGTATACATGTTTTGCAAAGTGCGATGGCAATGTGAGCTTCTGTGTCCACAGCTATGTTCTCATCCAAGTTCTGTCAGCTTGTATTTTTTGTTCCTAGCCTTACACTGTGATCATGTCACTTTTCATTTGCAACCTTCCTCTGCTTCTTCTGCACCTCCTGCACTAAATGCAAGGAGGTAGTCTTTCCTTTTTAGCTGTCACATCTCTTACTACCTATCATCTCCCATTCCCTCGGAAGATACTGGATCTTCGGCGACCATATGGTGCCATACCATAGCTCGCATGTTACATTTTCAGATCTAATGACCATGTTTTCTCCTTTTCTGCCCCTCATTCCTGGAGGAGTTCCCTGTAACCATAGACAAAAGGTGCTCCACCAACCTCTATCAGGCTCGGCTGGCTGGAAAAATTGTGACGGAAGTGTTTCCATGGTTGCTGGCATGCACCAGCTTGCTGCAACTGGAAGGTTGTGCAAGTCCTGCGCGGGGCCAGCCTGCCAGGAGAGCATCCCCGCTGGGGACTCCATGTCCCCTCTCACCCAGCGTTGCAACATTTCTGGTTTTTGTTCTGGCCGGACTGTCACCAAGTGCTGAGATGTGAATTCCTTTGCAAATAAGATGCCTATCTTGACTTGGTTCTCCTTCCAATTTTTTTTTATTCCAGTGATGCCTACAGTGACAATGGTTAGGTTACAGCCTATTGGACTGACCAGTGTTGTCTCTCTGCGTCTGTGCGATCATTCTTCTGTCTTTTGTCTTATGATGGCTTTGAGAGGTGGAACTATGTTTTCCTTTTGTCCAGAGACCTATGGGACTTTGGTTTAAAAACAGGCATTTTATGCCCTACAGTAACATAAACAAAAAAACCAACAAGATGTTCTCCTTCAGCAGGAGGACAAATGCTAAGTTCTTACTTGTGCAAATCCCAATTAGCTATAGTACAGCTGAATGCTGCTTGAGTAGAAAGATAGAAAGAAACTAAGGGTTTGGTTCGAGACAAAATAATTGAAATAGATACTGTCCTCAGCCTTCTGCATATTGAAAAGTATGCTATCTGCACACTGGCATAGCAGAGCCTATTCTCAGCACATTGCAAGCAGTAGCCAGACACAAAGTTGGTCTGCTGTGGGGAGTGAGTGGAAAAGAAACTGCAAATTTTCAGTTAAATGAGCTATGAAGGAGAGTGGCATACCTACCATTTTCTGCACCATCCTTTAGACTTGTACCTTGGCCCTGTCCATGAGGGTGCATTCAGCTTGGGAAAGCTGAGTCAAGGAGTGTGCTAGAAGTGAACATTACAAGAGATTGTTGACTAGTTCTTGAACATGTGTTACAACTCTGTTTAGTTTATTAGTAGAGATGTAGTCATATACACCAGAAGCCAAATAATACAAAAGGTGAGGGTGCAAAAGCAAACCACAAGTTCACAGCCAAGAAGTGTTGCGGCTGGGACAGACAAACGACATAGACAAAGTTCTTCTTACATACAAACAGCAGTCTCCATTTATTGCCACAAACGTTTTTTTATATAGTCTTTACCAGCTCAAGTGTCTTTTTGCTATTGGTTATAGGCTGCAATAGTAACATATCGTTTGCTAATTTTGCTATCATCAGTGTTACTCTTTTACTCCCTTCTTTCTCACGGGTACACCTTAATATCTCCAGATACTCCTTTATGCCCATCTTTCTCACAGGTAGACCTTAATATCTTCAAGGCTAATCTCTGTTCCCATACCCTCCCTCAGGGAATCCATGGACCCAACCTAGTCCCCCACAGAAGTGTGCATAAAAAACTCTAGATAAGAGTCTAGATAAATAGAATAATTAAATGACTAATTCTGAAATTCTTAGTGTCCCTGTGCGTTGTCCAAGACAAGAATGCAGCTCTCCCAGGTGCTTTGTAAATCAGTAGCATTGGATGTCCCCTGTATGTGACAGCAAACAGTCTGCTACATAAAATGTTTTAAAAGGGAGATAAGAAGAAAAAACATAAATGAGCAATTTTTAAGTAAACACAGTTGTGCTCAGTTTTGAGTTTAAGTGCATTAATGCTTAACTTTTTTGACAAACTGTGCAAAAATGAGTGGATAGCTCATTAGATACATTTGTGCGTTCTCTTTCATAACAGCTATGATTAAAAGGACTGTGTCAGTATGGATACGAGGAAGAGATTCTGTAATTTTGGAGCTATTTATTAAAAAATGTCACAAATCAGAAATTTCTGACTTGATAAAGCAGATGATCTTGCATATTGCTTACTCTGAAAGTGCTTCTTTTATTCCGTGTATTCCTGAAACAGATGATGGGTACAAATTCAGTGGTTGGCGGGGTCAACATAGGTCAGTAAATTCACCCTTAAATGCTGTTCAGTAACACAGTTACAAAACACAGGATTTGCTTTTAGTGTTTGCAAGTAGAAAGAAACGTAACAAGGTAGATTTAATACAAGTTTACCAGAAGGTGGAGCTGGATAGTAAATCTAAACAATAACTTGCAATTAATACATTCCAAGGATTATTCCTATACAGAAGAATGGATGTGGTTGATGTACCAGTAGTTTCTCTGCCCTGCAACTCAGGTACTACAACAGCTAAAAGCTGGCATCTATTACCTGGTCAGAACCCTAATGATCAGAGTAGCCACAAAAATGTCCTTGAATAATACAGTAGTAATACAAAGAAGACTGCAGACGTATGGTTTGGAAATAAAGAAACTGAAACACTAACTTAACTCCAATCGTTCAAAGCGTCTGAGTATATGCGTGTCTTCGGGTTTGTAAAGACTTGTTCTGGCATGTGCATGTGCATATTACCATGAGTTGAAGTCTTCTTCAGGAAGATTTAACCTGCATTATATGCAAGAGGTATTAAAACAAAACAAACAAAAACAAAAATCCAAACCAACAAACAAAAAAAAAAACCCAAACAGAACAAAACCAACCAAACAAAACTAAACCAAAACCAAAAGAACCCCCAAACACAACACCAGATGAACCAAACATCAAAACAAAACTGCAAAAAAACTGGAAATTGAAGTAACCAAAATCAGACCCAGAAGCTTTTCATCTGTTAGAAGGGTACCTTTACTTCAGTGTCGCTCTGCTACAAGCCATTTTTTTTCTAGACTACCATAAAAATATATAGAAACATTCTTTTTTTCCATGCACTAAGCCTCTGCATGTACTGATATGAGTTGGAAAAGACCATAGCAGTGGTAAAAGGTAATATAGCAAAACCAATGTTATCCTCTGAGAGGATTATAGTATATATGATATTACTCATATACATGACATTACCTGTAACCTAATTTCTGGGAATTCTTTGCATATTTGTACTGCAAACAGAACAGACTGACCAACAAATACAGGTGAAAAGCATAAAGTCTTAAATTGAAGCTGCAGGGGAAAGTAACCTTCAGACAACGAAACACATATATGAAGATAAATAGCCTCATCAGACTTATGGGCTGCCTCTTAAAATTATATCACGTTATATCACACACCCTGCAGGTTGTCATATTTCCATTCAAATATTTCTTTGGACAGGTGAGGAAGACATTTAACTTCATCTTTTTGTCCTGACCAATGAAAAATCTCCTTGAAATGTCATCCTTCGCTTTGTAGCAGGCCAGATTGCCTTCGTTGGTCCATCCCACAGCCAGGCTTATTAAGTCCTACAAACTGCCCCTAGGCACAGGCATTTTTAGCAGAGCCTGGAACTGCGGTTGTGAAAACTCCAACTTCCTTGTGAAACCGAATTTCTCTGGTGGAAAATTTCTTCTGCCTGGCTGACCTGCTGGTCTTTTGTTAGTCTCTTGATATCAAACTCAGCTTTGGAAATGTTCAACCGGAGCATCCCTGTTGGGTTTGTCAGTGAAGTACTATTTGAGCAGGTTTGAAGTACAAGCGCGTGCTCTGACTTCATCCTTTTGGAAAGATTTTTTTAACCATGCGTTATTGACCGGGGCTGCTGGGCATCAGAGCAGCATGATGTGCCACTTCCTTGGTGACATTTGCAGTGATGAGTATTAGCATGCCAAAGGAACACCCAAAGATAATGCGTAAAGATCAGCGTCAACCGCAGATACAGCTGAAAGTGAGGATGACTGCAGGTGTCCTTCACAATGGTCCTATGTTCTCTCTTCCTTTTTGACCCATCTGCAAATCTGCAGGTGGTTTTGGTGAGGAGATATCTAACAAGTAATGAAGAATTGGCACCAGGGTCAGGGCCTATAGCCACTTCATTTCAGCTACAGGGAATTTCACAATAAAGGGCTGTGAAAACCTGGCAAAGGCTGTTTGAAGAGCTTGTTCAGCAAATTTTTTTCCACAGGCAGAAAGAATATGGTAAACCTTTTCAGTGGAAGAAATGATAAATACAGGGCTTCGTTGTGTTCCATCACAACTGACACAAGCCTTATATTATTAATGATTAATGCCAGTCCAGTAAAGCCCTCTCAAATATACCTCCTAAAGAAGGAGCAAGGCAGAGGGTTTAGGTCTTGAGCTGAGGTACCTGAATTCGTTTAAGTATGATTGTATCTTACATGCTTGATCTTAATTGTCTCCTCCTGAAAATTCAATACCTGCATTCATGTTCCTGGACTCCAGGGATTCCAGAGCACCACACTGTCCCCACTGAAAGGAAATGAAAAATCGGCTGATGCTAACCAGACCCCTTCAGCAACTTTACCCATTTAAGTGCTGTATCCTGCAGAGTGATTAATGATTTTTTTCCTTTTACATCTAGCAGCAAAGAAAGAAGGAAAGAAAGAATGTGTACTGTCGTTCACCTTCTAGCCAATAGACTACAAAGGCAGAGTTTGCCAGGATATGCGCTTTCCTCCTGTGTATGATTTATTTTTTGTGTGTATCTGACGTTGCCTCCTCCTTGAATATAGTTGGAGCCTGCAGCATCTTATCAGGATAAGGTTTGGCTCACTCTTGTTGGTGGCTAGAATTCTGCTTTCTTTGGGCCTTTTTAAAACTGCAACCTGAACCTGTTCACCAACCCTTTATTAACATGTGTTTTATGGTACAGGTGTAATAATTAATCCAAATGGTTAGCAGATGTGGCTGTCTATCTTTGGGCATGTCAGTTCCTACACACCACCCCTTAATCAAGTAGTGCCCAAGCAATGCCAAAGTAAATGAAAGAAAATAAATTCCACTGAGATATTTATGAGGGCCACCTGGACAGGGAAATACCTTGGCCTTTGCCTGTCCCCTGCTCCAGGTGGCTACAAAAGACTGAAGTCCCTCACTAAATACAGGTCAAATCAATCTTGCAGGAAGCTGAAAATGAAAAGCTGTGCTTGGCTCCCTCGTTTAACAATAATGAAATTTTGTACATGTGCTCTAAGGAAGCCTGCCCACTTTGCCTTATTTATTTGAAATTTCCCTTCTTTTTACCAGTGCCAGCACCTGCTGGACTTCACATAATTCAGGTTGCTGTTCCTGCCTCTGTTTCTGGCAAGCCAAAGCTAAGGATCTTCTTTGTGTTATCAGCTGGACTCCGGGTGTTGCTTTGCAAATCATCAAGGAAGACGCCAGATTTTTACGCTCCTGTCATTTCCACATCTCTTTTTTTCAAGTATTTATAATCTTCGTGTGGGTAATTCCTGGCAGGTTTTCAGCACTTTTAGCTTCTGCTGGGATGAAAGACTTCGCCTGTGAAGGGGTGGTTTTTCCAGCCTGCCTCGGGTGAAGTCCATCCCTGATAGAAGCTGCAGCCTCAGCCTCCCTAGAGCATCATGGCAAAATGCACCTCCCACCACCTAGGAAGCTTCCACGCATCTGCTGCAACACATCCAGTTGCTCCTCCCAGGGGAACGACAACCCCAAGGACACCATGGATGTTCCTGGGCTGGGCAAGAGTTCTGTTAAGAAAGAGTTGGAAAATTAAGCTTCCGAAGAATAGGTGTCAAATACTCTTTAATTCCATGACCATTGAATTCTCGGTGAACAAGAAGCTTTCACTACTGGAAGAAAGCTGTGCACGACCAAAGAAATTGTCTGAGATACTCATAGCTGTAAATCCGTTCTGTCCACGTAACAAAAAATGTGGGTATCAGTGCAGGTGGTTCTGTCATGGGCATTGCTTTGTGCGTAACACCATGATGCCAGGCTACATAGGTAAAACAATGTGCCAGAAATAATATAAAAATAAATCAAAGCTAACAATGGGTGTGTACCTTGCTATTTTAAAATGCAAGCTAATTTCCTAATCAAAGATAAGAAAACATCTCCCTTGTGTTGTTGTTTACCTATTTAGCAAGTTTTGCCTAATAAGCCTGTATATTGACTGCTGCCACAGATGAAGGAGTGAAACAGATGGATCATCACAGTGAAGCTTAATGAACTGCTTATGCTGATATAGTTGAAATATTTATTGAAAACTGTCATGGAAACACAACAGGAATCGAAGTCCTTTTCAGTTTCAACTATTACTGCTTAAATTTCCCCACAATTCAGTCATGCTAGACAGAAATTACTGAACAAAACCAAGTATATGATTCATGATTAAATCCATGAGTCCTACTACCTATCAGCTTCCTATTCACCAATCTGAAACTCCATGCCAAGAAGTGTCACAGTCTGCTTAGAACAGCAGTGGGGCCCACCTCAACCAAATGGCGGCAGCAGCTAAAAATTCCTGAACTATGCTGATTTTGTAACATTTCCCCCCATATTTTCATCCCCCCTACACACATACGGTCTGAATGTTGGAATAAATTACCATCGATAATATAGAGGTGCCTAGTAGCCCTAGGAGTCCAGAGTATCTTTTTTTCTCATTAAAGATGTTTTGGAAGATGAATGTGCACGGAAGTGTGTTAAGTGGACTGTGCTTGTTTATTTTCAACACGAGAACAACATGAAGTAAACATCTGGTAAGTTTCAACTGGTGAAGTTCAGATGTTCATCCGTTATGAGGGCACAAAAGTTGCAACTTTAGAACAAGTGCATAAAAAAAAAAAAAGATTCAGAAAAGCTATACATTGTGTAACTTGAAAACTGACATTTTTGTTGTGGTTTCTAAAAATATCCTCTTCCGCACCAAGACTAATGCCTGTTACAGTTTAGGCAAAACAGGGTCAAAGCAGGTGGTTAGAGATTGAAGTCCCACATCAAATTAACTATGATATTTGATATCTGGTAAATACTCTCCAGGGCAAGTGGAATAAGAGACCTTATTATAGGCAACAGATTTGAGTAAATAAAAAGTGTGAGGCAAACAAAACATCCACTCTCTGTAATAAAGTATTCCCTCCACAGCCCAGTCTCAAAGAGAGAAAAAGAAAAGGAAGACCAGCAGTCGGAAGAAATACTTTAGATGTGAAGGAAGCATGTGTCTGGCAGCTTCAGACATGCACGTGAAAAGTAGACTGTTGAAACCAAAGGGTTTCTCCATATGTTGAACTCTGAGTCTCTCATTTCTTCCAGAAATGATTAGCTAAGGAGATTTCCCACTTTTCAGTCAATGAAAAGAGAACATACTACAGGGAGATGTTAGATGTACCACTGGGAAATGTACATCTTATCTCTCTCTATGAGTATCTCTTCCAAACTTTTCTCTCCACCTGTCCCAGATGCTCGGCTACTAAGCCAAGTTTCTAGGGGATTATAGTTTCCCAAATCTTCCTGTTGATCATTTATGATTACTGGCATGAGACTGGCTTTTTTTTTTTCCCAATTTCTGTGGAAAATCCTCAAAAATCTAAGATTTATTTAAAAGCTGTGTCAGGGGCTCAGAGAACTCCTTAGCCCGTTCTTTTAAAAATTTGGCTGCAATGAATGTTTTTTCTTTATCTTAAGGACAAAGCTCATATGTTGGAAGTGAGAGACATAGCACAGAAGAAGTGCCTGCAGCTCAAACAGGGACTGTTTGCCGTGTATATAGCATACATAAAATACATACATGTCCTGTATGTCACACAGTTTAATCAAAACTGAGACCTTCATTCCCTTCACAAAGTTGTCAGTACAGTCTACCTTGCCCTTGCACATGTGAGGAATGGAAGACAGCTAAAGATGCAGTTGAACACTTTGTATGTTGCTCTATGTATATATTTCTACTCATTCTGTTATTTTTTAAGTCCACATTTTAGCTCCCCGTTCATTCACGTGCATGAAATACACTTTATAGATGCAAACAGAAATAGATATCTCTCCGGTCACTGTACTCTCTGAACATGCTGGTACTTAAATGCCAATGCACATGTTCCAGATTGTTGAAGCTTTGTACTCTGCGTGGAAGATGGAAATTGTGCAAAAAGCCCTCCTTGGCCTAAGGACCACATGAAAGAGCCTTAGAGATGTAAGGGAGAATTTTGAACTTCAAGAAGAGGCTGTAAACTCTGACAGTCTTTAAAATGCAAAATCTGTACGTATCTGTGTAAAAGCTTTCTGACAATACTGCTTATAAAGGGAAAGCAGGGTGATTGAAATAATCAGATGCCTATCTAAAGCTAGCAGGCAAAATAGTGAAGGTGGAGACAGAGCTTCTATAGTCAAAAATTAGTATGTTCAACAAGGCTTTATGTAAAATCTATCTTGTCCAAGTAGCTTGAGATACAGGGCAGATCAAATTCTAAATATAGTGCACAAAGATTAGTATATCAATAAAATAGCCGTCAGCATGGAATTTCATTTGGTGACACTATGTGTTTTAATTCAGAAACTGGCATAATAAAAAATTAATTCAATATATGTTAAATGTTTAAAAAAATAATTTATGAATTGGAAAGCAATACTATAAATCTGGAATCTTTGTTAAATAGATGTGGTTTATGAGGATCCCTGCATGGGTCAGATTTCAGAATTGAACTATTTAGTATTATCATCAATGACCAGGAAAACTATGTGGGTACCAATGACAGAGACTGGATGTGGCACAAAGACTATGGAGTGGGGAAAAAAAAAAAAGGCAAGAAGATAAAACAGTGATGTGGACCAGATTGCCTGGTGAAACAGATGCAAGCAACACATTAGGAAGTAAAGAATTTTGTTTGAAGAAAGAAATCAGGTCATACAGAATACACTGTATGTATACTCTGGAGGGTGCTGGGGACCACAGTGAGCATGCAGTCACATAGGAGCTCCCCAAGGACCTTCAGAAAGGGTTAGAGAGGTGAATTAGAAAGGATAAAAATGAATACAGACATAGCATTTGATGACAACGTGGCCATAACATCTATATTCACTGGTGTCCACAATCCAAGCTGGATAGTGAATAGCAGTAAAAGTCTCATAGGAGAATCAAGGGGATAATTAAAAGGTTGGGAAACTTGCACTAGAGTAAAATAATCCAAAAAAGCTCAGTGTATTAAAGATGTTATAGAGAGAACTGTCTATATCTACCTGCACTGGTTTGATTTGGTGTGGGATTTTTGTAGTTTTGGTTGGTTGGTTTGTTTGTGTTTTTGTTTTGTTTGTTTGGTTGGTTGGTTGGTTTTAGTTTGGTTTGGTTTTAATCTACTAAAGAATGCCATCATAGATCCAATGACTAGAAATAAAAATATGGTAACTTCTGACCAAAAATAAGGCACACGTTTTATCAGAGAAGGACAGATAAACATCAAAAGAGCAGATCTGGTGGCTATGCAAAGTTCTTTATCATCAGCAAATTGAAAATTAAGATTGACTGTTTCTCTTAAAGATGTGCCTTACTTCCAAGAGGAAGCAATTCAGGGAAGAAATGGTCTGTCCTCTGCTATCCTGGAGGCCAGGATCAGTGTGCAGGCTGCTCCCCTCTGGCTTTATAAACTGTGAATCAGTTCCTTAATTCTTTCATGGTGGGGGGGTCTATGCTTTTGGGGGTTGTTCTTCCTTTTGAATTGAAATTAGATATTATTGCCTTTGTAGCATTAATTCTCCCAGACAGCTGATAAATCAGACCCATATTTTGCCTGGGATGTTTAGTCCACTTTAGCTACAAAAAGACTAAGGAGGAACTTGGACTAGAACATGTGTATTACAAAGAGAGGAAGAGATAGCTTTATGGGCTGTGATGAGATTACCTCATCCAACATTGACTTTCTTAGATGTCAAAAACCTAATTGCTTGGGATTGTTTTTCTCTATTTCTTGTTTGCTTGTTTTCTTTTAGTTGAGGCTGAACTTAAAAACAGAGAGAAAAAGAATGATGGAGCCAAGGCAGGACTAGCAGTCATTTTTTCCCCCAGAATTATCCAAAGATTTTAACTCAAAGTGGGTTTAATCTTAAGACTTCAGCCTCCCTGTAGCCACATGTTGAATCAATTGAAAAGCAACCAACAGGTAAATATCTCTAGCACGGCACTGTTAATAATGTTGCAGGCCTTTAGCAAAAGAGGAAACCCTTTTGACCCCTCTTGTGAAAGCTTTTCTGTGGCCTCAGGTTTGGTTGATTTTTTTGTTAAACTGTCATTACAAATGCAAGAAGCAGACACCTGCAAGAAGCTGATAACTTTACATACATCATCAAGGGGGGAAAAGCAGAGGCAAATAGGTTTTATTTGGCTTTAAGAGAACACCAGGGAGAAATACAGAGAGATATTGATTGACAAGGGCTTCAGTAGAAACCCGTCAGCTCGTAATGTGAGAAAGTGCTTGTAAATGTACAAAAAGCCTGTGGCCCTTTCTGAAACTAGGACACTTTATCTGAAATATTCTACTTTTCCCCCATTGTTTCCTACCCTCCTGTGCTGAGGTCTAACCACAGAACAAGGCACCACTGACCCTCATTGCAACTCTGTATATCCATCTGGAACATGTCAAACGTTGGCAGCCTGCCCCTATGCGAAACCCTGAAAGGGGAAGGAGGTAACAAGTATGTAATTTTCAAACAAATAAAATTTTCCTGTATGTTATGATCCTATCAGATTTTGCATCCTAAAAAGATACAGGCTAGGATCACCACATAAATAGGGAACTTCCAAGAAACCTTGAAGTATTAGAACAAAAGTGTCAGAAGAAAGCGTCAGAAGAAGATATTAGAAGCTGAGAAGATAACATGCTCCTCTTGAAGTGGACAACCAATGCGATAGGGTTGCTGGAGATGTCTTCTCTCAGTTTAGACCTAAACCACACCTTGTGTCTACTTTTGGACAAATAATATTAATGAATGATGTCAGTTTTTTCACAGTAGGTTATTAAAGAAATTACGAAAAATTTTGTTCCTATTACTTGAAATGTCTAGTCCTAAAGAAGTGGCACCGTTGAAGATTTCACAGAGCTATTTTCTAAAATTAAAATATTAACCCAAATTCTCAGTCAAATTTTACCTCTGAAATAATCTCATCTTTTAATTTTACTCCAGGTGGACTGGATATTTTTCACTCTCTGCCCTACACTGTTAAAGGGGTATGGTGTTTCATAAAATACCTCCTAGAGCTTCTAACGGTAGCGAAGCATGTCCTTCAGGAGATGCAGGTTGCAGCTGTTTTGTCTAACGTGTATACTGTAATTTTATTTGTGCATAGAATAACATTTAGATTGTGGCTGTTGTATGTGCATTATAGTGCATATCTTCTGTAATTCTTCTGCTATTCTTGAAGTTACTTGTTTTGCACATGCTTGAAAGTTATCATATTTCAGTGATTTTAAATGCTAATATTTTATTTATGCTTCTATAATTTCTTGGCTGAAAAAAATAAGACATAGAGTAGTTTGGACCAAAAAATTACTACCAATTTTAATATAAACAAATATTAAAATCTAATTTATTGCTTTCTAGAAAAGTACTGATGTGTTTATAAATGTGTTCCACAGTTCTGAGATGCTTTGGGATATTGTTGTTGATCTTAGCAGATTAAGTACTTGCTACACTTTTCTGAATCTAAATGGACAGTATACTTGGGATGAGTTTCTTCCCTATTGCAATCATTGTGAGAAACATTTTCAGCTTATGTAAATAAATATAGGACCAGCTTTATGATGACTTAAAATATTAAGGTACTTTTTCCCTATTCATACAATAAGATGGTGTGACATTTTCTTTTTACCCCAGCTCTTGGCTTCCATCAGTCCTGCACAATACAGAAAGTAATTAGGGAGAGATACATGTACCTGTTGGTAAGTTGGGTAGGAAGTGGGAAAAGCATGAGAACAGAAGAAATAAGGACATTTTCAGCTTACCACACTTCGCAGAAACTCTCTATCCGGGAAAACTTTTCAGGAAAAATATATATTTCTTACCATTTTTTTATACAATTACATATAGAAGAAGAAAACTGTCTACTGTTGAAGAGGCTGAGGTAATGTTCTCATTTTATTCTGGTACCTGTTTTTAGGGAAGTTAGAAAACTCTTGAGTCTGTGAGAAAACACTGAGATTCACAGGACTACGGTGGGCTTTATGCCTTAAATCTTTAATTTTTTTTCAAAACCAAAAACGTGTTGAAAAGTGTAATTTTGCTATCACAGTGAAGTTATGCCAATTTAAAACAGTCAAGGTTCTGCTTCACAGTAGTTTTCATTATTTAAAAACAGAACAAGTGATGTATTGCACCAGGGTACTATGGCTATTGTTCCATTTCCATGAATGAGAAAGACATTCCTGAACCCTAAAGATTAAGACATGCATCACGTTCTCTTGTGACTCAATGTCCCTCCAAGATTTTACCTACAGTGAAATACATGGGTTCATTTTGTTGAGTTGCACTTGTTATCTAAATTACAGCATTTCACTCCCTACCATTGACTGTTGCTTGAAATCTGTATCTAAAAGTAAGCTGGCATATTTTTGTATTTCCATAAAAACCATTGTGTTGTTTTCCCTCGCTCAGCACCCCAGAAAAATAATGTCAGTGGTATGTAACATGAATTGAGAACTGTTACTCTAAAAAAAGTAGGCGTACATGATGAAACTAGTAGCATACCGTTTTAAAACAGATTGAAGAAAATATTTTTTAACACAACGGATGTAAACTTCCGGCATCTGTTGCTATAGGAGGTTGTAGAGACGGATAGAATTCAGGATTGTGGCAAATTTGTGGATAGCAGGTCCACAAAAAGGAATAAAGGAATAGTGAGGGATGTACTCTCTAGCATCCTCAATTCAATGATTGTGGATCCTGAGGACATGGGCAATGGCTAGGTTTTTATGTCACTCCAAAACTTCACATCCTGTTACCACTGCTGGGGAGAGCTACAGAGCTAGATGGACCTCAGCTCTGGTCCCAAAGGGCATTCATTACGTTTACAAGAATTTTCTGTGGTCTTGGGACTTATTTAATCCAGCATTAATATGGAAAACTGAGATTTCTCCTTAGCTTTTCTCTGGTGTTACTGTGAACATCTTAATGTTTTATGTTGCTGGTAAAAGGTGAGGGGAGCCTGAGAGCTGCTTTCTGGCAGCTGGGTAGAGAAGACGTGTAGAAGGCAGAGCCAGGACTCCCAAGGATGCCCACTGACTGCAGAAGTTCAGCTTTGGATGCTGCTTTTTTTAGAACACTTTAACATTTCAGTTCACTATCTTTGTCCAAATCACAGCTTGACACTTTCTTCCACTATGCATTTTAGTGAAGAAACCCTTTTGGTTCTTCACATAACCCTACCAGGCCTCAGGAACAAGAGCACAGAAAGAGAAAGCAGAGAGCATCTTCTGTTCCTGCTCTGACACAGATGTTACCTGAGCGGCCTCTGGCAGCAAGGAGACGCAGTTGCACCAGAAAACAGCCACAGCCTCTGCAGACCCAGGTTCAGGTGTATAAGCCGGCCCGTTTGTGTCCAAGGAACAGACAGCATGTTTCTGGCTGGCATAGAGGTGACAAAGAGCTCAGGCAGTGAGTACTGAGCATTACACCAAGATCATCAGAGATTACGATGGTCAGCAATAACAATAATAATAAACAGCGTTGCCTTCTGCCTGTGGAATGAGGGTACCTCCAAGTAGTGCAGCCAGTACAGCCAAAGGAGCTAAGAATATGTCAGGTTTGACCAAGAAGGAGCAGCAAAGGCTCTCATGCTGCTTGCAAAGGTCTCCGAGGCCTTTCCTGCTCTGTAGCAGCTTTGGCGTACACATCTGTGTCTATGTAATGGAGCAAGATATTGGTTTTGTCTTCAGAGTTTCATTCTGAAAGTGACAAAATTTTCTATTTGTTAAAGTATTTTCTATTCTATTCTATTCTATTCTATTCTATTCTATTCCTATTTTGTTTCAAATTGTCTATTTGCTGACTGCCACGTCAAAGCTGTGAGGCAGGTCAGAGAAGAAACTTCATAAATAGCCCCCACAGTGCAATTTTATGTTTGTGAAGACATCTGTTCTTTTTCACTGTTGTCATTCTCATAATTGAAAGGCAAAGCCGAAAGTCTAACAGACCGGGTAATATTACAATTTTCAGATTAATTTCATTTTTATCATTTTTACGGCTTTGCACCTTATTGTTTGGCAGTTAGTGGGAACAGATCAACTTTCTCCCAATTCTGAAAGCTGATTATCTCCTTCCCTCTTTAAGATAAGCAAAACCAATTGCATTTTCTTGGATAACCCAGCCATGTGGTCTAGTCTTCCTGTAAGGCACTCCTGGCTTTTGCACAAGTGACCAAATGCTAGTTCTTCATCACAAGCATAATGTACTCAGTAAAGTCTATTATTTTAGGTCTGTCACCTTTTACATCAGTAACAGAGTTAGGGAGGGAAAGAATAGCAGTGAACAGGGGCTGCTCCTCTCTCATGTAGTCCTCTGCACCCACCTGGAGGAAAGGATGTCAGGATGCTGTTTAAAGTAAGTTTTTGTCCTCAAGCATCCATGTAAAGAAAGCTCATGCAGGTCTTTTTCCTTGGCATGCCACAGATACGCCTGCTCAGAACAGATGCCCAATTTGCAGCTAGGTTTTATCCTTCCTTCCAAGCAGCATCAGCACAGCCAAAAGAGCAGCATTTGGAAGCGGTTCCTCTAGAGGCAGCAGCTCAGCGGCTTGGCTGGTGGCACCTCATCTGACCCCCAGCTGCTGCTGGGACTGCAGGTGTGTCCCTGGGAGTGTGACTGCCATGGTCTGCCCATCATCCTGGTGCATGAGAGCTGGTGAGCACGGGCTAGTAAAGCCTAGAGTGCAGCCTTGCACGGTGCTCTGGAAGGATGGAGGCTTTTCCCTGGTGCTGAGTGATGGTCTCCCACAGCATCCACAGCACTGAAATGCCTGGAGCCGACACGGAGGTGTGCAAGATGCAGAAAGGGTTCCTAGTTGTCCCTGAGGATTTGTGCTCAGACTTTGGTCTCCTTTGCTGTGGAAGAGGTTTGGGGACCCTGTGACACATGGCCCGGTGTGCAGCACACCTCCGGGTGGGTGAAAGACTCAGAGACAAGGGGAAGCTTTGGGACCATACATTATGCTGCTTGGAGCAGCTTTGGCAGCCTGTACTTTCTCTTTTAACAATATGAATTAGTAGTTGTTATTAGCATAAAATCACCAGTTAAAACACTCTCAGCTCATTTTTTAACAGTGGGGCTAATTGCCCTTAAGTGCCTGAGCTCCAGCAAAACGAAATGGTACCTTTGTGCAGAAACCCCCAGTGTTTCCCTGGTACATCCATAACGACCTTTAAAATAAGCCGTTACAATTCTGACATGGTACCAGCCTGACACCTTGGGCTGGGATTTAATTTTGAGTTATGGTAGCGTTAGGAAAACATATGATGTGGCCGTTTGTTTGCAGAAAGAAGGGGGAAAAAATCATAAAACCCTCTTTTTTTATGAGCTGTCGCTTGATTCGTTCCTGGAGCCCCAAGTAGCAAGCGTCTAAATCAATGCACACAGCTGTTCTTGCTTCTCGCAGCCCAGCAGGTGTACTACCCAGTGCGCCTGCCATCTCCCCCCACTCACATAACAAATAATAATGTCTTACACACACCAGCCATCCATCACAGTTATGGTTGGCCCCGGTGAGGCCGGTGTTCTCAGGGTAGCATGGATAATTTTTTTTTTTTCCTCCCTGTGCCTTTTTACTGTAGAAATACCCTGCCCGTGGATTATTAGTCACACTTTCTGGAGTCTTTTAATTGAATAACCTTTGGCTCTTGTGGCAAAGGGAAAAAAAAAAAGAAAGAAAAAAAAGAACACCCAAAAAAAGACAAAAACAAAAAAAAAACCCTAAACCCCCCGCACCACGGTGTTTATTTGTGTTAAAAAACAATAGGCATATTGTGACTGGCGAAATCAATTAGTCTTCCTCTGCAGTAAGGGCCCACATCTGGTGTGATTTAAGTTAATGTAAGGGAAGGGCCGCAGAGGCCCGAAGACCCTGAGTTCTCATTTCAACAGGTGACAGAGAAGGCATAAAAGGCTAATATATACTACAAGTGCGGAGGCAATGCTATAAATACTGGAGGGTTTACTTAGGAGGTAAAACAAAGCTAACTAATAATGCAAAAATAAATACCTTCCTGAGACAGGCTGTCACCTGGCATGAGTGAAGACAGAAGGAGGTGAGGAAGGGGGATGGGGATGACTTGAGAGGCATGAGGCGCTGGGCAGCATGGAGGAGCTGGGTTTGCTGTTTGGCTTTGGGTGCCTTCCTTCCATGAGGAAGGAAGATACAAGGAGTTTGTTCAGTTCCTGCATTATTTCTCTTGGCTGTGGTCTAACGACAGTTGCAAGAGCCTGGCTTCTCCTAGACCTTCCCCTGTTCCCTCCGTCCGACCTTAATATGCCCAAGTCCTTCTTTTGCCTTTCCATTACTGAAACATATCCAAGCAATTCAGCTCTCCCTCAAATTTGATTGCGATTTTCCTGTAAGTTCAGCAGGTCTTGGGAAGGGGCTAACATGCTCAAGAGGACAAATGCTGCAATTACAAAGCCTTTTTACCTTGTCCACTGACTGAACGGTGTTCTTTAAACACTACATGTGGATTTTCAGATATATGTTTCTGCAAAGTTCATACGAGGCCGGAACATTCAGACTGATGTTTTGGGTGCTTCTATATGATGTATTTTTGTAATGCGTTCATCGTTGGCTGGTGTCACTGTCTGTGCATCCTGAGGTCCTGCTGCCAGCCACCCTGGTAATCCTGGCACAGGTGGAAAATGAGGCTTTGAACAGGGGAGCCACCCCCAGGTGACAGTCCTGGAAAGGCACCAGGGTGGTTGCACATAAAGATGGCACAGGCTACAGACCCACTTGAGGAGTGTCGAATGCCTCATGCTTGCCTGGCAAGGGAGGAAGGCAAAGTGCTTCTGGAGCCATCCCTGAGGCCAGGCACCACCCACCTCTTTCCACCACTGCTACATCTGCACAATGTACAACAGCACGACAGATCAACCGGATCGGATGTATGAGGCGAGATTGGCTTTCAACAAAAAGGTGCTATTGCTAGAACTATTGATCTTGAATTTTTGATATCCTGTTATTAACAGCCACCTAGGAGGGGGAAATATGTATATTGTATCATTCCTGAGAATAAACCCTATTGGGAAAACAGATCCTCGGTCTGAATCACTGTTGCTTTGTAGTGGGGATGTGTTTTGGTTCACTAATTCCAAGTGGAAAATTTGATGATTTCATTTTAGTTTCTTCACACCAGCAACAAAGCCTGCAGCTGCTGCTTCCATTGCCCTTCTTACAGAGACTATAGACAGGTACTGGGACTTGAGATGTTATCACGATGATAATAAAGCTTTTTGCTGTGTGTTGTGGGGCTTTTTTCTTTTTTTCTTTTTTCAAATCAGTTTCCAACAGCTGGTTGCCAGTTGCCCTCTGACACAGACACATAAAAGGGAAGTAGTGAGTCCTGTACCAGCAGGGATCTCTGGAAGAAATGCAGCCCTCATAAATCAAGCCAGCACTGTTACATAGCTTTAGTACAATGAAGTGCATATGTGCAAAGGTGACTGAAGAGGGACCCCACTCACTGGCTGGGAACAAACAGACCTAGCTCTCAGAGAAGTGGTTCTCCTGCCACCATAGCAAGCAGTGGGGAGGAACTGAGGCATGCTGCTTCTGAGATCCTTAATGAGAAGCAAGCAAGAGTTTGGATGGGGCAATAGTCTTCATTGCAGTACTCTAAGGGGCAGGTTCTTAGGTAGTTTCCAGTCTTTTGCCAGCTAATAAGCCCACAGCGTGGAGTTCATACTCTCTCCATAGAAGATCAGATCACTTCCTGACACACCTTCATGGTAAGATGGAAAACATCTTTCATAGAACCATAGAATCGTTCGGTTGGAAAAGACCTTTAAGATAATTGAGTCCAACTGTTAACATTGCCAAGTCCACCTCTAAACCACGTCCCTAAGAACCTCATCTACAAGTCTTTTAAACACCTCTAGGGATGGTGACTCCACCACTTCCCTGGGCAGCCTGTTCCAGTGCCTGACAACCCTTTCCACGAAGAAATTTTTCCTAATATCCAATCTAAACCTCCCTTGGTGTAACTTGAGGTA
Source organism: Pampusana beccarii (assembly GCA_013399365.1). Lineage (NCBI taxonomy): Eukaryota > Metazoa > Chordata > Aves > Columbiformes > Columbidae > Pampusana > Pampusana beccarii. The sequence continues at coordinate 137,294 of VWYH01001467.1, forward strand.
ATTTCTTCTTGTCCTATTACTTGTTACTTGGGAGAAGAGACCAACACCCTCCATGCTACAATCTCCTTTCAGGTAGTTGTAGAGTGATAAGGTCTCCCCTCAGCCTTCTTTTCTCCAGGCTAAATAGCCCCAGTTCCTTCAGCTGTTCCTCAAGGACTTGTTCTCTAGACCCTTCACCAGCTTTGTTGCTCTTCTCTGAACTCTCTTCAGCACCTCAATGTCTTTCTTGTAGTGAACTGAACATAGTAGTAGAGGTGCAGACTCCCAAGCGCTGAATACAGGGAGACGATCACTTCCCTGGCCCTGCTGGCTGCACTATTTCTGATACAACCCAGGATGCTGTTTGCCTTCTTGGCCACCTGGGCACACTGCTGGCTCAGCTGGTGGCTCTTATCCGTCAGCCCACTCCACTTTAATACCTGCCTCATCCGCAGAAGGTTTCCCAGCACCACTACCTTCACCATGGAGTTCCATCACATTGCCCAGTTCAAACTTGGGCTTCTTCAGCATCTTAACCTTATGGACATAGACATTGTAGAGAGGGTAAATGGACTGAGACACCTTCTCTGTGTCTTTAACAATGCTGTCTGAGATCAGCTTATTGACAACTTCTGTCAGGTCATTGGTTTGGACCTCTTGGGTCATGATTTCCATCATCTTCTTGTAAACCTGCTGATGCTGGGAACATGAGGTCTTGTGGATTTGGTTATTACACTTCTTCGTAAAACCCATGCAGAAGAGGTGCAGTAGGTAACCATTGGTAGTTTTAACATCTGCATGGGCTTCAATAATTGTCTGCCATTTTTTGACCATGGAGTACATTTTATCCCAGGTGAGGTCCATTCCATGGAAGCTGGTCAGAAAATATTTGCCCTGAACTTCCTCAGTTATCAGTTTAAATTTATTCATCATTCTGAAGATCAGCCAGACTCACTTCAAATACACAACCCTTCAGTCCATCAGAGGCAATCTTAGTTATTTGAGTCCTGGTGACACGTCTTCCCAATGTTTCAGATATTAAACATTGCTGGTGCTTCGACATCATAACAGTCCTTTTTGGAGAAAGGATCAACTGCTTTTTTCTTGGCACCTTTCTTGCCACGCTTGGTGAGGCACTTGTTCTTGCCAACTGCCATGGTTCCACCCTACCAACAAAAAATTGGATGTTCCCCCTAGCTTATATTCAAGTTGGAATCACTGGATTTTATTTCCTTTGCTGGATTAATCTTCTCCCAGATATACACTGTTTGAGGGCTTTGAGTGATTAATTTCTTCCTGACAGGGAGAGAGGTAGGGTTTAACAGGGAGGCTTTTAAGTGTACAGAATAAACTCTTACGTGGTCCAGTCAATTAACAGGGGTGATACAACAGAGTTCATAAGTACATTGTTGTAGTGACCTTGGTTTGGTACATATGCTTACGGTTTCACATGGACAGCAGTTGCATATCTATAGCATTTTAAAAAATGTGTAATTTTTTAAAATCACAAAAGGTATTTAATCTAATATTGTTTTGGGTTAACCCCGCATAATCACCCCAACAGCCTCTTGCTGATTCCCTCCACTCCAGTGAGATGGCAGTGGGAACAGGAAGATCAAAAATGACAGAACTCATGAGTTTTCTCTTTTTTCTCTAGCAAAACAGTTCTTCTCATTAGTTTTCTTCTTTATTTTCTTCTCCAGCAAAACAGTTTAATAGGAGAAACAAAGAGGAAACAAACCAAGCGAAGCGAAGGCAGTCGCTCACTGCTTCCCACAAGCAGACCGATGCTAAGCCAGATTCCAAGCAACATCCTCCTCAGAAGGCAACAGCCACCCCCCTACTTCTTCTCCTACCTCAGTTTTTATTGCTGAGCATATGGAGTGTCCCTTCTTCTCGGGTCAGCTGTCCTGGCTGTGTCCCCTCCCAACTTCTCACCCACCCCCAGCCTACTCACTGGGAGCTGTGGGTATGTGTGTGTGCAGAGTGACATACAGAGAAAGCCTTGACTCTGTGCAAGCAATGCTCAGCAACAGCCACAATATTAATGTCTTATCAACACTACTTTAGGCACAAATCCAAAATGAAGCACCATACAAGCTGCCGTGAAGAAAGTTAACTTCATCCCAGCCAGACGCATTCCAAATACGAAGTTCCATCTTCAAGACATAGAAATTAGTCTAGGTCTGTGACAGAAGCTTGCTGAGGACTAGTGAGCATGAAAGAAATGGTACAGACTGGAAACAATGAGAATAAAAATGAATCACTGGGAAGTCTAGGTTACATGGCAAACTGGGACCATTCTTTTAAAATTAACACACAGCCAAATTCTGTGCCATACGTAGAAGAATAAGCCATACATTTGGAAGCGGGATTGTATCCTGGCACACTGAATAGCTTTAAAAGTTTTAGCAAACAAGCATTCAGCATGATCTCTCCATTTCTGTACCTAGTGCAGATGGCAGAAAGAACTAATGCAGTCATTAGGTAGGTGTGAAAGTGCATGGAAGAGAGGAGACTTGACCTCTGTATAGAGCACTGGGGAAAACAGGATGGGGATCATTAATTCAATTCCAGGTCCTCTATTTTTAAATATTTTCAAAATTTACGAGAGACCAGAGTCATAACAATTGTTTGGGAGCTATAGAAACTTCAGTTATAGGAAATGTGGAGAGATTTTGGGACTCGCATGCTTTTTTGGCTTGAGTAGAATATTCAGAGGTACTATACTATGGAAATACTTTCATGGAAAAGAAATACTAAACAATCTAGGGGTTTTGGTTCACCATAGGAAGGTATAATTAGTACTAGTGACAGTAAGCTAAAGCCAGATGCCTGCACCTGGGTCCGGGCAACCCCCATATCAATACAGGCTGGGGGATGAAGAGATTTGAGAGCAACCCTGAGGAGAAGGACTTGGGGGTACTGGTGGATGAAAGATTAGATGTGAGCCAGCAATGTGTGTTCACATACCAGAAGGCCAATTGTATCCCGTGCTACATCACAAGAAGCCTGGCCAGCAGGTCAGAGGACATGATTCTGCCCATCTACTCCACTCTAAAATGACGCCACCTGGAGTACTGTGTCCAGCTTTGGAGTCTTCAGCACAAGACATGGACCTGTTAGAGATGGTCCAGAGGAGGACCTCAAAACCAATCAGAAGGATGGAACACGTCTCCCACCAAGAAAGGCTGAGAGAGTTGGGGTTGTTCACCCTGAAAGTGAGAAGGCTCCAGGGATACTTTATTGCTGCTTTTCAATACTTAAAAGTGGCTTACAAGAAAGATGCAGACAGGCAGTTTTGTAGGGCTTGTTGCAACAGGACAAGGGATAATGTTTTTAAACTGAAAGAGGGGAGATTTAAACTAGACGTAAGGAAGAAAATCTTTATGATAAAGGTGGTGAAACACTGGGAACAGGTCACCTAGAGAGGTGGTAAATGCCCCATCCCTGGAGACATTTGAGGCCAGGCTGGATGGGGCTCTGAGCAACCTGATCTCGTTGAAGATGTTCCTGCTCGTTGCAAGGGGGTTGGGCTAGATGAGCTTTGAAGGTCCCTTCCAACCCAAAATGTTCTATGATTCTATAATAGTAAAGATAGTAATTGCAAATTACCAGGAACAATGTTGGGAGTCTGTGTCTTCCTGTTTTCAGACGTCTGTTAGTAAGCAACACATAGAATTGAACTTCAAGGTCTTGTGATAAGCACGGGGTGCAATTAGATGTCCGAATGCTCCTTAGCTCTCTAAGGTGGTGAATCAAGTCAGCTCTTAACTTTATTTTGGATAAAACACATTGGTTATGGCCTTTAGAGTAAGACATATTGGAATAGACATATTCCAAGTTAGTGGAATATCTTACCTGGGAATTACTGTTACTGTTCCTTTCTCGAGTTTTGTAACATTAGTGAGCTCAGACATACTCATTATATCAGTACAGACACCACGTAGATTCTTTCAGGTTTTCCAGCAGTCTTTCGAAGTGGAGGCACCAGAAACTGCACAGTCCCCTGTGTAACACAATGATTTATCATTCTTCATAAAGTCTTGCAGATCACCTCCTTTTGTGCACTAAATGCTTCCTGTAGATATATTAGTTGCTGATTTAACATGCTCATTAGCTTTCATTTTCTGTCCAGTTATGCAGGCTCACCAGGTTTTTGGACTTGTGCTCCCACCTGCATGTCACTGAAAATCTTTCCTAATGAAACAGATAACATTTATTGAACATCAGACTGACATTCACTGTGAAGCTGTCAAAAATCTGAACTGAGTGCGCCATACGTTTTCTCTTCATGACAGAGTTCCTAAAGGTTTTCTCTTATCTGTTTCGTGCTCAGGCACATCCATGGATATATTTTTCCCAGAAAGTTACCAATTGTAGATTACTGTAAATTTCATTTTCTGTGTCTGCATTGTCTCCTTTTCGTGATGGGATGAACTGCGAGTAATTTATGCAGTCATGTGAAGTGAAGTTTAAATAGGTGCTAAGTGCTTTGAAACAAAAGCTTTAACAAATGCCTGAGCATCTGGATGGTTAGGCATTTAAAGAAAGAAAAAGCTGGCTTGCTATTAGATGCTGGAAAGTGACCAGAAAGCTTGGACAGGCTATGAGACTAGGTCATAGGAGTGGGGTTTGCTGGCATGTTTGCAGATCCTTTTTTTCCAGTTCAAAGAGCTGTAACATATAAACTGCTGAAATGCATTTCATACTGTTTCATAAAAATGTGCTTTGATTCATTTGTCTTAGAACAATACTTGTGGACAAATAAGAAGTAGTTTTGTAAATCATTTTAAATAAAAGCGGAAATAAAAGGACAAATACAAAATAATTTTCTTACCTAGTCAGTAAAAAGTCTACTGAAGTCAAACTTGACAAACAACTCTCTCTTCAAAAACACAGTTAATAAAATACATCAATAAGCTACCCCTGAACTCTTTGTGTTTTGGCTGGCCAGAAAATAGCATTACTTTAAAAATTAATTCCAGGTAAAGGAATGAGCAGTTATCCCATATTTTGGTTTGTCAGCATGTATGACAGAGATGAATGTAAAGCTGTGCCTAGTTCAAGAATAATCACACCCTTCTCAGAGGACAGCATGTGGCTGCAAAGCATAATATGAGCCTGCATGAGAGCGCGGAACTAGTAAAGTATTTTTAAAAATTTTTATTTTGGATTAACTTGGGCTATAGACTTTTACAATGATTATTTCCAAAAGGATGCTGACAGCTGTGGTTTGGACGCTCCCAAGGTAAAACTGCCTGTGTCAGGACTCCTGAGCTCTAGGTGTGGTTGGTCACGCTGTAACCCTGCTTGGTGTAGGTGGCAGTCTGCAAGGTTGGAGACTGCAGTTTTTCAATTCTTCTTCCATACCTTCTCCAGCAAGGGATAAATGCGGAGTAGCTAGGGCAGAACAGTGTGTGCTCCTGCACGGCATTGTTGTCAGCTCTGCAGAGCCCCTGGGTGTGATGCTGAGCAGGTCCTCACCTGCCCTTGTTGCTGGTGGCACATTAGACTGTTCTCTACTCCATAATGGCTCAAACCACACTAGCAGTGTTTCAGCGGTGATGCACTAAACGCAAGCCACTCCAAGCAGTTTGCAGACATTAATCAACTGACTGTGATTTGTAGTACTTGAGATGGAATATGATCGTAAGAAGTGCCTCCATTTACTTATCTATAAATTACCTACAGCTATCCCCTGTCTTTACACGTCATGGTGACAGTGTGCAATTAATTGATTCACAGAGGTAAAGAGCTTTAAGATCGTCTGATGAAAGACGCTACAGAAGTAAGTGGTGGTGAGCACAAGTGGTGTTTTGGCAGGACAGCCATATGTGTTTCACGCCGTGGGGATGGTGTAAATGAGGTATTTGCTTCGCATTCTTGGGCTCCCTCCGTGTGTGGTGCAGGGAAAGCAGTCGCCCTCCGTGAAAGCGGGTTTTATGTTGTGTGACATAAACGCTAGAGACCACTCTATGTGCTGGGACATATGATACAGCTAACTTGTGGGCAAAATAATATAACCCACACCTCTCTGCCACGTCGGGATAAATCCCAGACTGCACCTCTCAGAACTAACATATCCTGTAGTGAAATGTCAAGCAATGAACATCAATAAATAATGAGTTGAAAACGGCAAGGTGGTGCAAAACTGCACAGTCCTGCTTGGGAAGGTAGGGAAGCTGATTAAGTGTTATTTCCTGATCTGTAAATCATCAATTCCAAACCTCTTTGTGTGTTGTCTATAAAATATTGGCTGTGGGCCTTTTGTTATAAAAAGGTAACTAATTTTTATAGCAGCCCCGTAAATAGTAATTAACATGCCACAAACTGAAAAACATCCTGCTGTAAAAAAAGGGGAAACACTGTGCCTATTTTCAAGAGATCTGTGTTTGTGCCTGGGTAGGGATGAATACTTGTTTGCCCCTGTTTGGGTGAGTAGGTGCACAGGGACTGCTGTGTTGGAAAGCACTACTCCCTTGCTTTTGTCCTGCCTTAGGAACATCCCTGACATGACCTGGGAAGGACCAGTGATCTGAAGTCCACCGTCTCTTTTCAGCACCTGCTGTATCAGACGAGGCAGAAAGGAATGATGAAGTAGATGATTACCGAATACAGCACTTTTCTTTCCAGCCTCTGTCACTTAATGTTTGGCTTATGCCCTGAAACATGAGAAGAGCTTAGACCTTGTCTCAAAACATTTTTTCCGTGTCTGTCTACTAAAACTGTGTACGCTCTCATTATCCATATAAATCCTTCATCTCTTTCTGAACAGCAACAAACTGTTGACCTCAGTCATACAGTGATCCCACAAGTTCAACATTCATGCTTAAAAGTAAGAAAACCGACTGACCCCTGACCTTTCCCCCTCCACTCACTCAGTTTTAAACTAATAATCTTATGGGTGTAGTTTGTGCCCCTTGTTCCCTAAGGACAGTGTAGATGGGCATGTCAAATTTATTGTACATGTAACATACAGTGTGCATGGACCATGGGAGAGACTGGAGCTGGGAGGAGAGGGAGAACTGCGCAGCCTGGCCAGAGCAGTCTTACGAGAACTGGAGTATGTGCACAGATCCGGAAGGTGTTAACGGCCTGCAGCAACAGCCCTGCTCCTTTTGCCCCCTGTTGTCTTCCTTTAGAAAATTTGCACCTGGCCACATAAATGCTGAGAACAGAGGCCTTCAGATGCTCCTGCTGGCAGCTACATCTTCGTGCCACAGTGACGGGAGCTGTGCACACAGCACCACCCACCCCCCAGATTTTTCTGCTTTATGCCTACCCTGCTTCAAGAGGGAAAAGAGGTAATTGGACTGTTAAACCATTACCATGGCTTCTCAACATGCTTGCAGCTACTGACTTAACTATTCAGTGTTTCACATTAGGTTTATTACTGAATCGAACACATCTATTTGGTAATTCCAGCATTGGAAGGGCCCTATGAATAGGGGATGTTGCAAGCTTGCACTCGGTACATAGCCTAATCTGCTGTATTTTACTTCATGGGGGAAAAAAAAAAAAGTAGAGATTCAAACATTATTAAGAGATTTTTGCCATTCTGAGTTGTATTCCTGTGTATAAAGAAGGCTCAGGGCAAGGTAGAGCTGTATCACACCACTGTTGCTCTACATCTGTGATGGCCTTGCTGCAGCCAGCTCTCTGTCCAGTGCCTTCCACTCCTTTGTGTTACCTGTAGTCTTTCTTGGTCTCACAGAACATCTCAGTCCCTTCACTTGCTCTACGATCAGCAGTGTTTCGCTCCTACTCTGCCCTGTTTTTCGGTGCCCATGACAGGCACACTGTCATTCATGCTCCATGCACACTGATGCAGTATTTCCTCTACAAATCTTTATATCTACATTAACAAGTAGTGTGGCACAGGGGTAGCAAACAATCGATCAAAAAAGCTTGTGCTAAGGTCACTGTAACAACGCTGTACGTGTTTCAGAGGGGGCGGAGGTTAGCTTTGCACTAGAGTTACTGCAGCCCGACAGACAGAGTGTCCCTGCTACTCATGTGGCTTGAAGCTGTCAGAGGAGATGACATCCTACAAACCTTTGCTTTCTGGCAGTCTCACACAGATGATGATAGCACATCCTCGTTCCTGCCACGATTAACCACAGAACCTCAGGCAGGGGAGCAAGCCTTGCTTCTGTTCCTGCTCGTGTTGCTGTCAGATTGCAGTTCCTGCCTTATTTCTGTTCCTGTTCTTTTGTGAGTGACACACAGGGGTTTACTGCTCAGACCTGCTGGCGAGGGATGCACTAGCACCCGCCGTACTGAATGTACTTTTGTGGGAGGAGGAAGCCAGGGGCAATGATTTTCTGGGAGTCCTTGCTGATGCAATTTCTTCACCTGGTTTGATTGAAGGTTCTAGTCCCAGAAGGACTCTGGTGGGAGGTGGTAGCACGTTTCTTAGGACACAAGCAGACAGCAGAAAATGCAAAACTCTCAGATGTGGTGAGTGAGCATGACAGAGCGCTAAAAAAAAAACAAAAACAAAAAACAAACAAACAAAAAAAACTAATAGAAGAAAAAAAGGTTTTGGTCAGGTAGGGGGAAAAACAAGAGAAAGTAAGTCAGGGAGAGAAGTGGAAGGATGGTGAGAAATGAGAGACAAGGTAACGATGCTCCTATGAAGAGGAGCACTTGACACTTCAGTCCCCCTCTATGCCATACTGTGCCCCTTGTGTTCACTATTACTCTCACAAACATTGTCTTCACTATGGATTAGGGTGAGATTGTGCTATAGAAACCGAGACAATGAGCATGGTGCAGCCTGATTCCACTCTGCCAAGGAGTGCAGCTGCTCAGGGGCTTTGACCTGAGATACTTACCATTTTCCTGTTATTGTGGTAACTGGTGCTTACAGCTCCACAAGGCAACAGTAAAAAGATATGCGTTTTCATACAAAAAATCTATTTTTGGAAGAGTTCACACTTCAGTATAGGATTTCAGATTTTTTTGAACTTTTTGTAGGAGCCAAACTGTGGTAACTCAAATCACTTCTCTTTAAAATAATATTTTTAAGCGGGAAACTGAATATTGTACTTAATTTAAAATACAGTGGTAAAGACATGTAGTGATTTCACAGGAAATATTGATCATTAAAAATGGTTTCCTGCCCCTTAAGGCATGGGATCACCCCACAACTGCTCCACAACCACTCAATTGCTATTGAAATCAACAGACAGTATAAAAATGCAACAGCAAAATTATAATATGCAGAAAAATCTACTTTGGCCACTAAGGTCTGGAGACCCAAAGAGCTTTCTGCTATTGATTGCAGTGGGAGTGAGAGTCAGGTTCCCAAGTACGTACCAGAAACTTAGCCCAAGTGACAAGATAATGCCTCTTTGTAACTCTCCAGCCTGATTTATCCACTTCCGACAGAGTTCCATGAACAGTGTCTGGTTAAGAAATATGAACTTGTTAAACCTTGCTGAAAGGTTTGGAGAAAGGCTGCAATCTCCAGTGAGCAAAGTGCATATCTCCTGGAGCAGGCTGCATGCTGGGGCCATTCATCACAAGCCACGGGGAGGGGTCTGGCAGGGAACAATTGATATGGTTTTGCCATTGAAGAGACAGTTTCCCTTTACAACATATGGAAGACAGATTACACTAGCCCATCCTAATGTGAGTGGAGCTCAGGTGGGAAGAATACATGGGTGAGAGAAGGACATTTAAGAATCAAAATAATCTGACACCCATTTTCTGTCTTCAGCATGCAGATCTGCACCTTGTTGCCTCTGGAAGCATCTTCCACTGCTTGAATTTCATTTCCCGCACACGGACTCCCCCTGTCCCACTCCCTAGGGTCTTCCATCTTGCATGGCTGGTGGCAGAAACTAATGGAAGAGGCTGGCCCCCTCCAACACATCTCCACCTCCACCTCTCTGTCTTCCCCTGCCAGTCTTACTATGTTTTCAAAGTGACAGCTTTGGACAGGACGAGTATTGGCAGGATGTCACAGGAAAGTGGTTGCATATTCAACAGTGAGGATAGAAAGAAATGCTTCTCCAAACATCGTTTCTTCTTCCACTACAGATCTGGTTCTTTGCTTTTATTTTTCCCCTTCCTGACCAATGTGAACCAACCAGAACCAACTTTAACAAAGCACCGACAATTTGTTTTTTTCATGAGGAACACATGTGCCGTAATCAAGGCAGCTAAAGAAAGGGAAATAATAATTTAGGTTAAAATATAGATTCAGCCTTGGAGAAGCAAAGCAATGTTACAAGACAAATATGCAAGTGGCATTGAGACAGTAGAGAAAGAAACTGAAAGGAAAAAAAAACCAAAACAACCCATGTCAATGAGTTCCTTAAAGGGAAGACAAAATGTACAATAAATGCCTCTTAAGAACACTGGCTTCCTTGGGGAAAATTTCATCAGGTGTTACAAAAGAGAAAAAGTTGGACTGATGAAGACTTTATGAAACAAACAAAAAAGATATAGCAAAGGTATGTGTCAGAGCAAAATAAGGAGGGTGAGAAACCAAGGAAATAAATGTTTTTTAGTATTTCTGTTCAAAAAAGTGATGCAGTGTTACCTGCCTGCCCTGTGTGGGATAGGGGTTTGCCTGTAGCTCCTTCGGTGTGATGTTCGGATGAAAGACTCGTGTCTTCTTTCAGACTGAGGGTAAAAAGGGTTCCCACATGGTTGGTAATGCAGACAAAGGGATGTGTGCATCCGCAGAAAGGTTCATCCAGAGCAGGGGCATAAGAATCTCTTGCTTTTCAACATTGCAGAGAAGAAATCCAGTAAAAGGGTCGGGGAAATTTCTCAGAGAAGTCAGTGAGAGAGAAAATGAAAGGAATGACATTCCTCTCAATGTAGACAGTTCCTTATTTGGTAGGAGAAGGGACTGGTTCTTTAAAGTCCAGATGTTTTACAGCAGTTCTATGTCAAAGTTAAGATGCTGTGCTAGAGCTGTGTAGAACACCGAACTTGAGCTGCAGAAGACCACTAGTTAACATACCTGCAAAGCATCAGGTGCATTAAAGCCTTAGAAAATGGAAGTAAATTGACAGATCTGCTTGCAGTGAAAGGAATAATTCAGCTGAGAGATACAGTAAGAATTAAAAAAACCCAACAAAACAAAATAAACAAACAAAAACCATACAAAAAACCCACCAACAACAAAAACCAACAAAATTTGTACTGAAAAGTTTTCTTTGTCCATCTTTGTGGTGTTCCAGCATTGCACATGATCATCCATCTCCTCCACTGGCAGTGTTCTTGGCTTCCACCGCTCTCTGCTGAGGAGTCCCAAGCTGTGACTGCCTCTTTCAGTCCACCACACAAGAGACTATACATCATCATTGTTATTATTACTGAGGTGGTGTGCTGGGCCTCCAATAATTCATTGATGCTCTGTGTGGGAGGTACAAAAACTGTAACCTGTGGGCTAGAGCTCACCGTCGGGGAGTTCCTCCAGAGACTTCATTTTAAAAGTTATTCACTTTACCCTAAGTTATCAAGATATATCCGTATGGGCCATTAATGCACTAACAGGCCTTAATGGCCCTGAACAGCAAGGTCGCTCCACCCACCCACACTGCCCATGGGCCCTCAGTTCTGTTTCAGCTCAGGAACCTACAGACCTATGTTGTAGTCACATATCCAGTCCTGTCTCTGGCCCCATTCTCCAGGTGTTCCCCACTGGGTTCCCCAGATGGACCCTGGACATGATCTATCACTTTGCCTTGGTTGGGGCTGTCAACAGAAATGGTTATCAGCCTCTTGGTGCTTCCCTCACTCTCCAGATCCTCTCCAGGTCCTTGCCTGGATTGGGATCACCTTTGGCTCCCCACTTGTTCTGCCTTGTGTGGCAGTCCTACTCTCACTGCTTCCTGACCATCTTGCTACTTTGCATGACCTTGATTTGCATTAGTGCAGGGGCAAATGCCTGTCCCCTCTCTTGTCAATACACAGTGAATACAGGAAAACATAAGGGAGAGAAAGGAAAGGGTGGAAACCTGCTGTTTGAGGCAGTCCTTGTAAAATTGCTGAAGGGCCTGTTGATATTGCTCTTGGGCTGTTCTCTACTTGCTGAGATCACAGGCCATTTGCTGAAGAAAGGTTGTTTGAGAGGTAAATTTCACTGAGGTTTTTTGGCTTTGTTTTTCAAGGAATGTTTTTGCCCCTGGGAGAAGGCAGGTTATAATTCTTTCAGTCTTGATCTGAGAGACGTTCTTATGGGGTAATAAACTCCGATGAATCTAGGAAGACATGCTAAGGCCAGATATTTTAAGATTAGCTGAAAAAATGATGAAGTCAGAGAAGTAAAGTCTGAGTGCACTGAAGAAGACATCTTGTGTTTTAGGGACTAGCAGACATTGGGGAAATGTGGGAACCTACTGAAGAACAAGAGGAGTGGGGCCTCCTGTCTCTGGGTGGCCACAGCTTTATAGCAAAATGAGACCATTACTTCTTGTAATAAGCTTCTTGCATTTGAGTTTTTTGGTTGGTTGGTTGTGTCTTTCATGGTTTTTTGGTTGGTTGGTTGGTTGGGGTTTTGTGTGGGTTTTTTTTTTTGGGGGGGGGTGTTTAGTTTTTTGGGGGGTTTTGGTTTGTTTTTGCTTTTCGTCTTGTAAATTGAGCAAACAGACTCTTAAGCAGTTCCACTGGCAATGTTAATCTCTCAGTACAGATGTGTTAGAGGAGCACTAGTGCTGACTTCCGTTACAGATGACAAATAGATGCTGGGGATGGGAGATTTACCGTGTCTGTGAGAGTCATGAGGGACTAAAAATGAGTTGCTTGATGGGGTGAGGCTCGTGATTTGGGATTAGACCATACATCATGTATCCCTGGTTGAAATGGGGAACATTTGTCAGGAGTGGGAGGGCCACTTCATAAAACTTAGGCAGCATGTCACTGGTTAGGGGCCGAAACTATGGACCTGAAACTTGTCTTCAGTGACATTGTTTTTAGTAGAAAGAAGTTTGTGGGAGACTAAGTCAGAAAAAAAGAAGGCTGCTGTGGTTGCAATTCAAGATGAGAAAGTTTTGTGGTATAGAAAAAGAAGAATGGCAGGAACTTTTTCCTTTCCCCCAGACTATTTAGACAGCTGCACTAGCAAAGGACAGAAGGCCTGAGAATAAACAAAAGACGCTATGGACAAAAAGAGATGAAGACAGAGCTTGATGATGCTTCTTTTTCCCCTTCTTGGAATAGCATCCCTAATCTCCCTTCTCAGCCATTTTGATGCTTGCAGTAAAAAAATGGTCACTGAACAATTGTGGAGATCAGAAATGGTCTAATTTTCACCAACACTTAACAAAAGCATTGCTTACTGTTACAACTCGATGATCTTACTTGCTGCATGCTACCCTTTTCTAGGAGCATCTTTGCCTAGATGCTTCTAAGTGAAGATGCTATCCATCCCGTTCATGCTAGATGAGGAGATAATCCGTGTGAAACAACATTGCTGAAGTTCTTACAATCGTGTTTCCTTTTTTCTTTTTCTTTTTTTTTTTTTTAAATTCTTGTTCATTCAGAATGCTGCTTTGTACATGGTAACATGTGATTCCACAAGTTGGTATTGAACCGATTTTTCAGATTTGACTTTTGCAACAATCGTATCTGATAAGCATCTGTAGTGATGCTTAAAACTTTTGGTACACCAGTATCAATTCAGATATTAACTTCACTCCTTCTCTGCACACACATCTTAACCTTCAGCTGGTGCTCGAAGTTAGACAACTTCATCACTGTATTTTTTGTTTCAGCATCTGGTAGATATATAGATATAGCTATAGTACTCTCCTTTACTCTTTGCATGTGTGTAGCTATATTACAGACCTTACATCAATGAGCTCATCTAAATGAATGGAAAAAGGTTGTATTATCTGAATCATCTGCTAGTTGAATCGTAAGTTCATCATCCAACTTAATTCTTTGAGTTTATCCCTGTTGTTTAGTATGCATTTTATATTCAGTCATTTCAGTTTTGTTATTATAGGCTTAAGATAACGGCTTGGCATAGGAGCTGCTTGTTCCTCGCATGAAATCACTATCAGATAGCAGTTTTTGATGTGCAATGCAGCCAGCCACTTGAGAGCTTGCCAATACAATCTTATTTGCTGTCATGGGAAACTTCTGTAGTGAAGTGCAGCACCTAGGAATGTTTGTCATTTCAAAAGGGAAGGGTCCTTTTTTTACCCACTTTCATTTGAAAGCAAGTTTTTACAATGCTTTTCAAAATAGCATTTAACAGTAAAATATTCTAAAACGTCTACTTGCAGAATCTGGAAGATGTAATGGCTTCCAATTTTGTTTCATCACATGATACTTGATTGTTCCCTCGTGCCTGAAAGCCTCAGCCTACTGCTTTGTTGTACATTTTTGTGCTTGAGCTCCAGAGCCCCAGTGTAAAAATGTCAGTGATTGCTAATGCACAGAGCTTGGGTGTGTTTTTGCAACATGCTAGATCACATAATAAATATTGTACACATTTTTGTGTACATCACCAGCAGTTTTACTCTCTCAGCCTTTAAATAATGTCCCACTATGTATCAAGCCTGCTTTTGAGGTTCAGCACCCACAAAAAACAGAGTAGGTGTCGCATAGAGTGCTAACGCTGTGTTTGCAGTAATGGGGATGAGGAGCATTTTTTTTACATTTATTCTCAGAGCCTGCGTGTGATGAAACTATGCATTGTTGTTTTACAAAAAGAATAAGCCCGTGATTAAAAAATGCCACTGTAATTAATCACCACCAGCGTGAGGCCAAATCTCTGCTGGTGCCAGCATTTTGCCATCATCAGTTTGATTCTTTCCCTGGTTCATCTTCATTCCCTCTCTGATCTGCACCTAGAAACTGATTTCCTTTTCTTCCCCACATTCGTCTTCTCACCTCCCTGTGGCCTGTGCATGCCCAAACTCCTAGTGATCCTTTCCTCCTTGCCTCGTCTCTGCCTCTTTGTCCTGCCCTCCAGCTGCTCTGTTGCTTTGTTTCAGGTCCAGCAGCGAACATTCACTCTGCTCCTTTCCATCCTCCAGCCTCTGCCTGCAACTACTTTACTCCTCCCTGTACCACAAATGCTTTGCATTTTTCCTCTCCCATAATTTGCTGTAGAGGAGAAAGGGAGAGAAGTTTATGGAGGGAGCATGGAGACCATCCAAGTTCTTTGTCCATCTCTCTCTGGGGGCTGCCTGGGGAGAAGGAGAAGTGTCTCCAGGGAGGTGCATCCTTTCGAGCACCAGAGCAGCCCCTCCAGCTCGAGGCAGTAGCTGAGCTGTTCACCTCTGGGTCCATCTATCTACCCTCTTATAACTAGTCTGAGCACAGCATATCTACACTGTCCAACTTTAAGCTAATGTGCTCGGCTGCTTTTAGACAAGCCAGCTGTAGAGGCAATGAGTAAGCCACCAAACCCCTAGCCTGGATTTTGCGCCTGATATTAAGCATGTGTTGCCACAGTTAGATTGACTCGTACCTGTGTTAAGCAGCCTGAAGCTAGCTGGGATGTGTCCTCAGAACATGGAAAAATGCAGATACCTTGTTAAGGGGACAAAAAGGGGAAAAGATATTTAAGTGCTGCTGCTTGAAGCCAAGAGACTCAAACTGATCCTTGACAGCCCTCATTATGTGTGAATCCCTTTGCGGGGTAGCAACAGAGCCAAAACCATGTGAAAAAGACATGAAGGTGAGGAGGCAGGAAAGGGCAGCGGCTGGAAAATTATTTCCCCCCCACTTATTCCCTGTTGTGTGCAGGTTCATATACGATGCAAAGTGTCTCTGGGCTTTCTTGGGTTCCTTGAATTTAATATATCCCAGAGGGGCCCAAGGCTTTGTTAAATTTGGTTCGTTACTGAGAAACATAAGCAGAAAGATCAGGCATCGTGTCTCCTGTGCCTGTCCATATGTGACAATGTAGTGATGCACTATACACAAGTTAAGGGGACCTGTGATGAGGAATGAAAAAGGTTAATTGTAGTGACATTTAAGCTGTTATGTCCAGGCACTGGAGGGCTTATGTGCACCCAAACTGGAACCAATATAGGAACTTGGGTTTGAATCTGAACTTACCAGTGAATCTTGGTGTGACAACACTGTGCTTTTACATTCAGAGTGTCCTTGGCCTGTTAAGCACAGGGACTGCTTCCACCAAATTTGCACAGAATACACTGGAGCTAATAGAGGGGTTTGTCTATCCCCTGTTCTGGCAGTGATTTAACCAAAACATGTTGGTATGTGGATGAGCCTCCAGAATATTCATGTACACACTTGAACTATAGATATAAATTATAGTCCTGGTCTTTTTTTAGTTCCAGCCTATGTATAGATAAACCCTGAATTAACACCTTGCTGAGATGAATGGTACAGTTCATAACTCTTAGCGCTTTTGTTCCAGTTGGTCTGAAGATAAAATAACATCTCTTCATGACAGAGCTTAAAAAAATATAAGTGAGAATTGAGGGTCTTGTCTATGATAATACATGAATACTGTTTCTTGGCTTGATTTTTGAGATGATTGCTGTGAATGTATACGTATGTTTAAACAGGCTATAAGAACAAACAAATAACCAAAACCAAACCAACCAAACAAACAACAACAAAAAGGCAAGGAGGAAGGGTCTCAAATTAAAGAATACAAATATTCAAAGGCTGTTAAAAAGCAATGACAGAATGATAAACTTTGAGTAGTCAGTCTAGAAATTGAAGTATTTTGTTATTTCACACGCGGATAAAGGACTGAGAGCTGAAGGACCCAAAAAGAGGCTGACCCTGTGGCTGAGGTGGTGGTAACTATGTTTTTCAACGAATGGATTAGGCAATGACTCTCAGCTTTCTAATGAAAGATGAAGCTGATCCTGGCAATAAACTGGCATATTTTTCAAGCACCTGTGTCATGATATTGCTACCTACAAGCTATATCTTGTCCCTACCATGTGTCCCTTACTTACATCTTTAAGAGAAACTTTGTATGATCTTCTGCTCTCCTCTTTATTCTGCCTTCTGATGCCTGTGTATTTTTTCCTGTGACTTGCATCCCACCATACTTTGCAGTTCTAACCTGCAGTATTTACCACTCGTCTCGAGGCCAGAGCATGTGGTGCAGATTTATTGAGTGCATGCTGGGAGATAATTTGCCTGCATGAAACCTGCTTTACGGAATGGGCATCTGATGCTCAATGAGGAGTGTTTTGAGTAAGACCAGAGACTGAAGTAGTATTGTCAGAGGTAATGTATCTGGGAAAGAGAAGCTTATGAAAATTGAATTTGCGTTAAGCCTACAGCAAAACACTTCAGACGAAGGAAGAAACTATGCTTTTAGTGGTCATTAGCTCTTGGAGAATAATTTCTGGTGTTACTTGGGTTCACTCTGATTGGCCCTTCCAGGTATACAACGATGATGTGAAATTTCCTTTGCTCTTCAGTTTTCTCAGTCCAGGGAGAAGGGAACTGCACTCTATTAAAGGATTTTTTTCCCCTCTTTTACAAGGTTGTTTGTTATCTCGGAATGCAGGCCTGCACTGGAGCGTGTAATTACAACACCATGTCCTGGGTTAGAAAGAACTCAGACACTAAATTGTCCATGTCATCACCTGAATTTGACCATGAAATATAGCACAGAGGGACCGGGAAGGCAGCCTGTAAAGAGGTAAGGGCTGAATGGGCATTTTGGTGCACTGGGCAAATCCAATCTGCTCAATCCATTGCTGCAGTCCCACCGTGGCCATTTAATATTATTACCTGCTTCTTGCCCTTGAAATTGTGCTTCCACCTCTCTTTCCATGAGGTGTGTCTGAGTGGAGGTCAGGGTTAGAGAAGAGTGTAATAAAACACAACTCATTTTACATGGGTGATCAGAGTCCTATTAAGTTGCAAAGGAGTTGATTTTTTAAAGAATGTCTTTTTTTTTTTTTCTCATTCATTTTTTTCTCTATGCTGACACTAGAAAATAGAGGTCAGCTCTACCATGCAGAGTGTTCAGATATACCCCCAGAGCTGGAATAAAACCACTTACACTCTATTTCGCGGAAATTCTTCATTTTATTCACTTGAGCACCTTACTGTTATCACAGATTTTGAGGCTAAGGCTTTTTCTTTGCTTCCACTATGTGATAGAGCAGAGAAACTGTCAAGTCACCTATCTCCAGGACTAGGAAACATCTCTTGCAAGCAATTTCTTTGAGCTCAGAAGACGAAGGTCTGTGTGAGGCAGCTGTTTCAAGCTGCTGACTGGTATGTGACTGGAAAGAGAAGACAACCGTACCTCTTATTTCTCTTCTCTACCTACAGATACCAGTTGCCACAGTGCAAACAGAAAGAAAGGTGTGCCAAAGGGTGTGTATGAGAAATACAAGACTTGCAGGGAAGCATCTGTGCTTCTTCAGGTTTAGGAACCAAAAGAGATCTAGGATGAAAAAAATGATGGAGTAAAAAGAAGAGCAGGACAATGACAGAAAGCAGCAGTTATTCTCAAGAACTTCACAAACAAAAGTTTTGGTATGAGCATGTGTATTTGTACAGGTGTGAAGTAAAATCCTGTGAGTTTTACCAAAACATTTTATTGTAAATTTGCTCTTCAACAAGATGGTTGTATTTTTGACTTGCAACATCATCTGCAACAGCATTCTTGCACATGGTACGCAGACACCCTCTTCCCTTTGGATTACGCCCATTATGCACCACACTTGTTTTACAGTACATTGATATTAATAAGTGAACATATTTTTAACATTGAAAAGGCTGTGGTACATATTTATTTCCTTTATATGCTTTCATGATGATCTGTCAGCTTTGGAATAAAAAAATTTAAAACCAACAACAACGAAAGAAAACTCAGAATTACCTAGTCAATGGATCATTGGTAATTGTGTCAACAACACTCTCTGAAGAGACAATTTAGGTTGTATGATTAAATATCATTAATTAGACATAATTGTTTGATGTGGTTCTGCAATGTCTTGGGTACACCGGATCTGCTGCGCTTTGCATTTCTTATGTGCAACCATTATGGTCCTCTCAAGTTAGGAACGGATCTGGTGAACTAAGTTACCTTGCTGCAAACCATAACCTGTGAAAAACGCTGGCCAGGCTGGTAAAACACTAGCTTGGTGGTAGTATCAGTATCTGTGGAACTTCTATCTGAAGAAGAAAAATAGATGAAAAGACAGTTGGGAGTTTTCTTCTGCAATCTATGTTTTGAATGCATACGACGTTGTAAAGATACATGCTTTCCAGTAGCCACATTTTTGCAGAAACTTTTGTTGTTAAAATCAGATTCTGGTTTGTTCTTATCCATGATGCAAAAAATTGTGGTTTATCCTGATATACGTAAGGATCATTTTCACTGAAGCACTGCAATAAAGAACAGAGTGGTGAAAAGGTCATGCTGATATGCTCTCATCTCAGAGGAACGCTGCGAAAGAAATGTCCTGCTTGTTGGAACCCATCTTCCCTAAGGAAAATAAATGAAGGAGGACTGCTCCGTATGTATTGTGATACAGACTAGTCTATCTGCTCTTAGGGAGAAAGTCTGTCTTTCTTTAGCACAGAGGTAGGTCAATCATCTCCAATTCCCCGGCTCTTTCTTGGCCCCTTTTCAAAAGCTGAACAAGGTAACATGCAAGAGGCTTTCTAGTCTTCAGAAGCAGTTGCTATACTTCTGCATAAACTCCACATCCTTATCAATATCTGTGTGATTTTGTATTTTCTTTCCTTCTAAACCCTTTGACAGAGCCACCATCTCACAGTGATTTAAGTCACTTGAGCTTTTCAGGTTGCTTTGAAACTTTCATCTTGCAGATCACCTTTCTTACATTTACACTTGTTTCCCATAAAAGGAAATTTGCAATTGTTTTCAATGATAAAAATGTGCAGAGAACTCTATTTAAAGTTCTTTGCTGCTCCTCTGCTTCCTGGAAATTGCTCTTGTGCAATCATCTTCCCCAGTTATACCTAGAGCCTTCTTGTGCAGTGTATTTTTCAGTTTGGCTCGTTATCTCTGGATATCTGTTCTTCCTATCAGTTTTCCTCTTTTTTATTTCTATTTTATTTCCAGCTCTACAATATGATTTGTGCTACATTAAGGAAGATATTTTTTTAATAAGTTTGTGAGTCTTCATGACAGAAGCATTTTTTCTTGCACAGTTTAGTTCATGCTTTCCCCTATTCAGTTGTCCTTCTCCTGGGCCTTACACTCTTGCTAGCACCTAGAGAAGCATGCTGTACATATTCCGTAATGGATTAGGTCCCACTTACAAAAGTAAATCTGCCAATATGTACATCAGTTGGGGTCAAGCATCTAGCTGACTGAACATATCAGAGATCTAGGAGTCCTGCTGACTTTCAGTGAGACTCAGATCAATCAGATTTTCAGATGCAAATAGGTATCTACCAGCATTTTAAAAGGTTAGGTACCCTGTGCCTTTTGTGTGCAGAGGAATTTATGTGCTTAATGTGACAGACCATCGTTAACATTCTCAAGAAATGTCTTTCTGTACCCACAGGCATCTCAAAACCTCAGAAAGCCAGTCTGGAAGTACTCTTGAAAATGGAACATAAGCTCCTAAGGCTGAGGCACTTTTGAAAATGCCAGTGAAAGCTTTTATTTCCCCTCAGCCTGCATGAGCTCGATTTCTTCCATAACTCTAAAGCTTACCCTTCCAAAGTTTAGTATTGCTCCTCCTTCATCCCACTGGGAAATACCAGGATCACCCTGGGGCTTTTCCAGGACAGAGTCTCCTATCCTTGTTCTCTCAACTGCTTTGTTGAATAGAGGCAAATTTTGTTGCTGGAGGTAACATTCGCTCTGCATGTGACTCTTGAGTATGAAGTTCAGTTGAGCAGACCATGTAGCCAGGTCATTGCACCATTGCAGTCTTTCTTGAATGAATTTGAAATAAACGTTATGTTTACAAGGGGATTATATACAGTCTGTTCTAAGAAAGGTAGGTAGACCTGTTCTTTCAGGATATGTTGGAAAACACTCTCTTGGGCATTTTCAGAGTGTCCCGGTAGTTACTGCTGATCAGTGTGTCAGCACCACCCCTACATCTGTGAAGCAATGTAGACTGCGGAAGAGATTCATTCAGACAAAACTCTGTTAGCTTCGGTGGTAGAGATTAATGAAACTTCAGCAGTACAGATAAAAGGGTTTATCAAAAGCTCTAAGGTTGCAGATTAGTGAAACAATCATTCAAAAATGCACATACAAAAGCCTCCTTACTCACTTCTTATTTTATTAGGATCTGTGTGAGTTTCCTAATCATAGGGAGAAAGAGGTTTCTCTGAGTCGTGATCAATGGAATAGAAAAAGCAGGAAAACGGTGCCAGCACACCTGCTCTGCTGGAAGTCTTCAGACCCCTTCTTGGATGTTGAGTGCAAGACTGAAAGGATGCTGCTGTCCTCCAGACATCCTGCATTTCATGCTGAAACACAGCCCCTAATTGTGTCTTTCTGGTTAACAAGGTGAGAAGTATTATAAGAAAAGGACCATACACCCTTATTGTGCAAAAAATCTACCTGGAGGAGTTGTAATACTCTGGCTGCCCCTAAAGCAATTTCTCTTGATGTAGCAGTCCAATTTAACAGTGTCAGAAGTTCCAGCAGCACAGGCAAAGAGAAGATATTCACAGTTTTAGTCACCTGCCAGCAATAGCCAAACCTGAAACACTGCCTCCTCATAGGGAGGGGTGGCTGGCAGAAGCCCACGCACCAAAAGCGTTGGCCACCTTTGGACCACTGGTCTGGTAGAGCAGCCCAGCGGCACAGTGCTGTGGAGAATGGCCAGCAGGTAGAGTAGGACTGTGATGACAGCTGGTTGGCTGCCAGCAGAACATCTGGAAAACATGCAGGTGGTGGAATGCGAAGTGCAAGATTTGGCTGGTACACCCTCACCCTTGCCCACATTAGATGGCTTTGTTGAAGTTCTGGGACCTTCAGGGCTACATAAACCCAAGCTTCTTGGCAAACTTAATGCTTTTAGCTAGTGGTCACTTTACAGACTCTAGTCAGAGCTCTCAGTTCAGAAGAATTCAGATTTTTAAATTAAAAAGTAATTTTAATTTTAAATCTCACTTGGCCTTTCTGTTTAGCATTCATAGGGGTGTTACGTGCCTGAATAGGTTTTGCATTCTGGGATCTTTGTTGTGTTTGCTTGTAATTTGTAAGCTGGCTGAGTCTTGAAAATTCATTTCCAATTCCTTCTAAAGAAGGTTTCTTAAGAAATCAGGCTATGGAAATATCAGCCTCACTGTTGTATCTTTTCACAGAGGATTACACAGTCTGTATACATTCCTTCACTTTCCAGTCTGCATTACCAGAACCATTTTAAAACAGTCAGAACTGAAAGAGTTTTGTAACTACCGAGGAAAACTTAAACGTTATTTTAATTTCATCTGTCCTTTGCAGCAGATAATTATTTGGTTTTAAGAATGGTTACCTAAGTATTAATTCTGTTTGCAATTCTTTCATTTGCTCATTTTCCACATAAAAAAGGTTTCAAAATTTGGGTTTTTTTTCCCTCTAAAAATATCTCAACATGTGGCCATACTGATTAATCAGTATTGTCAGCACGAAACCTCTTATTGTGTCCACACAAAAGTGAAAGAGAAACTGACCACAATAAAGGAGAAAATTGCAATAACTGAGGAAACAACACAGTCATGGATGTGGAAAGGAGGTTACAGCAACTGAGATTCAAAACTATTTTAGAAAAAATGAGTACAGTAATGAGAAGCAAAACAAGGACTTACCTATGTACAGAGATCACTGCATGTATGCTAGGGATAGGATCTTCCAAGCACTTGCCATGGTGTATCTTTCAAGCAGGGACAATGTGTTCAGGGCCCTTGAGGTCCAAGACTTCCGTCAGTCTTGTAAGTACAAGGATGATACTCAAATGCAGGATGAAGAAGAGAAGAAAATCTGAGCAAAAAAAACCAAGAAAAATCATGTGATGCTTACTGCAGACTTAGGAAAAAACATGATGCTGACTACAGAAACCAAAAATGTCAGGCATGAGAAAAGGCAAAAAAGTTTACAAAAGACAAATTTACAAAAATCAAAATGCAAAAGCTGATTATGTCTTGTAGAGTATCCTCAACAATAAAATTAAAAAAAAAAAAGGGGGAGCAGGGAAACCAGTTCATCCGTTGCTTTCCTAAATGCAGTACTGGAATGTTACATGCTTGCCAGGTTGGCCAGTCAAGCATGCCACTATGCTAAAATGAACTGTAGAGTAAAAAGATAATTAAGGAAAAACTGAACTGAAAAATAAATATTGAGTGGAAAAAAAGGAGTAAAGTGCAAAAAATACAAAAAGGAATGTAGTGTAACCTCCTTATTTATAGAAGTATTAATTGAACTGAAAAGAAAACTCGTCTTAATTTTTCAACTTGAAGATACCTGGTTTTCCCATCACAGCACTTTTTCTTATTTGATAATTTCCATGTTGTGCTTGCTGGTTATTCTGTTTGTCGTGTTTGTTGTTTGTCCTCTTGTGTTGGTCTCCACATCACAAGCAGTCTTTTATTTAGCTCAGCATAATAAGCCATTGTAGTTCAAATGTTCAGGAAAGCTGCTTAAAATATTGGTGCACTGGGCTACAGCAAAACGCTGTTTGACTACCCTGGTTTTGCTGACATCATTTTGGAGAGTTACTATGTACTTGTTAGGATTGCTAACAACTCTACAAATTAGTGTATTTTTTTTTTTTTACAGATTTGCTAGTATTCTGCAGGCAATAGGCACTCTAGTCCTGTCCTCCAAGAATGATGCTTTCCTTGAGATGGAAAGCCTGATTTTTACACCTTTCCTAAATGTTCCCTGAAAGAATGAAGCCTTCCCCACAGAGAATGCCTGACTTTGGTAGTCTGCTGCCATAAAAGATTTGTCTTGTCTCAGCTGCTTACAGCCAGGTTGACTTCTGACTCTCCTGAACGTCAGAAGGAAACACAATTCAAAACTTTATTGCTGCTGCTGCTGCTGCCAGAAGACAATACAGCACTTTCAAAGAACTGTAACAAATCCATGGAGTACTCTGAATTCCTCTGGTTTATAATCTAAGGAGCCATAAGGAAAAAAAGTACCTCCTCATTCTGCGTCTTCCAAGGAGGACATTAAAGTGACAGATTTAAAGGACATTTACAACTCTGTTGAGCCAGGAGGACTTGATTGCATTTTTCCGCATAGGAAGGAGGTGCTGGGCATGTGTGTGTTCTGGGATGAAATGTGGCTGCTGCTGGCCTTTCCAGATGGCCTGTGATGTCATTGCTAAGGATCCTGAAATTTGCTGCACGAGGAAAATCATTTCATGGCCCTCTGACACCTTTTAAAATGGCCTTTGCATAAATTTAAGGGACCAAGGAGATGGGAGAATAAACAGAATGCGACAGAAGGGAGCAGAGAGGAGGGTATTCACATCCCTGGCAAGGCAGGGGCAAAACTGCATGATTAGCACACTTAGCTTCTCTGTATAATTATTTTGAAATTCTTCATCTACTGGCTGGTTAATATCACAGAATTACAGAATGGTTGGGATTGTAAGGGACCTCTGGAGATCAGCTAGTCCAACCCATCTGCTAATGCAGGACCAGTTCCACAGGAGTCCACTCTCTTTTGAGAGTAGCGGTATTTCTTCATGAAGATGAGA
Organism: Pampusana beccarii; assembly: GCA_013399365.1. Lineage (NCBI taxonomy): Eukaryota > Metazoa > Chordata > Aves > Columbiformes > Columbidae > Pampusana > Pampusana beccarii. Next base: position 161,890 of record VWYH01001467.1, read on the forward strand.
CCAGGGCCACCGAAGATGAAATGAACAGGCTGGGACCATGTGGTTCACACCTGGAGAGTGTTGGGGGTGCACACACTCTTGCTCCTCAAGGGGAGAAGAAGGAACCTTAGCATGTTTGTAGCCCTCTGCTCATCATCTGCTGAGATGAACTGTGGCTGGAAATGGCAAGTAGGGCTGGTGAAAGGCATCTGTTCCTAGAAACAGCTTGAATGGTTCATCTGGCAAATCAAAACAGCTGGCAAAATGCTCCTGAGCTGCTGCCATGAGCTGAACGGCCGGGCTTTCTTTGAGATGGTCTCCTAGGAGCAGGGGAAGGGGGATATCTGCCAGATAGGACAAAGTCTCATTTGCAGAGCAACAGGAGAAACCTTCGCAGATGTTCCTGTACTGCGGATGAACAGAAACCTCCATCCTGTGGAGCTCAGACTCCAAACCCACCCCATGTAGCTGAACTTGATGCTTTGGGAGCAAGCAGTGATGCGGAAAATACACTGGGTTGTGATAAATACACATCCTCCCACCCCTTCTCTCCTCACCCTTCACATCTACTTGGGCACTCAGGAGCCTTTGAGGAGAACCTCTGCAGCCTCCCATCGGCTGGTGACTGCACGTTTACCTGTCAGAGCACAGAAATGCCAGTGGTCTTGGCCAGAGATCTGGATTAAACATTTTAACAGCAGGGTCTCGCTTTTGTTCCTTAAAGCCATCTGAAAAATAAAATAATTTAGAGTGCAGATACAAGGGACTTTTGTTTTCCAAGTGAAATGCACCTGCCCAGTATTTGATGAGGACAACATACGCGGCACAGCTAATGAGCCCAGACAGCATGAAACTACATCCTGAATTAAGGTTTGAGTTTTGTGGAATCCTGGTACCATTTTCAAAAGGATTTTTTTTTCTATATATGTTTGGAAAAGGAACAGAGGCACTGAATGGTGCCAAGAAATTTTTGCTTGAATATATTCTTAATTGAAAAATAAATCTTATTTTTACTGTTGATGATGCAAATGTCCTATGTATCTTCAATTACATCTAGATCTTACTCACAGCTGCACAGAAATTGATAGGATCATTGCACAAACTGAAACCTATTGTGTCCACCAGAAGAACGCATCTTATGAAAAATTCATTTTTCTCATGAGAATCTAACAGGTGCAGGAAAGCATTAAAGAATATGCCACAGACACGCAGCTCTAGACAAGATATGTGAGTCTTTACTGAGAGTATGGAAGTTACATTTATAAACTCCCAAAGTAATCAGCAAAGCTGTTGAATAAGCAAAACTTTTAAGAGTATTCAGTGAGGAGAGGAATAAAAAAGTACCTAAAACAGTGCAAAACACATACATTTATTCTGCAATAGAAATTAAGGAATGCAAATAAATGGAAGCACATAAAATGTCTTCTCTTAAAAGAGGTTCAGCACGTGATAGAAACATCTGGGAATGAGCTAGTGAGAAGCGAACAGAAGAGGTTATTGCAATGTTATGTATCAACAGTTGCAAAGGGAAAGTCTACCAAGGAGAAGAAAATGTCTTTGTTCTCAATCAAAAGAACTGAGTGCCAGTATTAGAAGGAGGGATTATCCAGTATGTGGAGATGCTGAATCAAAAAGGCCATGGCCTGTTCCTGTTACTACAAAATTCTTCACTGTATTTAGTTTCCATGCTGTCTGCATGCCTTTTTTAAGTACTTGAGGGTATTCCACTGGTTTCCACAGCAGCCTCCAGTCTATCAGGAAGTTCACCAAACTTATTTTTATTTTGGACAGCAAAAACCAGGACTCCAGCTTCAGGTTTCAGGGGTGGGATCTATCATCCTCTAAGCTGAGAAGGGAAGAATATAGGTTTCTTCAACTGTGATAGCTGTCTGGGCTCCCTTTGTAGTTCAAGGAAGAAAAAAATTTATCTCATCCGAAATCGGTCATGAACTGCACCAGAGGGGTGCCTGTTTCTTGGCATAGACTCTAAAGGGAGCTGATGGTAACCAGCACATGTGGAGAGAGCTGTATTATCTGAGTTGGGTGAAATGAAACCTATGTGAGATTTCTACTCTTAAGAGACAGAAACTGGGAAGAGAGGCACTTCCAAACTAAACCCAAGCTCTTTTACTGATGCCTGTTCCTAAAATAAAGAAATAAAACTTGGAAAGGGTGATCTCATTAGGCCAATTCATTTATACGGTTTATTAAAGAAGTTGGGGAATAGATGTACAACTCTGAACAACTATTGGAGTATCATGTATACATCTGTGTTCCTATAACCCCACATTTTTATCCTCTATGGGTGCCTTAAATGATGGATGGAGGTCAGCCTTCTCTGAGAGGGAAATGGAGTGCAGTGGGGCACAAACTGAGAGGGAAGTTCCTAGAGCTACTTTCTGATGTGGAGTTTTTCATTATTATGACTGTGTAATTTTGCTACATCTTGCACTGCTCAGAAATCCTCACCGAGCACTTTCAGAAGGGAGCTGGGGCAGGCACTCCTCTGAATTTAAAGGAGCCTCAAAGCATTGACAGCAAAAATGTAGATTTAACGACAGAAAAGAAGCTGGCTGGCTGCAGAGCACCTTGCAAACAACTTCCACAACTCGGAAAATCCATCTGATGTACCTGCAACACCAAGTATACAATAATGCTTTTGCCTCAAAAGTAAATTTGTTTTGTACATTCTGAATGAAAAACTGTTGCACCACCCCAGGCATTTGCTTTTCTCTTGAGACTACACAATATGATCCTGCTTGAGCAGAGATTCAATAATTGCTTGACAAAAAAAGAGACACATTTAAATAAAATCTTTAATGAATTACCCTTAAAATCTTACCAGACACCTCTGATAAAATCTTTAATGTGGTGTCAGAATGTGCAATATTCTGTACCCGTTAGTTAGGGTAAAAGAGTGAGCACTGTGCAACTTACCACTGCTCAGTACAAAGCACATATTAAATATATCTAAATTGCTCTGGTACCTAGATTTTAGGGCTTTGTTTTGACCACATGTAAAGTGAAGGACCAGAAGAACTGACCTCTCAAGCTTCGCTGCGCTGCCTCTGACACTTGACTACACTGTTCAAAAACAGTGTGAATTCTGCTGCTGTAGATGGCTGAAATTGAAGGGGAAGGCAGCACTTCTGCATAAAATCTCTTTCTGTGGCGAGTTCAGATGCAGATATTGGTGAGGTTCTGGTAAGGACTTGAGAATCTGTTCCAAATTAGAAAATCTTTTCTCCCCAGAAGGTCTTAGTGGAGCAAGGAGGAAGGATTGCAGATGGGCTCAGTGTGGCCATCCCTCTGCAGATAACGAATGAGAAACCTGCACAGTTGTATACACAGAAAGAAAAACACTGAAGACTGTGATGAAAGGCCAGATGAAAAAGGAAAGTGTTATAATTCAACAGAATATAAAAGACAGCAGTGGGCCATCCTTTCTTCTAAGGAGACAGGTTACTATATCACATCCCTGAAATCACAGCAGGAATGACAGATTAGTTGGAAGTGAAAATTGGTGCCTGAGGCACTTCTGACTTCAGTGTTTCAAGTTGTCCATAATCCTCCGTAGCCGTTACCCAGACATGAAACCCTGTAACGAGCACAGGGAATTACCAAGGGCAAGAAGTGCTCCATCTAGTTATTTCCTGAAATCCAAGCCTGAAAGAAAGTACCATCTTTCAGGTGCATGCCAGACCCTTTGTATTCATTGCACCTTCAAAAGGGGAATGCCTCTGAGCTGGGCTTGAGCCCAACTAAAGACATGGTCTTTATTTCGAACTACAAGCAAGCCTTGTGAAATTCCTCTCTGATGAAGGTTTATTTCATTCCGGATAATATGAAAAATGTTTCATACTTGTTTTATAGTTTCCTTGGTTGAATAAACCTTGAAGGAAGCCTGAGTTAACATCTTCTTCTAACTCATACGTGTGAAAGAGGGGAGGCAGAACTAAAAAGATGTGGAACTATCTACCAAGTAATGGGAGACCAGGCTGAGACACATGATTGAAACCTGCACTGATTTCATTGCATACAGGATGGAAGGAGTCAGCCAACAGAGACAGAAGCAAGGTGGATGAAGGACACTATAACCTTTTGCAAGAAGCATACTTCAGTACACTGGTATCTGTCTTGTTCTGCTCCACACAACCTCAGCTTGTACTGAAAAACAGGAAAGCAAGATTCTCCCGTTTTCATAAATGCCAAGAAAAACTCAGAGGTAGGACTTGACCATGTCTGAAGGGGAGATACACATAGGAGTCAGCAGCTGGCATGCTTGGAAAGGTAAATTACCTCCTTTACTCCACAAAATGATACCTTACATTAAATAGCATCATGATCGTCAGTGACATCATTACTCATTTGAAAAGAAGATGGAGAGCTGCAGAACTGCATAGTTTACTGAGCCACTAATTGGTGGCCTTTGGGATGTACTGCATCTTAGGTTTCTACCGCTAGTCAAAAAGGAGCCAAAGTCAAGAGCCCTTGGGCATAGTCAGTGAAAGCTGAGCTGATGCGATCCCAGAGAGCACACGTCATACTCTAAATCTCTATAAAATGTGCTGTGAGCTGCTCTAGTTTAGGTGTGTGCTTAGGGCTTATTTCAATAGGTGAAGCTTGGAAGGGCATCACATCCTCTTCTCATCTGGTTCCTGGGACACCACTGGGAACAATCTAAGTTGTGTGGCAGCAAATGACAGCTGTACTCTGTCTACGAGCTACCAATACTGAACCTGGCTGAGAGTGGCACACATTGTGACTCCAGGTTCATGGCTAGGGTGGATTAAAGCATTGTAAGAAACTGCAAGCTGGCCTGTCTCAGGTCAAGGAAGAAATTAGCAATGAGCCGTGGAAGGATATGCTTTCTGGGGCATGTAATTGAAGAACACATGGCAAGAAATTGTGCAAACTATTGTAACAACTTCTGGAATATATCCTTGAATTTGGCTCTTTATATGCTTTACAAAGGAAAAAGTTCAATGTTCTAAGTAATAAAACATTTGCCTATGAATAAAGAGTTGTAAGAAAAAAGATTAGGAGGAACTACTAAAGCAGAAGATAGAGGAAAACATCTTTTCTTTGCAACTCTTAGCATCATCAGACTTAAATATAATGGATAATTTTCCTCTTCTTAGGACTTCTTACAGGACCTTTGTTTCTCTCTCTTCCTTTTCATCTTGAATACCAGTGCATTTTCAGCAGCAGTAAAGTGGGCTGGCAGCAATTCTCAGTTCATTTTTTTTATTATAAAAATTAAATTGGGTATGATGAGCTTTTGTAAAAGAAAGCGAGAACTGAAAATATCCAGAAAGTCACAAAGTACCGCCAAAAAGACATTTGGGAAGGGGTGAGGCTGTTTAAACTTACATTCTTCCCACTCCGGGCCAGCTGTGTTTCTCTTCTTCTCTCACACCCATCTTGTAAGCAGATGGAGTATTTTGAAGTGTTAATATAACAGAAAATAAGCCTAACTAGATTCTTAAAACAGCTCCTAATTTAGTGCAGTTTAGCTTAAAGCAGCCTGGCTATTCTCAGTAACTGCTGAGTAACATAGCCAGACTAGGTGAGGAAAAAAATAATTTGGCTTTTTGCACTTTCAGGGGATTTTGGTGGTGAATACTTCACACAGACCTGGAAAAACTGGGTAGTGAGTCTCCCCACCTGTGGCTTGCTCTTCAGATTTAAATACTTGCCTGTGAAAGTTGTGTGGAATACGTACTGGGGAAAAAGAAAGGGGAAAAAAAAAAAAACACAAGACAAAAGAAGCTACAGTTTTACTGAGGTTTGCTTGTGCACAAGTCCACCGGTGAGTTTTCTAGACTCTTTCTCCCACTCCTCACATGGATAAGGACAGAGATAACGAAAATTCACTGAGAAGAATACTTCTCGCTTTCCCTAATGACTGGTAAAGCAGCACATGCTGGTGGTGATACTCTCTGCTGTATAGGGTCGGTTAGAAGGGGCTAGAGCTGGTGATAAGCAGAAGCCTGTCAATGACACCGAAATGACTTATTATACCTTATCAGCAGTGTCCCATGGCTATTCCCTGATCCAAATGTATTTGCTGCCAATGACATCGGGGGCTGCATCCAGGGCATTCAGACTGGCAGCCTATGCCAGACAAAAGCAGAGCAAGTTTTGTGCAAGAGCCTCCATTCCAGCTTTAAATGGGCACTGTGTCCTGATTTGCTGCTCATCCTGCTGTAAATCAGGTGTAACTCCATTAAAAAAAAAAAAAATCACCAACTTTGTGAAAAGATTCGTTAGGAGTTTATTTGTATTTGTTGCGAATTCCACCAAAAAATCCATGTCAAAGTTAAACTCTTGGTCCTTGCACAAAGCTATTCCACAGCAGACAAGGAGGTACTGGGCACTCAAGATATCACTTGCAAAGTAAAGCAGTGTCTCTATTTGTGCACTAGTTGCAGCAAATTTAAAGAAAACACTGCAAAAGGTGAATATCAGTGGTCTCAAAGAGACTGAAACCTTGTATGCGCTTGTCTGGATGCACTGCTTCCCTACTCTAATTTAGGCAGTGGCTTCTGAACAGTGGAAACAGGTCCCTGAGATCTCCCTGAGTCTGTGCTTCAAGAAGGACTTTTCAGTGCACTGTGATGCCTTTAGGTCTTCATAGTTTTCCATGTACCCTCCAAAAGGTTAAAGGATTTCAGTTTGGCAGATTTGCAGAGGACCACATCTTCAGTTATCTGCATTATCTAATTGTTTTGAAGAGGGCTTCCCAGGAACATTTCAGTTCTCTAAAGGTTTTCATCTGGCTGCAGGAGTTTGGTTTATAACTGAAACATCCAAATGTAACATGTGAAGGCCCCAGGTGCGGTACTGGAGCCATAGGTGGATGGCCCAGCATCCAGCCAAGGCAGACACTGCAAGCACATGGCCAACTGTGATAGCAGGAACAGTAGTGAGAAAGAGCCTGTGTCTGCCTTCATTCACAGAGACTTCATCCCTGGTCTGCTTCTGCATTTGAGGTCATCTATCATCCCCTTGGAGAGAGAAAGCAGTTTGACTGGACATGAACTTTGCTATTGTATGCAAACCCAGACTGACAACCCTACCTGTAATGCATGTATGTCATGCATGAGATGTACATGTACATGATAGTCCATACATGTAGACGGAGTTTCATGGTTGATTCTGGTACTCACAAGTCTGATATTGGCTTTCCTAGCCAGGTCAATCTTAAAGTTTGGCTTTAAATACAGGTCCAAACAAGCATGATCAGAAAAGAAATACAGTGCCATCAAAACCTGTTTGCAATAGTTTATTCTAGCATCTATTCCAAAGTTATTTTTTGGTGCTGGTGCTAAAAAGAGTCTATGTTGATTTACATATTGGGAGTTAAAATCTAGGTCTGGCACCTCAGAGAAGATGATAGTGAGACTAGATTTCCTAAAATAAGAGTGAAGGCTCACCACACATCAGCTTGTAGCAAATATTCTGCTCTTGCAAATCTTGCAGACTGCTGCCATTCCAGTTTTTACACCAGTCTGAAACAGGACATTAGGCAGATTGGATCAAACTGACAGATCCAGAGAAATTTTGTGCTCAAAAGCAGAGAGTAGAGCAGTGGCTGCAGGATGAAAATCAGAGTTCAGAAAGGGAAGGAGTGGAGGTAGAAGGAGGTGGAGAAAGAAGGGGGAAAGGAGTGCAGAGATGAGGAAATGAATCCAAGAAAGAAGGAAAAATAAAATACAGAAAGACACGAAAGGGATGTGATGAGAGAAATAAGAAAGTAAAAGGCAGGCGGAGGAGAAGTGTGAAGATGGTGGGAAAGAGAGAGGAAGTGATATAAGCTAGGCATGGTGAAAGAAACAATGAAAAACAGAGGGTAGAGAGAGGAAGGGAGTGATAAATGGGAAAGAGGTATTAGCAGCAGCAAGGTAATAGACATAACAGTATGTTTTACATGAGGCTGCATAGCCAAGCTAAAGTGCTGCACAGATTGCAAATGTGCAGCTTACCCTGAATGAAGTACATGCTTATAAGTTCAAACATAAGCACACCCACACCCAGCCACATGCACGCCTCCGCACACACGTTCTCCAGCAAAATGGAAGTCGAGGTTCACTCTAGGTTTTCTAAGCCGTAAACTAAAAAGTTTTTGGGTTTTTCTGTTTTGTTTTTTTTTTGCATTGACTCAATCTGGGTTGAAGAAGAAACCTTATTCAGTCTTCAATGAGATCTTTTTTTCTCCTCTCTCCGAAAGTGTATTCGCATACATGTTCAAATGAGAGCTAGCATGGGTTAGTCACAGCCCTGATGGAAGATGTGCATTATGTCATGATAGACCTTGCCACTTGATGTGGAAGTGTGTGATGCAGGAGGTGATGCAGCTGGGCAGGGGATGGGAAGTTGTAGCCCCTTCAGACCTCCTGTACAGCTCACCTTCTTCCACTCTTCCATTCTTATGAGCCTAAACTTTTGAAACCTGACTTAAAGGTTTTTCTCCTCTTGTGGGAACTTCAGCTTTCCCGATCATGTTTCATGCAGAGCTCAGGCAATGGTGGCACTTGGGTTATGTGATTAAAGACTCATCTCCACAAACACAAAGACAAGCAGAGGAATGGTCAGCAGGGGAATCCCAACAGCCTGATGAGAGAAAGGGGCCCCCTGGTCTGGCTGCTGCCAGGGCTGTCACAGGAGAATGACCAGCCTTATTGTCTGGGGCTGAAACCAATCAAGATAAGTCATCATGAAAGACTGTCATCTGCTGACCAGGAAGGACAGACAATAAATTCATTTGACACATCCTTTTGAGAAGGATATTAACTCAGCATTGGATCTTATTATAATACATGGTATCTGGTCTCTCCTGGAGGGCACTGCTCCTTTTTCTGCACCAGCAGAGATTCATCATGTTGTGGCAGTGGTTGAGGCAGCAGGCAGACAAATATATTCCTGAAAAAATCTGGGACCAGGCCATTGCAGATCTGCTATGTTTCTCCACTCCAGCTGAGGCGTGAGAGGCTGTTGAGGTTCGTTCTCCAGGACTAGATCTGAAGGTAGTCGCTCTGTTAAACAGTGGTGACTTCCCAGTTACTGAAGGAATTAAGGCTGATGAGATTTGGTTAGTCCAAATTACAAGTTTCACCTTACCTAAGAAATTGACATTTCTCTCTTCCACCCTGAAGTTCATTCCCATAGGACCTGTCTTGGACATCTAAATGGCTCTCTGTGTTGAAAGAACTGGACTCTGTGAATGGTTTCCCAAAGTGGCTGTGTCAGTCATAGCCCTGTCCAAAGGAAGATCTATCTTCATCTAAAGATCATCAAAATAGACGGGAAGCTACACCAGACCTTGCTATGAGATCTTCAAAAGGCCAAAGAAGTCCCTTTAGGTCATCAGAGCAAACATAATGACAACTCAAGCTTCAGGTGCACAGATGTGCACTCACTGAGTAGGATCCTTATTGTTGAACATTTGCTATTTTGGGGCACTACCTGTAACTTCACTGGTCACTGTGCCACCGCAGAAGTATGTAAAGCTGAAGGGCACTTTGTGGGTGATCTTTCAGATGCTGATGTCCACTTGCAGGAAATTGTGAGATTACTCAGGTTAGAGATGCTAACTGGTGAACACGTATGTGAACCAATGGAAAAAAGATTTTTTTTTTTTTTTTATATACCATACCAATTTTGATATCATATGGGATACGGTGTTTTATCTCAGTCACTGGAGTTCTTCAGGATGTAAAGTTTTCACAGACAACCTTTGGACCCCGCTACTTGTCTCCCTTACTGGAATCCCTGTACTGGGACCTTTAGCTGAGAGGGAGAAGAAAAAAAAGTGGGAATGACTTCCTTTGAGTGTTACTCCCCAGAGCATGAGGAAGGCCAGGGTGACACTCTCCTTTAATGATACCCAAAGAATAAAAAGTTCTGCATCTCCAGGTAACAGCCAGAAGGTGCATGTATGTGCAGATGGCACACCTTGAAGAATGTCACTAGTATGTGGGTCCATGCTTCGTTCCAGGATACGTCAGAAAAGACTTAAACAGAAAATTAAAATATTTCAAATACCTTGTACAGCCAGGATGCATGCAATTAGCATAGACATTTCTAAAGAAATAGATTAAGTGAGAAACATAATTGTGGAATGTTTACATTCAATGTGAGAAGTACGAGTTTTAAACATGTATTTGCCTCAAGAGGCCAGTTTGGAGATATGAAACTTTCTTTTTTAATGATTGTTTGATTTTGATTTTTTAAATTACTCTGTAATAGCAACAAGAACTCTGGAAGATGTCTCTCTGTATATCTGCAGTTAAGTCTGCTTGGGAGAATGAAAAAGACTGCTCTGCTCTTCTGGCCCTGAAGAGCATTTGAAATTCTGGTACATGGACCCCCTCTGCACTCAAAAGTTGCATCAGTTTAACTAAGTCAGGAAACAATTGAAAAGGTTGAAAAGTAACTTTTATTTGTTTTATTTCCCTTTATTCCTCACCAACTACACTAACACTATGCAAGGGCTCCATACATTTATCTATGTAAGTTTCTAAACTGATCTGTTGAACGTGAGTGACTTCTGTGGCAATAAACAGAGAAGATGGAAGAAGAAAGGTTGCAAGGTCTGTTAAGTGTAAAATAGAAGACAAGTGAGACTTTTTAAATTTCCAGCTTTGTACGCTGTGCAGACAGGAAACAGTGCATTTTATTTATACGATTATATTAATTTTGGTTCAGAAGTTAATAGCATAATTCCCTTTGTGGGGCCTGTCATGCACTGAAACTAAATCATCCCCTGTGGTGTAATACGAAAGGGGGACTGTGGACTTAGGAGAGCCATTTACCTGTCATTAGCAAATTTCATCCTTATGTCTGGATACGGAGTACACTGTCCACAGCACAACTGAGTCTTTTTCCTAGCTGCAGTGAATATTGTTTCCTTTGAAGAGCACCATAATTTAGCAATTACAAATTCTGTTCTTAATCCTTGGAGAGGATTGTCTGTGAATATTTCCATGGATGTATCCTCCCTCCTTGCAAACCACTGGGCCGTAAAGGTACCTGAAAAGGTGCCACATGGGACCTGTACACCGCCAGAGCAAACTCTTGAGCTCACCTCACTAAAAGCCATCACACTGCTGTGCAGTCCCTCAGCCCTACCTGGATTTGGCAGCTTTTACGTTAAGAAGTGCGGACACAACTGTCGTGCTTTAACCCGAGCTGGTAATAAAACCCTGACAGCCACCCACTCACTTCATGCCCTGCCTGCCCCTCCCCCCAAAAATAGAGGAGCAAATCAAACAGTGAGATGCTCATGGACTGAGATAAACACAGTTTAATAAGATAACAAAATAACACTAATATACTACTACTACTGCTGATGTATATAAAATGGAAGCAGAATATAAAATAAAAGATACTCAGTGCAATTCCTCATGAACTCAGCAGCAACCTGGTCCTGAACTGCTGATCCCAGAGAGAGAAGAGAGAAAGAAAGAAGAAAAAAAAAAGGCAGAAAGGCCCAGAGGCCTCTGCAAAACAGCAGGATGGCAAAAGGCCGAACTAAAGAAACTCCCACTGAAACAGAGCAGAACCAGAACAGGTCTTCATCCTTTGCTGTCCCGACTCCAAACTTAGCCAGAAGATCCCAGCTTTCCTTAAATATGAAGCATGATGCTAATGGGATGAAATATTCTTGTTGATCAATCTGGATGTTGGTCAAGGTCTGCCTCATCTATGCCCTCATCGCAGCAGCCCCACATATGTGAGCAGAGCTCAGAGACCCTTGCTCCCAGACAAAAACAATTAAAACATCAACTCTGTCCCAGGGTGTTATCTTCTTGTTCTCAAACTAAATTCAAACAATGACTGTGCTAGCTATGAAAAAGAAAGGTTTCTAACCGCACGAAGAAAATTAACTAGCCTGCAGCCAAACCAGCACAACTCACCTTACTCACCTGGAGTTCTCCATTCTGTGCACTCTCCATGCTTAACCTGAGGTTCAGACAAAACTGTGGGATGCAGGTTCACCTCCATTTATGCCCAAGGGGAAATGGGAATAAGTGTGGAGCAGCCTCCCACTGAACCCACCAGGGCAAGAGTCCCACTGCCTGCCAGCACCCTGACAGGACTGGCAGATGTCAGGGTACCAGTGCTGCCCTGGCTGGGTAGTCTCAGCCAGGAGCAGTGATGAGATAAAAGCGGAAAAGGCTTCGTGAGTGTACATGGTAGATAATGAATTTGCATCTGGATGGAGGTGGGAAAACACTGGAGCAGCGAGTGTCATGGTCAATAAGAAACATGGGGCTTGAAACTGCGATATGGGAAACACCATATCACAGGCAGTGTCTAATAATCCTAGCAGCAGTGAATGATAAAATACAGCAAGGAAGCTCTTTTGGTATTGTTGAACAAAGAAGAGTCAGAATGTGCCTATGTGCATGTATGCATGCATGCTTGGGCATGCGTTGTACACATGTCCAAACTGGAAAGTAAATAGTTTGGGAAAGAACTGGAAGTGAATTTCCAAAGCCATGAACTGGGAGACCCACTGCTGCCTGCTATGTAGCTGGGAGCAGGGATCTGGAAGCCAGGTGACCGGAGCTTTATTTCTGCCTCTGCCACTAGTCTAGCCTGCACTGGCCTTTTCTGCATCTTCTCTCTGTCTTCTCTAGGACCTGAAAATATTGACTGACTGGCTGTCAGGTCCTAGAGTGAAAGGCATTGAATGAAAAGCATTAACTGCTGATAAGGGATAGTGATGGCACACACTTTTGTCTTGGTGATTTTCTGAATGCTGCATGGGAGAAGCGCCCGAAGTTTGTTCTTCTGTAAACTCTCCCTCCTGTTCCTCTTTCAGATGTCTGGGCTGGCATCGCCAATTTAAAACAAAGAGAACATTAGGGAAATGAAAGAGAGGAAAAGAAAGATATACAGAGCAGCAATTAGAGAAGAGACAGCTAAAATAGGTTCATGATGTCAGGGCTTCCTTCATGTTCGAGGAATGTGTCTAAGGTGAAGCTTTTCTAATGTAAAGGCAATTTTGTGTTAATAAATGGACCCCCAAACTCTTTCCTCCTGAAGATAATGTGGTGAAAAAAGTAGATCTGAAATAGTCTGGGAACAGCTGAGCAATTACAGACGGGTCTGCTGCAAGCAGAGGAAACAAGAAAAGGTCAGTCTATTTATGAAACTTGTGTGTTGTTGGTTTGCACAGAGTTAAATACTTGAACTGCTGTTTGTGCCTTGGGAAATCTCCTGCAAAGTCTCCTCAGGGACATGTTTGCAAGAAATTTGCATCAGCTTAGAGTAAACTAATTTAAAACAATAATGAATTGAAACTATTATAAACCCTTGTGTGACTATTTTGCAGCCCACCTAAGTGCATGACTATAAGGAATTTCATGCAAAGGTCTCTCCATACATAAGGGCATCTGATTTGTCACTTTATTCAGATGAACATGTGAACATTCTTAACGTGCTTTAGAAATTAGTTACATTGATTACCACTGTAAGCTAAATTCATTATAAAAATGTTAAAATTGCAGAGTCTGGCACCAAAAGTCAGGAAATACCCCTATTAAGGTGACCGGTATAATATGCATATGTTGCAGTCTTTTGTTATGAGATCATGTCATCTTCTTTCAAAAGATGCCCCACACTCAGAGCATGGTGTTCAGTTACTGACAAGTTTTTCAGTGCTTTGGTTTAATTCTCGTTGTTCGGTGTGTGGTCCCCAGCCCTGTGTTACTGATCGCTCTTCAGCACCATGTATGAAGGCAGAGCTATTAGACCATGAACAGGCTTTTTATGCAACATGCTCCACGAACATGTGAGTGCCAAGCTGGGGAGCCCCGTGTACAATAAATAAATAAGCGGCATCTTTCATGGCACATCCCCATCTTCAAAGCACAGCTCCCATTGACTCGCTACTCATTTCTGCTGATGGGGCTTGGCCTCTTATCTTTGGCGGACAGTGGAGGCAGGAACACACAATTACTGACCACCCCTCAAAAAACACAGTTGGCATGGTTTGAGAGGCATTTCTCAGGAGCAATGAGGCAGAAGAAAGGCTGGACTCCAGTCATCTCAGGACAACTTTCAGCTGTCTTAGCCAAGCATGATACTCTCTTATACTCTCTATTTTTTCTTCAGCAGTTGTGCAAGGTCTGGTAGACAACAGCTTTTTTCCTTATGCAATGCTCTTCCATCGCCAAGCACCATCCATCTGCATATTGCATGAGATGAGGATCCTGGAGAACAATGGTTGTGTTTATAATTAATCATAGTGTATGTGTGCAAAGGACTGACCTTAAATTTCATGACTATCTTAATTTTGGTCCCTCCTAACTTTTTAGTATTTGATTTTAGAACCTTAATGATCTTTCAATGTAGTTTTTGTGTAAATTTCCTCAGTTTTTAAAACAGCAAACTGAAAACCTGGAAATTCCTTTGTAGGAAACAATAAGTACTCCCACATGGACCGTCAGGATGGATGATTCCTTTGCTCAAAGGCGGGTCTCAAAAACGTAAAAGAATCACAAGGGTCAAAGTGGTTTCACTCTGGTTTTTGTTTGTCAAACTGAAATTAGTCTCTATACAAGCTGTAAATACACATGGAAAAAAACAAAGTTTCGCCTTTTCAAAGTATTTGAAGGAAACAGATATCTCAGGCTTTTCGTATCACTAAAAGTATTTCAACAGACTGGACATGCACTGGAGTCAGTGGTGACGGTTTCTGCTCAGCAAGGCCCACATCTCTGGAGTCCTGCCTGCCTCCTGACCCTTGAGAGAGCAGCACAACTGGCCATAGTTGGAAGGCGTCATTTTTATATATGGAGTAGAGGGCGAGGAGGCAAACACTTTGCCCAGGAATTCTGCAGCAAATTGCTGACAGAAGAGCTGGCTGGACCCCACTTAAGAATATTGACAGTGTCTCCCTTCTCAGAGGGGTCGGAGTCCCCTGCCCTGCCCTGGGGTGCCACCCTCACCCCTCCTGCCTCAGGCTGTGTCGCCCATCTCCAGAATGGTGGTGAAGAGGTGCCCATCCAACCCCACGCAGAAACAGCCTGGAGGCTGGCAGGACCCAGGACTCTGTGTGCAACATGCAATGTGCACCATGGACCAGTGCCTGTGTCTCCACAACGAAGACTATTTTACTGGAGGGAAAGTGCTGGCCCAAATGATTGCAGATGCTTATTTTTTTTTCCCCTCTCAGCTTGTCCATGACCCTCAAAGCCTGCACTTGTCCTGTTCCCATCTCCCCCTACACTTCAGCTCCTCATCTCCACCTCCTCATCTCAGTTTCCAGACAGTCATCAGCTGCTTCCTTCAGTCCCAGCCTCCCTTTCTATTTCTAATGTACTTTCTCTGCTCCTCCTCACAATGCTCCTGCCAGGACTCTACCTACCCCTCCAGCTGAGCTCCCAACCCTTCTCATCCTAAACTTTGAGGCACCAACTTCTTGGTGAAAGCCCTGCCATAGATTTATGCAAAGGATGAAACTGTATTTTTCTGCCAAATCAATTTACTGGGAAATAGCTAAACATTTTTTTTCTTTACTGATATTTCGAAGAAGAACAAATTAATCTGAACAGGTCCCCGGTGGGGCAGAAACCTGTTTCAACAACTCTAGCAGTGGCTCAGGTTCAGCACAATTCACTAAAAAAAGAGAGAAGAAATGTGTAAGAGGAAAAGCAGAGCAACATCTAGTGTAGGTGTCCTTTCTAGTTCTAACTACAATATTCCCATGTGGCCTTCATTTCCTGAGGCAAGAGAAGCGGAAAGAGAGACTATATTGTAGATTATAATCTCAGTTTATACTGCACTATCCAAGGGACAAACGACTGTATCTAAAGATGTACGGTGGTGACCAGCAATAATCACTAGTCTAGTCATTGTTGAATAAAGACAAGCACAAATGGGCTTCTTCCATCCCAGCATGGGAAGGAAGCTATAGGTTGTTGCCTGTGAAGACTGTGTAGAAAGCACACAATATTGTTACCTTCTAGCTCCACAAAACCAGTTCACTCTACGCTTCGTGTGTACTCCTGTATTTTTCTGTGGATTTTCAAAGATCATTAATAGCGCCGGAAGTAAATTGCCCTTTCCAATGAGAGAAGAAATAAAGGATTTGATTCCATTCATCCTGTCTAATTTGTCACCTATGGTGACACCTATGGTGTTAAGAAAAAAAGGAAAGCCTCCAGTTGCCCATTTTGTGCTGTGCTCATATATCTCCATATATGTGTGCATACATGCATACAAGCATGAACGTGATTGTGCATGCAAGAGTATGTGTGATAACATCATCCAGATGCCACACCACACTGTTGGATTATGTCAGTCTCACCCAATGAAGCACACTGAGCAAATGCTAATAGTTAAGAGCTAATAAACACTACACTAGAAGGTCAGTGCTGAATCGTTTGGATTGTGCACATGGTTCTCAGATACTTTCCCTCAGTATTTGCCTGTAGCTGTAGATAAGCTGTGTGGCTGCAGTTCTCCCTGTAGGAGGGATTTTTAAAGCCATGCACTTTACTGAGTCAGCTCAATATGTTCAGAGAGAAACAGCCCCTATACAGTTGGACAGTGTTATTGCCGGAAAACAGACTTCACAGGTTTCCAAAGGATGCTCACAACGAGAGTTCCCATGTCTTTGATATGGTTGGCTCAAAGCAAAAGAAGAGAGGTCGTATTTACAGACATCAGAAATCAGAGAGCATGCAATTACTGTCTCCATTTTATTTCTCAGTACCTTGTTGCCTTTGCTTATTTACTGGTCCCTAGACATGCCATATAATCACAGTAGACTGAAGGCTGTGCTTCTGCCTTGACAGTGCAATCTTTATGTAAATCAAGTGAAAATGCCTTGGTGACTTGCATGATAAAGTGCTCTCTGCTTCTCTGTATGCTATCATTCTGGCCACCTGTAGCAGTTAATAAACTGGACCCTTTGTTGACCAAATCACTGCCCACTTCCTCCTTTCAGCTGACCCTTCTGTGAACTGCAAGGAGTTCCTGTTCAGACAGTAGATGTAGTTAGAAGTTGGCCACACAGTGCTGGAGACAACTGCGGGAATAATAAAGACATTGAGGGAGTTCAAAAGAAATGTGTGGGATCAGTAAAATAATTTTGCGTCAATCTCCAACTATTAATTTAACCCCAGACCTAAACCCTTTCTGCTTTAGGATTATCTGACCTTTTAACCTTCCTAAAACTTGGGTGAATGGCAAGAGAAATAGAACACTTTATTGCTAGGACAGCAGAAGACATTATCGAAGTTTTAGAGCTGATATGGGACCAAGACTGATGTACCTTCAGATGTGAGCAGTATTGAGAACTGAGCTACAACTACTTCTAAGTTCAAGGCAACTACCTGACTACAGAGGCAGTTTGGGACCTGCGTTTGGAACAATCTCTCCTGTTTTCTTGATGCTGCTTTAGAAGAGGTGTTCTTCCTGCTGCCCCCGTGTGCTACTCTGACGTGGGGATGCGGTTGCGAGAAAGCATGTTATAGGGGAATTTAGAGACAACTAGTCAGGAACAAGGTGGATGTGAGCACATATTTTAAAGGTTCAAATTGAAGTTGAGAGAATAAGAGATTCTTATAGGAGAAGAAGTCTCACAGGAAGATTGCCATGAGTTCAAAGCAGGAACTGGGGACTCAAAAGGAAGGAAAAGAATGAGCAGCTGATGATGGATAATTCTCTGAAGGTTCACGAAGCATTTTTAGTAGGAAAGGTCTACATTAGCCAGTGATCCAAAGTTTAGGACTCTTTCCAAGAGCGTCTCCATTTCCAAACAATTTGTCCCACAAGACACTTTGGTGGGGTGGGCTTTAAACTGAAGGACTTAGGGGGTGGGGTTCACAGTAGTAACACTGACAACATCGCAGACAACTGGGGAATAAATCAAGCTGATCAAAGCAGAGACAAATTTTCCTTAGCTGCTTCCCAAAAGGACAACCAGACCAGCCACCTACGTGTATGTATACCAATGCATGCAGCCTGGAGAACAAACAGGAGAAACTGGAGCCCTGTGTGCAGTCACAAAATTCTGAAACATCAGAATAATTGAAACATGGTGAGACAACTCACATGGCTGGAGGATTGCAATGGGTGTTTACAAGCTGTTTTGTAAGGACAGGCAAGGAAGAAGAGGAGGAGGAGTCACGCTGTGTGTTAAGGAGAACCTGAAGTGTATAGAAGGCAGCTACAGAGATTGTAGAAGCCATACCAAATGTTTCTGGGTCAAGATCCTAGGGGTCATCTCAAAGGACGATCTTACAGTAGGCATCTGCTACCAACCTCCAAACCAAGATGATAAGGCAAATGAAGCAATATTTGTGTCACTAAAGCAAGCTTCAGAGTGGCAGAACCTGCTTCTGATGGATGACTTCAACTACCCAGACATCTGCTGGAAGAACAGTACAGCATCTCACATGTCACCCATCGAGTTCCTGGAATGAGTAGAGGACTGCTTCCTCACACAAATGTTATAACAGATTTAACAACCAGGAAGGAGGCACTGCTTAACTTGCTGCTCATAAACCAAGTAAACCTGCTTGGTAATATCTCAGTTAATGATGGCCTTGGTGCTGAAGACACCAAAGATTAGTACTAAGACAAAGGGTTTAGATTTTAGAAGACCAAACTTCAGCTCACTCAGGGCTCGGTTGAGAGGCATTCCATGGAAAGCTTCCATGGAAGATAAAGGAGCTAACAAGTGCTGAGAGCTTTTCAAGAATGCTCTCATGGAAGTGCAAAACCAGTTCATTCCATTTAAAGATAAAGGAAGTAGGCAGAGCAAGAGACCTCGTTGGCTTAACTGTGAGCTTCTGAGTCTGCTCAAAACCAAAAAAGAAGCATATCAGAGGTGGAAAAGTGGATGAATAAATCTTGAGAACTACAAGGGCACTGCCAGGGTGTGCAGGGGTGCTGTTAGAAAACCAAAAGCTCAGCTTGAATTAAAATTGGCCAGAGATGTCAAAAACCACAAGAAAGGGTTCTCCAAGCATGTAAATAACATGCAGAAACAGAAGGAAAATATTTGTCTGCTGAAAAGAGAGCTGAAAAGCCCATCCACAGCTGACGTTACGTAAGCATCATCTTGTAGATAGGACCTCCTCCTTGTGATAACGGGGTACCATGGCAGATATAGTCCACAGGGATAATTTAGCTTGTGGTAAAGACTGGTGACCTAGGTCCACCACACTCTAATTGTCTGGGGATCACAATGTTGCAGAGCTTAATCACCAGGTGACCCAAATGAAATGGGGCATCCTAGTTTTGATCAAACAGGAAGAATTCCTCCAGCATGGAGTTTTCTGGTGAAAAATGTCTGTTGTGTAGAGATGCTTCCCTGTTCTTCTGTAAAAAATAAGCATCTCAGCAGAAAGGTCCCAGACATCTGCACATGCACCATAGGTGGGAAGGGGTATGTTGGGAATGGCTGGACAGTCAGAACTTTCCTTTCTGTGCTGACAGTATACCTCTGCTGCAGTGAATAGCTAAGGGATCTTGTGCTATTCGAAGTGTACTGTTGGGTAAGATTTTGGTTGGTAGAAGTAAAATTTGGGTTTAGCTATTAGAAGTTCCCCCATAATTTTTGAAGGGCAGAGAAGATCATTATTTTGTCCTAGACAAATATCAAGTCAGGCCACACGATTTGGCTACTCTGCATTCCCGTGCTGCTTCAAATAGCTGCTCTTTGCTACATAAGCTGAGTCCTACCACACAGACAATTGACCATTTCTCTTCAATTTAATCTTCACAATGGAGAACTAACTTACCATCTTACAGATTATTACGCATTTCTGTACAATTCACAAATAACAGTACGTTCCCCTTCCCCCTGTCATATGTGTTTCTAGTCAACTGCAACCGGGAGCCTGAAATAGGAAAAAAAAAAAAAAAAAAAGAGAAAAAAAAAANAGAGAGAAAAAAAAAGAAGAAGAGAAGAAGTAGAAAAAAAATGGGAAAAGCAAGTCTGTTAATCCACCATGACACATACACCTTGATTTTATTTTATTGGAGGGATTTTATAAGGACTATCATCTCCTGGTTTACATAATCCAACACTTCCCTTAGGGCAATCAAAATTGAGATTCATATGACTTGGAGTTTACAATTCAATGCAGCTGGCAAAACTGGGATTCAGATTCATGACCGCAAAAGCAATCCTACTGCACACACGTCAAGAAAGACAAGAAAATGAAAAAAAAAAAAAAAGGGAGGGAGAGAAAGAGAATAAGACAAGCCCTGGTGAAGTGATCTATCATATTGCCTGAGCAGGAGTGTTTGAGAACTGGTATCATTAAATGAGTCGAAACTTCAACTAATTTGATTCAAAGGCTGCATGACCTCTACTAAGTGAGGGACTCCCTTTCCCTGCTGTCTTTGTCTGTTCTTAATAATTTAGCCAGCAACAAGGTAAGATCCAAGACTGACTTTTTCTGCTACAAACATGACTTCAGTCCAAGTATTTTAGCACCTGAACTCAAGTGAGGATAATAAATGTCACAGAAATATTTATAGCCTGGTATATGGAGAATTTCCAGTTCCCTATACTGCAATAACACGCATCCATCTGCTAACAGCATTAGAGCTGCAGTTTTAAAGCAGATAGTACCTGAAATAGAAGGCTGCAGTATGAACAGATAGTTGCATTTAAGTGTTTGATATCAAACTGATAATTAAATTAGAAATTAATTATCCAGTCTTGGGAATCCCTTTTCTTCCTGGACTTGGGCCCACACAGAAATTCAGACTGAGCTCTGTGCTTCTTCCCCTCCTCTGTGTTCTTTTAGCTGAAATCCATTCCCAGAATACCCAGCTGAGGGGAGTGAGCATAGAGACAAAGAAGGTTAAAGAGGAGTAATTGAAATTCAGAAGTGGAAAAAGACTTCTTATCCCATCTAACACATCCCTCCGGCCAATACAAGAGAATTATTCTTCAGGGTTTTGTCATGTCTAGTTTTAACTGACTGCAGTGATAGAAGCCCCGTCTCTTCCTTTGGGAGAAAGCTACACATTTGAACAAAGCTCCCTGCTAGCAAATATTTCCTGATACTAAGCCTGTATTTTCCTTCTTTTTTAAAGTGATCCCTTTAATGCTGACTTGATCCAAGATTTTTTTTCCCAGTGAACTCATCTTTGTGAGGCCTGGAATGTATTTCTTTTTGCCCCCAGATTATGGCTTGAAATCCACCCTAAGCTCATAGTGGCTGGAAGCTGCAGTTGTGGCATATGCTTTCACAGATCTGTGTGAAATAAGTCGAGGTGAGTAGTCCAGTCCTGAAGGTACAGAACACAAGCAGGGCACACAGCTGGTCTGTCATTCTCTGCTGCTGAGCCAAGGGCTGGTGGGAGCTAAAAGATCCTCTTGTGACTTGCAGAGACACAGCAGGCAGGAGGTGAAGTGCCTGGGCAAAGCTGATGGGAGGGGGCTTTTGCTCTTGCTGCTTTGGGTGTAACTGTGTGCATCAAAGTGCTTTGATTTTCACCCTTTTTTATCCTCTGGCACCTCTCACCAGAAGTGAAAATGTAGGCATACTTTAGGAAAACAAAGATTTTGGCAGAACCGGGGTCTTTTTCATTTAGAAAGGATGTCTGAATGTGGAGGTTTTTTTGAGATCCAAGATACATAACTGAATGACTTCCTCATTAATGAAGTGTTTAGAATCTTTGGTTACAAAAGAGATCAGATGTGGAGAACCACATAAGAGGCTGGTTGAAGTGAAAGCACAGATTTATCATGCTGGTGTTAACCCTTACAGGACACCTGGTGCTCTGTGTTGTCGATGAGGAAAATGATGTGAAGTGACAGAGGCAAAGGGCTGCTGCCCTCTGGCAAGGTTGGGACATGGTGCTCCTGGTTGTGGGAGCAGCACCAATCTGCATCAGGACCCCACACCACACCCCTCAGGAAAGACAGCGAGAAGGGCATCTCTGGTGTCTCTGTGGCCTAAGGAGGACCAGCCTTTCAATAGCCCTAGATCCAGCCTAAGTTTAGACCAGCTTAGATCGGGCCTGAACAAATCAGGGGTAGTGATGGTGCCCAAGGGGCTGCTCTACACTTGGGGACCATAGGAGTTCAGTGCTGCAGACCTGGTCCTGGTGTCAAAACAGCATGACATTTGGAAAGTCCAGCTCAGCCACAGCAGGTGAGACTACACTGCGCTCAAATATTACATGTGATGCAAGTTCTGTCACATTGCAACATCGCAGAGGCCAGGCTACGTGTGTCCAGAGGGTGGGTGGAAGAAAGAGCTGGCTGTTCTTTCTCCTCCAGGTGGTGGTGCACATTTGCCCAACCACCACCACCACCACCCTGGAAAGTGAAGCGGGAGAGAGAGCGAACAAGAGTGAGATAAGTTGAGTGCAGGACAGCACTCCAGGGTTCAAAGCTGTTGCTGGCACTGATGTGCCAGTCCTGTTCACAAAGCACCCTTGAGGTCAGGCTCTGCATTTCAGCCAGATAATGCGGTGATCCTTCTTTCATCATATAGCTTTCATCATGTCAGAAAGTCTGCGTCACCCTTGGAGTGACACCAGTGGCTCATTCTGGGGGGATGTGGCAGCATCTTCTCAGAGAGACAAAAGTTTTGTTCCCCACTTCCCATTCCACATAGGATAAGGAGATACCAGGCTTTTCCCTCAGGGTCTAGGAGCATACAAAGCATATCTCCTCTGTCACTCACTGGTGCCTGATCCTTAACACATAGTTGATGGTACAGATAGAAGTTTCACTATGAAAATGTTAGCATCTGCTCTTCTCCTTCCCTCCGCCAAACTGCTGCAGCAGCTTTGTTCTGTGGTTCTTCTGGAATGTAAAAAGGTGGCTGCTGTCTCTGTCTCAAATGTCAGGAAAACCTCCTAGCCTTTGCTATATATATAAAGAAAGGTTATTCACCCTGAGGACTGGCCAGTTTAACTTGTGCAAAAGAGGTATTGTTCATGAAGTTATAAATGAGACCTTAGTCAGTGACTTATCCCTGCTTCTTGCTCCATCTCTTGGTCATTTCTTCACTGACTGCAGTCTCCTTGCAATGTGCACCTCAATAAAAATTATTCTGTTCCTTTTTTCCCCCCTCTCTTGAAGGAACTGCATTCTTCTGGATCCAGCTTCCCAGCTGAAATATTGTTAATTAGCTATGCTTAATCTCAAGGTTTATAATATACTTCTCTGTGTACTGTGCAAATTAGCATGTCACCTTCAATAGCAGGGCTTGACAAGCTGCTTTAGCTTGGCAAAAGACAGCAGAGAATTCAGATTAGCTTGCTGTACAATACTGAAAAAACCTAGAACAAAACAAAGCAAAAAAACTAAAACAACCAAACAAAAAACCCCACAAAAATGAAACAACAAATAAACAAAAAATAAAACAAAAACAACATCACCAAACTTCTGAGTGAGCCAGACCATACCTAAACACCATTCCCTAGCAAACACTGCTTTATGTGAAATTTAGCAGACAAGTGCAGTTTCTTTTAATTTTCTGTGATCACAGCCACACAGTGTAAATATTGTTGTGGATCCTTATTTCAAGAGGTAACATAAGATCCTATAAGCTCAGAAACTGCAACACCATGGCTCTAGTAAGGGGCTTTGGAAGCCTTTTCCTGCTTTTCTTAAGCCAAGACCAGTATCATATCAGACTGTAAACTCTGGGGGAAACTTTAAAATACATCATTGTTGAGTATATGAGGAAGCAAGCTGAAAATGTGCATTCTGCAGGAATTTGTGTGGGTAAAATTTGATCACTCTGATGTTCATGGGAAATGAATGAAGGAGCAGTATAAGCATGGCCACAGTGAATTAATTTGAAAAGTTATACAAATTCTAGCTAAAATTATTCTTTTCCAGCTTTTCCTAAGCTTTGCTGCAAGCCAAGTTGTGTAAAACCATCTGTTCTTTCTTGGAGCAACCCTATTAAGACCCACTGATAATATTTCATGTCCTTCCTATAGAGAATGTCTCAGCCTTTATTACAGGCCCTTAAATCTGAGGAGCTGCAATCTTGCCATCCTGCTTGCACTCAGAAAAATCTGATGATGGTAAACCCATCTTTTAATAAAACCACTCCTTCCTCACATTGTCTCTCATTTTGAGGTAAATTTCTGTTGTGCTTTAAACAGCTACTTACTATTGATTGGCATAAATCAATATCTATGCCGTGACTTATAGCAGGTCCCATGTTAGATTTGTATGTCTGGTAATTACTCTGATAAGATACGTTCGTACTGTAGATGTGTGGGTGAAATGTGTCCTGGAAACTGCCTGTTGCCAGCTGTACTTCTTTGAAATGTTAGCTCAAAAAGCCACTTTATATGGTGAAAGGCTCTTTTAAAAATTATTCAAGATTCTCATACAGCTTCTTCTGGAGAAAAATTATAATAAAAATAAAATTGGTTACTTTATTTCACTCCTTCTTGAAGTTTTCATTGAACTTTCATTCCTTAGGAGAAACATATTTTAGTTTTTTGCTGCTTGCTTCTTTTCCCTTTCTGGCTGTAAAAAGGGGAGAGAAAAAAATGGAAAATGATAAATAAACGTACATGAAAAAATGCAAGAAAGCACCAGAGAAATATTTCTTCTTATTTTGTGTTTGTTGAATGCAAAAGTAAAAAGCAAAAATAAATGTATCACTTTTTCTTGCTTTTTGTCTTCCATCAGAAGGAACAAAAATGTCAAAATGCTCATCTTCCACTTTCTCAGGCTTCTGAGTTGTTAAAAAAATCTTTCTGGTGGAGAAAGAATGGGGAGGGAAGGGAGAAAATTAGGAAAGAAAAAGGAAGGAGGAAGTGACAGCCTAATTATCTAATGCCTGAAAACTGTATAACAACAGGAAACAAACAAACAAAAGACAGTAAAAATGGCTATGCTGAATTAATCTGGCCAGTTGCAAATTAAAAATACGTCAGCAAACTGAGATTGTTTCTACGCAGAGACTTTTTTTGACAAAAGTATATTTTTCAGCAGGAAAGCTTCCTCCCACTCTTTTCCTTTGATCTGAAATGAAAGGAGTTTTTCTTCAGAAAACCTTTTCTCTGTTGAGCTTTCTGAGTCTTAAAAAAACACCTTCTCTGTTTGATCTAATTATAAATATGTTGTATATTCCTGGAGTGGGTTCCTCTCAGAGGACCATTGCAGAGAGGACAGCGTAAGCATGTAACTATTTTGTAGGCTGGGCTGCCATAAAAAAACTGTGCACAGTATAGCACACAACTGCATAGCAAGGAATCTGGAAAAAAACTTAACCAGAGTCACCGAGGAAAGCTTTTCATCTTACCACTAGCATCATGAGGTCTTCACTTTATGCACAGCCCAACAATGAGCTCAGTCTCTGAGGTCTCATTGAAAAGATCTGAGCACAGTAACTACACGATCGGCATTTTATCTGTCCGAGGATAAACTACTTAATGCATTCTGCTGGGATTCAAAGCTGCAGTTCCTTGAAGTCTCGCTGCCTCAAACCAGTCACTTGGGTTGCAAAACCATCCCTAGTACATGACCCACAGCTGTCTTGGGGAGAGCACTGTTCTGTCTACTCACAGAGTAGTCTTGACCAGACAAACAACAAAAATGTCCCTTTGTGTGGAGGAATGTCTCTTGTTCACCAGTGTATCTGAAAGGGTTGGGTCACAACTTTTGCAGCTCCAGCCCATCTTTTCTCCATCGGTCCTGGTAAAAGTGAAGGAGCATTTAGCTCCTTTTCAAACACTGGTGGTATTTTTCCACCATTGCTGCACTGCATGTAGTGTGCAGTGTTTCATTGACTGTAAAGCATCCAGAGGATGGGAGAGGAAAACTTTCCCTCCTGTTCTCCAGGAGCAGAAAATGCTTTATCTGAGAGAATGCCAAGGGCATTGCAGGGTGGTAGGCTCTGACCTTCAGACAGAGAGAAGGTGTCAGTCTGCCTGAAGCTAGGGAGCTGCTGAGAAGAAATTCCTAGCTTTTCTGAAACTGGACTGGATTGCCTTCATTCTCTGACTGCTTCCCTCACTCATTCCTGTTCACCATGTTCAGGCAGTCTGGTCAGCTTGGAGACAGTGTCATCAGAGGTAGTGGTGCACAGTGGGTAAGTAGTTCCTGTGCCCCTCAGTCTTACACCTTTAAGAAACTTTCCTCTGAAATGACAACAATAACAGAAGATCTCCCTTCTAGTTTGGTCAAGGGTGGAAGCTGAGCTCATGTTTGTATATCCTGGCTGTTGAAATGGAAAGTGTGAACTCTACAAAAAAATTAAATCTGCAGAAAAGAAGAATGGTGGAGGAGGGGCATCACTCCGGAGAAAGAGAGACTTGCAGATGGAGATCCCATTATGTCCAGACCTCACAGTGTCTCCCCACTCATTCATGCCAAGCGCAATGTGGGCTGGGTGTGAGGCAAAAGTCTTCAGACTTAGCCAAAGAAAGAGGCCTCAGCATGTGTTGCTGTATTTAGCACTGAAGTCGGTATGGACCCTGGCCAGCTGCCAGTCACACTGGCATTGCTGTTATTAGATACTATTGTGTAAGCCTAGCACTTTTTGCAAGCCAGAGAAATTCCTTTTGTGTTTTCCCATACTCCTGACACATTTAGAAGAGTTTCTTTTTCAGAAAGAAAGCACACTAGTAATATGAACAAACTCCTGACATCCATCGGGCATGGATGAGGAAAGAAGGTTGAGGCAAGATGAAATCACCCTTGCTGAAATCAGTGCATGTTGAGGTTCATTAGCTACTGAGCTGGGGTTTACATTTTATAAATAACCATAACAGGAAAGACATTCCCCGAATTGCCTTTTGCAGAAGTGCCGTTAGATCACTTGAGCAAAATGGAAAAGAGAAGTAGCTCATTAGAGCTATGGAGAGCTGCACAGTGGCCATGCCAGTTGGCTTGTGTTGACCTGTTTGTGACTGGAAAGTCAGTTTGGATCCATTTTTTGGTGCTTCACGATTTTTCTTTCTTTAAATGACGTGATTTTATAGCCTAGGAAGAGACAGAAATAGTGGAAGAAAAGAAATAGTAAGTGTGTGTTCTTTACAGCATTTCTCCATGAGGCAAACCTTGCCTGTCACAGCCTCCAGCGCCATGCTAGCCAGCTGTGTGAGATAACCTCCTGGGATACTTTCAGCTCACACAGTAGAAGTTGCAGATTCTATGATCTTAGGCTTTTTTGTTGTTGTTTCTTCTCTTTCTTTTCTGTTAAAAACTAAGGTGAAGCAAACCAAGACAGACAGTCTCAGAAGCATATGACTGCTCATCCCTTGTGGTTAGCCTCTTCTGCTCACCATGACAGCATTAGCAAACTGTCACAACTCCCCTTTTTAGCTCCTGCCAGAGCTACTCTTGTCGTGATAAGTCTATTGGACTTCTAGCCCTGCTTGAGGAAACCGCTCCGTGGTTAGCTGCTTTTCTCACTTGGTGGTGAAGGACAGCTCTTTCCTCTCTTTGCATAATGCGTTAGTCTTCTATGCTGCCATCTCCACTGACCCTGAACTAACACATGGCTTAGGTAAGGACATATTAACTGTATGAAATACAACATGAATCTTTGCAGTCAGATGAAGGGATTGTGCTGTGGCTGCCCTGTAGCTGCAGGCATAGCAGGGCAAGGGGATCGATTTGTGTGGGTCCCAAAAAGAGAACTGGAGTTTTGATGGATGTAGGTGGGCTTGAGGACACCCTACTACAATGTCAAATTCCTACAGTGGGCAGAAACTACTTTCTTCTAGATTTGCATAATACAAGATGCAGGTATCACAGTAACAACCATGGTCAAGATGTACAGCTGTCAATATAAATATGTCTTAAAGGCTAAGAAAAGAGGCAAGATGAGGAGACTTTACTCTTAAAAGTTGGTGTTCATGGGGAAAAAAAAGCTTGGGAAACCATTTCCAGCAATTCTATTCAAAGCCCTTTGTTCATTTTCTTTATAGTCCTGAGTGAGTAAGTTTATGCTTTCAGGATCATTCCCCCCTGGCTTTGCAAATTATTCCATGCAGGCCTGTGAGCTCCTTGGATAATTCTCACAGCTCATGGCACGACACATCTCACCATTAACAATGTTCTATACTTTCCAAAGCTGTCCTCTTTTAAAGTACTTCCCCATGGAACGCTCTACCAAATACAAACAGCACAGATGGAAGATTTCCACGCAAAATGTCTACCTAATGATGACTTTGGGAGGAGGGACCAACTGTCTCAGCTAAACTGGAACAACAGTTTACAAACATGAGATTAGAGAGAGAGAGATTTCATTAAGAAACTCCAAGCTTTGAAGTAAGGACTCGAAATTTGGCATAGGGTTGGTGCCTTTACATATGGTATGTGCTTTTCCCTGTGGAAATTCTTCTAAGTTTGACCAACATACTCGCCTCTGAATAAGTAAGCCTGTGCTTCCTGAACAGGAGGTTTTTCAGACATCGACAGCTTTCTCTCCTGAACACACAATGTCTTCTGCACATGCTTCTGGCCCCATAGCACCAGTGTTGCAGATTCACTGGGACAAAGGTTTCCCTTTTTTGTTCCCCTCTCCCTCACTGTATCCACTCTTGCCTGCTGCCAGCTTTCTTGCTTGTGTCTCCAGTGACAGGGTACAGGAGGGACCAGGATCACAGCTGTTCAGCATCACAGCTGGTCTAGAGGTCACCCTTAGTGTGCCCATGGTTTCATCTCCGCTGTGCAAACAGAACAGAGGTGGATACAGGAGCAGGACACAGGCTGTGGAGTGGGAGTAGGAAAGCAGGGAGTCAAGTGAGTATACAAGCCCACAGTTCAGACAGTAGGTTCAATTCATAAAGGATGAGGCTGTGAATCTAGTCATCCCAGTCTGGTAGATGACCCGAACTTTTTCTCCTTTTAAAAATTCTAATTGTTTCTTGTAGCCTAGGAAAATCCGTAAGTTATAAAGGATATCTTTTTATAATTCTCTGCTTCCTTTGCTTCATGCTCCTGCAGCAGATGATGTGAGCATCCTGCATAACAAATCTCCTCTCACTACCCCTTGGGCCTTGGGGCTGTCTTGCAAGCTGAAGGAGGTAGGTGTCCTATGGGAAAATGAGTTTGTGATCACACATTCATATTGTATAAGTAGCTCCCAATTTTGTGTCTTTGACTTTCTGCCCTCGAAGATTTTTTATATAGAGTTAAAATTGTGATTGTAATAATATTATAGACTAATGTCTTTGGGGAAGCACTTCTATGCCTCAGCTGTGGCACTGGTGTTCAAATGTAGCTGGACAGACATGCACAGACCTAGGAGTTCATAGCTCCGGCTTGAAACATATTATTTATGCTATGCGTTTGAGCATAAGTAAATCTTCAAACATAAATAATCTTGTAGTTTCCTTAAAAGTTAGAAAAACTCATCCTTATTAACAGACATGTTGCTATGCCACTTCCAAACTGGAGGCTTGTTTCCATGTTAATCCCTTCAGTACACTAGGGAAGACGCACTTCTCTTTCCTCCTCTCCTTCATCCAAAAATAGCTAGAACAATACAAAACATCCGGTATGAAAAACACTGAATCTAGGTATGTTTTGGTCCACTGAATGAAAATCTCAGAGACTTACATATATGGTACAGGAGTATTGTTGTAGAAATTGGTTTATTAGTCTGTTATATTGCTAATTGCAATCACTGTAAATCTGCACCAGCTTTGAGACTAGAATCCTCCTCAGGAGGTCCAGGAATGCCAGGGAAGCTGGTAGTCAAGGTTTGTAAAATAAATCTGGAAAGCATACACAGCCATCTTCACATCATCCCGAAGTGAAATGCGACTGACAATTAAATGTGAAAGTAGGCTGGAGAGGAAGCTGCGACCAGACCGCAGACATGGTATACAGCCCATTGCAGAACGCTCCAAGCCACCAGTATGTGAAGCAGGAATGCTCCAGAGGTCCAGCCATCTATCAAGCCTGGCTTTGGGGGCATTTTTTGGTGTGGTTTTTACACCATCTTTAAAACGTTCAAGTAATGGTGTAGTCACAAAGCAGATTCAGCATGATATGGTTGAGGTCAGCAGTTATACACTACAAAGTTCAAGCAGATTACAAATAATCCGCTATGTGAAAGAAGTAAGTTTATCATTATTCTTCAAGGCTAGACTAAATGAGAAATAGCTATGTGGCAGCTTGTATCTAAATTACAGGATCACAGTTAGTAATCTTGTAGCTGATGTTGTCATGTTAAAAGCTAAATTAAATTTTCCAAATTATTAAGAAAAATACAAGTTTCATGGTTTGATATGCTTAACAGTGGCTAATATAATTAAGACTGTAATAGATTTCAGTTACAAAAAATGACGGGAAATAGGGACGTACAACGAACACTGACCAAAGGGCTATGCATAGCTCAGTCTAAAGCTCCCCAGAGATGAGTTACCAAGTCCAGGGAAGATCAACACATCATTAAATTAGTTCCAAAGTGTTATCTAGAAGCATTTTTATCTCTGGTTTGAACTTCCTTTGCTATCCTTCCTAGTTAAAAAAGTTTAGTCAACCATTCAGAGATTGGAAATACCCTTGTTAAGTGAACAAGCATTGGGTACTGAAAGTGAGCCAGCAAAGCAAATAGTTTTCAGGAGGAAAAACAGCCACATAAGTATTTATCAAGTGATTTAATTCAAATCAAAGGTGTTCGTGGACAAAAGAGGGCTTTGGTGACTACTTCTGTTGTCATATTTTGCCTGCATGTTTTATGGAACATAACGAGGCAGAGAAAGCAGAATGGTAGAGTGCAGATCATCAAGCCCTCAATGAGGACTGTGCACAGGTTGGTTGTTCAGGCTACAGAGGTGTGTGCAGAATGATACTGGAGGGTGGCATGATGCTGAAGGGGAGGAATGGATATGCAACATGGCAGAGGTTTCAGCTACACTGGGAAAAAAATTAGCAGAAGCAGAAAGGTGTGCAGTGTTCAGCAAGAGTCAAGCAAAAACAACATATTAAAGGGCACACTGTGATAGTCTTTTCCTAATGGAAGTGGAAAAACTGCAAAAGCAACAGTTCCCATCACTTTGCTATGCATTGCGTATCCCAACAGAGCATCTACAGAGTGGATGAGAAGATGATGACAGCAGTACAGAGATGGCTTTTTCATAGGATCAATGGCTGTTCTTGATGTGACTCAAGATTAACAGACTCACCAACTAACAACTGAGACTTATACTTTTGTGCTGGACACTAACTGTAGAAGATTATCTACACATAAGTGACGGTAAAAATTTGGTGATTTTACCTCCACTGACAAGTATGTATATATGAACTCAATTTTTATGTCACAAATTTGAAATCTTCGACACAAAAAAGTACAAAGACAAAGAGCATCTCTTACTGCATTAAAGATTCTTCAGTCTTCCAGAAAGGTGCCTTTATGAAGGAGGGATAGAACAAGACACTGAGGAAGAGTTTGAGAACATCTTCAAAATGATAGGGAAGATGTCAGCACAGCAAAGAATAGGGCTAAAAGTGTATGACTGCTAGATGATTTGTTGCAATGGGAAAACTCTGTTTGCCTTAAAATAGGCTTAGAGAAGTTCTCCAATAGGCTAGTCATACTAAGAATCATATTAGGAGTGACGGAAGTGAGATTGCTAGTACATCTGATGAACTTTGGATCCTCAGAAGAACTGAAAATGTGAAAAGGCAAAATTTCATTACCTGAAAGGAGAAAAATATTTGGGGATGTAGCTGATGCCAAATATTTTATATGTTAGATGCCTCAGCAGGATTCTGGCAAGAGCCTCTCAAAATACAAAGCACATGTCTGTGCGGGTTCAACACACTATTCAGGAGACACAGTTTCTGCAGGCTGTGATTTGGCCTGTGTTTGGTATTCCAGGTGTTTCACTAAGACAATGTGGTGAATTTTGGATGGTAGAGAGGGTAATAGGTCTGGCATATCAACTTGATCTGGGGAGAAACAGTAGAAGAGCATGACCAAGTCCTCAGGCATCTTAAGAAAGAGGTCACGTTGCTGGAGTAAAACTGAAAAACATTATAAATTCTTTGTAGTGTAAAAAAAGAGTGGGGGGAGACATTAAAGCAGTAAGAGGTAATGACAGATCTCGGGGTGGTCAAAAAAATACCAGTATTCCTGCCCCAAGAGATGAGGAAGCCACAACCAGATTTCTTGGGCCAGTGTGGTGCATAGGGAAGTTTGCAACCAGCTCATTTACCTGAAGTAGCAACTGTAGGTCAGAGTCATGCAGAGTGTGACAAATGCCTGCAATGGAAGAAGACTCAGAGAAAGTAATCAAGGGTGATGTGGTCATGAAACTCAGAAAGGAACGTAGGAAGTTTCCACCGAGAGTTTTTCAGAAGACACAGAGTGCAAACTTGCAACAGCTGGAAAAGCTGCAGGAGTTAATGAGAGAGGCTGGAGTCCCGGGAGACTCTAACAGTAAATGCAAAAGCAAGTTGCCCACAGATGCCTCTGAGGAGGTTATCAGTATGGCTTTCCTATACCAGTGTGGTCAGATTGGAGACCAGTGGCTTGTATGTCACACACACCAACGAAAACAGAGCGTCAGCATGTTCAAATAGAGAAGGCAGCTTTGGCACCAGTCCACAGGTGTAAAATTTCACTTCTTTATTTATGGGAGGCCGGTGTTGGCAATATTGTCAAAAAGGACCCGGTAACCTCTCATGCTGTACAATACACACATTTCTTTTTTAGGTAGAAGAGTACAATTTGAAGATTAGAGAAAAATCTGGGAAAGATTCAGTGGTTTCAGAGATGTTTTCGAACATTAAATCAAAGAGTGGAACAAAGCGGAACAGTGGAACAAAGTTCAGAACTAGCTGGCATACACGTTAATTGGTTTTAAATAAAACAAAGTAAAACCAAAAACATGGTAGTTCTCAGATGAAACATGGACTCTGACTGCTACAGCTACAGCTGGGTATACTGTTCAGACCACTAATTGAGAATGGCTAGGACAGCCCCCTGCATCAGTCTGAAGGTAAGATCTCATTACAAGATGGAATTACGTTTAAAGGTGTGAGGTTGTTGAGTCCTAATGTACCACAGAAAAAAAAAAAAATCCATGCCATTAAAAAGTATAAAAGAGTACGGAGATGTTTCTCCTGGCAAAACAATAATTATTCCATGAGGAAAAGTAGGCACATACTTATTTGTGTTACCTGCAAAAACACTATGTACTTGTTCTGTACCAACATAAGATTCTAACCAACATAAGATACATTTAGTGTATTCTATTGTAATTTAGGCAGCTGTCAAATCTAATTTTCTTTTACATGGCATTGCTGATGCAGTGCACTCTGATAAAGTAATGCCAGTTTGTGGCCATGAATTCAAGCAGTGGCAAGTGAATTTGGGGTTTGGACGTGAACTACTAATTACTGTTATTCCAAATACAACAGATGGGTTGGAAATGATGTAAAATAACTAAAGAAGAATGCTTAGTCAGACTCTGATCCATATTTAACTCTGTTGAACTGCAGATTGCCGGCATGGCTTGTCACCATCTGATGTTTTGCTGAATAGAAAACTAAAGCCAAAAATTACCCAAGCAATTAGAAGCTGATGTCAGAGATACTAGAGACCTGCCAACGTGAAAAAAAAATCAAATAAGGGATTAAAAAAAAATAAAAAAAGAAAAAAGGTATTCATGGTGTTGGAAACTGCCTCTACTTCTTGGAAATGGTGCGCTAATCCATGATGATGACACCATTACCTGTGATGGACTTGAGTCTGTGGGAGGACAGTAGTCACCTTATCCAGTTCCCAAGGAGAGTGAAATATAGAGCACCGGGCAACAGCAGCAGCACAGTAGCCCTCAGATGTGGAATCATTAGAACAAAAAGAGTTGACTTTCTCTTGAAATCAACATTACAGACACCCTGGTTAAACTTGCAGAGCCAAGTATGTGTGCAAGGGACTTTGTAGACCTAGCTGACCACTGTTAATCAGCTTAGCTAACAAGTTAATTATAATGGTTTTAATTATACATTCTATTAATGATGGACTTTAGGTCTTACGATCAACTTATGGCTTGGAAGGGAGGACGTGGTATTGAATGACACAAGAAAAAAACTGCACTTTCAAAATGGAGTCCAAGCTGTGAACTACAGAAATATGATTGCTGTCACATAGAGCTCTTGGGAATGCTCCCAGAATCAAGTTCTTGCATCTGGCTCCCAAACTAGACAATGAATCAGGGACTTGGATGTAGCCATGGCATGGCACACAGCAATGAACAAAGGCTACCTAGGTTTTGTGGATAGCTGCTGGCTGTCACTGCCAGAGTGGCCAACCATCTGGGTGGTGCCCATGCAGTTTCATCAAACATCAGGCCCTGGTGGATCCCAAGAAAGTAGAGAGGATGATGCCCTCCATTACAGGACAGAGAACAGCCACTAGGTGGCTTTGAAAAGGCCATTCAAGAGACATGCAGATACCTCTAGGATGTGGCTAATTCTCTGGTTTGGTGACAGGTGAACTACATCTTTACAAACACTTGTGGCTTTTTCATCATAAAGCTTCATGTTCTTGAGTTTTTCAGGCGCTAAAATGACTTTAAAAGTCTGACACCTTCTGCCAGCTCCAGGCAAGATCCTTTCTGTATTCTCAGCCTCTGTTTTACGGAGGGCTGCAGTGCACTGAAGCTTGGGTTCTTGCTGGTGGGGTGCCTTGTGACTGCTTTGTGTGAGGAAGTCCTTCTGACTACCACTCTGATAGTGTCTTCCCATATCTCACAACTAGGGTGTTCAGCAGCTGTGAAGACTGCAAGAAAGAACTAGAAGAGCTGGACCAGGCACTTCAGAGGTAAACACTGGAGTAGGAAGCACGACAGAATTTGAGCATGAAAGCTGGGGAGGGAGGAGGTCAAAGTCTAGACATTTGGGAGCAAAGGTTCACTTTGAATTGAGAAGAGGCCCTGGTGGCCTCTAAAATTACCATAAATGTCCGTTTACAGGAAGTGGTTGAACGGAACAGATCAAGTTAGGGCACCCGAGGGCCTTTAAAACTTAGAGAAATCCTGTGTTTATGAGGTAGAGGGGAATTGGTCAGAGCTGGGAACATTGGAAAGTTGTTGGTGAATGGACTGGCTTCAGCCAACCAAAGCTCTGGGAAAGCAGGGTTCAGCTGACACATGCTTCCACAGATGGCAACCATGGGCAGCTTAATCTGCTTGCAAAACAAATGAGAAAATATCCCCACAGGGGAAACCTTATATATATACTCAGGAGGCTCATTCCTGTTGCAGTCTGTGCTCTCTGAGCTGTTGAGCTTGTTCTCTTGAGCGCCTGAACAGCAGTGATCTAATACAAAAGGTCTTACCAAGTTGTCTGGCTCTTTGCTCCCTTCAGCCATCAT
The DNA here is from genome assembly GCA_013399365.1 of Pampusana beccarii. NCBI lineage: Eukaryota > Metazoa > Chordata > Aves > Columbiformes > Columbidae > Pampusana > Pampusana beccarii. The sequence continues at coordinate 197,178 of VWYH01001467.1, forward strand.
ATGGCTAAATGAGACTGGGGAAAAGAAGGGAGAGGGGGAGAAGAAAGGCAAAGCAGAAGAAAAATGGGGCTCCCAATTACTGGCATGCACATCTCCACACAGACTAAGCAGCAAGGGCTCACAGTTAGCAAACTTGCTCATTAGAGCCAAAGCATTAAGTCATTTCTCCAGGGAAGAATAAAACTGAACTAAGAGTTCAAAACTCTGCCAGAAAATGCAGGGCAGGGGGAGGGGAGGAGAAGTAGTTCAGAGAAAGAGAGTGAAAAGGATGCATAAGAGAAAAAAATACCAAGAAGAGAAAATGAATGGATGACGGGTAAGCCAGGAAAATGAAGGGGTTGAGGGGAAGAGAAGGAAACAAAGGCAAGCTGAGCTGTGGGATAACTATGGTATTATAATACTCTGTGATTTCTCAGACTATGATCTCTCTAGGCTGTGGTGTAAACAGTTAAACAGGGAGCAATTTCTGCCCTGATGGAGAAAACAGCAAGTGCTTAAGCAGCTTTGTGGCTACAGGGTCTGTCAGCGCTCTGGACCTAGTCTCAACATTGCCTGTTAACTCAGGCCTCCAAAGCAATCTTTCTATGCAGTGTAGCAACAAAGATGTGCACAGTCCTGATTTGCCTCAGGACACACCACAGACTTGACTTTCTGGGAAATCAGACTCCCTGTGGGTGGCTCAGAGGTCCTAACAAGAGCCCTATAGCACCAGATTCCCCACTTTGCTTTGGCTGTCTTTACACCTCCAGCAGTTTTTCTCTTGAATGACATAAAGCAGTAAGTTAGCGGAGAATCAGGCTCATGGTGTTTTGCCTTTCGCTGGAGCCTCCATCTGGCAATACCAAAGCATTCTTAAGAGGTGAAAGCACCTAGCTGGCTTGCTATCGTGGTGACTGCATTAAAGTTGGAACTGTATGCATAGGTGACGTGTACTGTCCACCATCACCTAGCTACGCGATCAAAACTTGAACAAGGTTTCTTGCCTTGCTATTATCAGCTGCAAGAAAAACTTTTGACCCAGAGTAAATATGTGCATCAAGTGAGACCTGCAAAGCCCGTCTGGGTGGTGATGTAAGGTTACCATATCTGTGTTTCCTGCAGCATGCCCCCACGCATGGGTTAACAGGAAAGGGGGTGCTTTGCAAAGCCAGAATAATACAGAAGAGGCTGTAAATCAGTACATGGATACAGAGGATTTTATTCTTAGGAGTCCAACAAAGGGGAAGTGATGAAGCAAGAAATGTCATCTTAGGCTTTTCTAAGATCTCTGTCCTTGGAGATTTTCAAAGCACAGCTGTACTAGGCAATCTGATCTATGTTTGCACCCGTGCTGCTGCTTATTGTCTACTCCAGAGAGCTGGAAAACCACCTCTTTGGATCTTTGTGTGGGGGCAAAGTCAGACTGTTATGGCTCAAGTCATAGGTAAAGGTAATTTTAACTAACCTGCTTGTTTTACATTGCAGCAGGTTACGTCAGCTGAGCTCTTGAAAGTTTGATTGAAGGAAATGGGTCTGAAAATGTGTTCAGCTGCTTTGTGCACGTCCTAAAGATGTTTGCCTGCTTGGCCAGCCAGAGGTTGAGTTACCCTCCCTGGAGGTATTTGAAAGATGTTTAGATGTGGCACTTAGGGACACGGTTTAGTGATGGACTCGGCAGTGTTAAGTTAGCAGTTGGACTCAATGATCTTAAAGGTCTTTTCCAAGGCAAATGGTTTTATGATTCTATGTCTGACTGTATCTGTTACACAAAAGAAGTCTAGGAAGTTGTAGTGTATTCTGGATGAGTGGCTATGAATGGGGAAACCAGAATTTGGCTAACCATAATTATACAATTTTAAAATAATTTGTTGTAAATTTCAAAGGGAACATGATATTTTGAGTCACGCTAAACTTCTAATGAGCTTTGGCAGAGTCTGGGGTCTGGGTTTGTGTGAGGTTAGAACTTTATTCTTATGTTCAAGATAAATCACAGTTAATATATATATGGTAGTATGGCAAGACATTAAGCTGGTATGGATGTTTTAAATTAATCTTCCTTGGAAAATACTGGTAAATAATGGTAATACTAAAGAAGGAACTGCTATGAGAGATTACTGACTTAAAGAAGTTACTGAAGTTGTATAGGATTTTCCATCTTCTGATCAGCCAGTACATGATTTTGGCCTCAGGTTGTTGTAAAGCTAAGTGGCCTATAATTCCCCACCACATTCACTCTTCAAGCATTGGCACATCACTTATATTTTCCAGTTCAGCGAATCTCCTGCGCCCTTCCAAGATGCGTTAAAGTTACAATTGCATCCAACAATGGTGTTGACCCTGTAGTGGAGACCCAGTCCCAACTCCTGACTGTACTTTAGACCTCAGAGGGCTCATTGTAGCCTGTGTACATTAAAATGACTCTCAAACTACTGTAACCCAGACCAGAGGTACCAACCTTAAACACAGTAATTCTAGCTTTGTGTAATCTTCGTGTAATCACCCTTTCAGCTCACGTTACAACCAACCACCTTATTTTTTTTTAATATGATATCATTACATGTAAACAGGTAAGCAGGTTCAGGATGGGCAGCAAGATCCCCTGAAGTCTCCCATGCTCCAAGGGGAGGCAGACGTCGTACACAGACCTTGTACTATCCTTATACTCAGAATGTGGGATCAACTGGATTGTCTCTGGAGGCCAAAAGAGCCAAATAATGTGTGATCAGGCAACAGTAAAACTTGCCAACTTCATTTTAATTCCAGGTTTAGGAGAGATTCGCAGCCAGACCTAAGAAGAAAGAAACTGGCACTAGTCTTCCTGACTCGTCTCCTGCAACAAGCTAGAAAGAAAATCAAGGTAGAAAGAGAAGAAAGACGTTAGAGTGATCCCGACTTATGTGTATTTTTCATTGGCACAAGCCACCCCTGCTTAGCATGGGCCAGGCTGCTGCTATGGGGACCCTGCTAGGAGCTCAGAGGCTCACGGCACACATGAGGCAATGGAAAAGCAGCAGGCAGGAACTAGAAATGGCTGAACTTTATTTTTCCAAAGTGAAGATCTTTGGTGGGCTGCAGATTACATTGGAAATCAGACCCTGCAGCCCAGGATCCCGCAGCTGTCCTTCTCCCCTCTAATTTTTCTCTGTCAGATTTCAGAGCTATAATTAACCACAAGGCCTTAGTGATACCATGTGAAAGTGCATGTGTGTGTGTGTGCGCGCGCCTGGGCTTCCTCACCCCAGTGGGCCTAATCCTCTACGGAAGATTGACAGGTTCACATGGAGAGTAACTTTTTAACTAATTCACTTCTAAATGCTCCTTTCGCTCTCTCTTCCCTTTACTGCCCTCTTCTCTCCAGGCTACAAAAGGCATTGTGGTACCAGGGAAATGGAGGGACGCGGCGCCTCTGCTGTCCCACAGGTGTGCTGAGATGCCTCCACACTGACTTGCAGCACCCCAGTGTGGTCTGCACTTGGGGCGTCCCTCACTGCTCCCACAACGCTTGTCACAGCTAGTCCAGGAAAGGTGTGCTCGGGGACAGCGAAGAGCACCAGGTTCAAATTCAAATGCTGGTGCAGAAGGAGGTGGAGTTAATTTCTCAGCCTTTCTTCAATGGACTACGGACAGGTCTGCATATCTTCCGAGCACACCATTGAGATGGAGCTCAGCAGTAGTGCATTCACAAGTGGTTTTCTTGCTTTTTTTAGTTGTGGTAAAAAAGCTCTGGAGGAGACTTTTACTGAAGTATTGGCAGCTTATCAGTGCTTTGGTCCAGATGTGTGGCACTGCCTGCTGGTTTGTTGCTGGTTTCTGCTTCACACAAAGCCCTGCCAGTGGAGTCTCTGCACTGGACTGGCAGCTGCTATCCCAGTTCACATCCATGAACTCTTTTGTATTAGCCGTGGTTCAGATACCCAGCCAAGGTGCTCGTTGATGTGCTCCTGAGCCAGGTTTTTCTGAGGAGGCCCCTCAGTATTTTATTGGGATCAAAAAATGTTGGATTACAGTGTGTTGGATATGAAGGGCTCTGACTTGGCAGTGACTTGCCAAGACCTTCAAGAAGGCAAGGGGAAAAATATCTAAAGGCCAAAGCACACTTCTCTTACTCATGTGAGGAGCTGCATCTAGATGAGGCAACACGCTAATCTTCCATATTCCTTATCTCAGCAATTCCATTAAAGTCACTTGGTATTTAAGCACTGAGAGGAAAGCGGAGAGCATGATTTGACACCAAAAAGAAAATACACAGGATGTTTTTAAAATAAAGCCTCGTAGTGTTTCAAAGTAAAGTGCCCACAGAAATAATAGGAAGATACCCAACTACTACTGCATTTTGTTTCATGAAAGAAGAGGTGGCTTAAACTGTGCTTGCATGTTGTTAAGGTTGGTGTATGAGCTAACAGGAGAACAGGTAATTCTATCTCATAAAAGGACAATCTACAATCTACAGTCCTACAGGGAAGGAGAAACTTTGGAGGAATCCAAAACTATAAGGAGGAGATCGCTTGATGTCCCAGTGCATGATAACACATAGCCGCAGATTCCTACCAGCCTTACCAAAGGTCCCTACAAACTGCAAACTCTGCTAAGCGTTGCAACCCCATTTCATCTGTGGAACAATGAGGCACAGTGAGTACATCTGTGATACATCTTAAGTTCTGGTTGGTTTTAATAGCACTACATTGAGCTACTGCTACTGTTGTAACATGAATTATTCTCAACTGATTAGCATTTGTTCAAATTTTTGAACAAAAAATAAAGCAACAGTTCTTTACCACCTTGAGTTAGCACCACATTATCACTGGATAAGGAGTGTCTGCTTACACGGCTTGGTTGATTTTAGATCCCATCTTTGTTGATGTCCGTGTAACATGCAATATGGCCAGCACCAGGGTCACCCTGAACCTGCTACTGGTTCCTTTATCTGTCTTTGCTGCTGCAGTAACAGGTATAAAACAGGTAGCAGACAGAAAGAGCTCAGGTCTAGAGACCATAATTTGCCATGATATCAAAGACTTCTTTGAGTGAAACCTGACTGCCACTAGAAAGCCAGAAAGTGACTTGGAATAGCTTAGTTTCACTGGCAGGGCAACGAAACAGAGTTTGGTTGGGGTGTTTTTTGTGGTGGTTTTAATTTAAATGAAGCATATGCATGCCTAATCCAATTTAATCTATCTGGGTTCTTATATCCCATTAATCACCGACTTGTATTAGCACCTCTCACTGTCATCTCTGCCGCTGCAGAAAGCTACTGAGACCACCACCTCATCACAGGCATTCTGATGACTTGTCACTGGATTTTGTGTGAGCAACAAATCACTGGACAAGCCAAAATCATTTCCCATTGCAATGGTTTAGAGGAATGATACAGGCGAGAACTGATGTAAACTAATGGTCTCAAGCACGAGCGGCAGACACTGCAAAAATATGCCATAAATCACTTATTTCTTGGAAGTTTTCACAAAACTCTATCACTTAAAAACAGTGCTATTTTTTTCAAAAAGGTGACTTTCAATCGATTGCTCCATTTTGTATTATAAACCTTGTTTAAGAGTACATGTTTTAAAAGAGTTTTATTAAAAACCAAAAGCAGACAAATAAGTAAAAAAAAAAAAGTGAAATAATCTAGGACATATACAGAAATGCTATGGATTATTTAATAGTTAACTGTCTCCCCACAAAGAAATTTGGAACACAACAGGGTTGAACTTCTTGAAAGAGCAGCTTTTATTAGCTCAATATGTAATATGGGTCATCTCAACTGTTGAACTGAATGCTTCTTAGGGTTAAAATTTTTCAAAGTCATCATCCAGGCCAGGGTCCACCCAGAGCTGGTAGATTGCCCCAAATCAAAATTAACTCCATCATGTTCAGTTGATATTTTTCACTCTCTGACCTCAACTGCTTGGAAAATTTGAGCTAGTATTATGAACTATTGCCCAGAAGTGAACATACTTCAGTAGTACATGAAGATCTTGTCTTTTTTAGATATGCTTATATTCCACAAGCTCCAATATAAGCTACTTTGGATCTTGCGATTGTAAATTTTTGTAGCACACACCTTTTTCAAAATCTTTTCTTCTCTTGTTCAGTCTCCAGCCCACACACAGACACACAACTCCTCCAGGCCGAGCACTGGGAATGTGAGATGGTTGGATCAGTCATTGCAGATCGTTTATGAAGAGTTTACGGTCTAATGTATGCTTTGACAAAGCATCCATTGAACAATTTCAGACAAGAAAGAAATAAGTGGAAATCCCAATCTGTCATCAGACAATCTATAAAGTTTTTTTTAATTGATTAGTCTAGCTAGCTTTAATCACAAAAAGAGCATGAAGGCATGGGTCTGTACATAACAAAAACGCACGTACCACATTATCTTAAAGTCTGACTGAGCAGCTGACTACATCTATAACCTTGACATAGATGCCCCAAAAAATCAAATTAGGAATAAACAAATACAGGAACCATTTAAACCTTGTAGAAAATCAAAAGCTATTTGTCATTAAATGTAACATTTTGGTTTGAATTGAAATGTTTAAACTGTATTCTTAATATACCTGGTAATCAGCTTAGAGCATATACTGCAGGAGTTTTCTTGAAATTTAAATCCAGCAATTACAACTTGGTTAGCTAGACTATCTATATTGCAATGTATTCAGCAGGAAAATTACAGCTTTGCATGGGCAGGTCACAGGGGACATTTAAGTAGATATGACATTTAAGTTGCATATTGAAGGTCGCTATGGATGTGCCTTTGAAAACTACTTCCATGAAGGATAGATGTAGCCAGTCATTTAGAAACAGTGAAGGGTTAAAAGCTGTTCCCTTGAACTTATTTCTGATATTGGTACAGGGTTGAAAACACCAGCTTGCTGATTGATGGGTTCACATGGGGCGACCTTCGCATTAGCAACGCGACTCTGGTTGCTGGGTAAACACAAGCAGATGGATTCAGCTCCAGTGATTTTCAGCAGTGACGGATAGCGGAGGTATTTCTGATCCTCATCACACCCTGCAGATCCCGTGAAAATGACTTGGCATGGAGCGGAAGGTATTAGATTCGGGTGACAAATAATTACCTGACATCAGCTGAGGTTTCTTCAGAAAGGTTATGCTGCAAATAACCAGCTTTTACATAACTTTGTTTTCATGAAGGGATAGAAAGTCACACACAGAAAGTTTATTTTTTGAGAAAATGTGATCCAGCCAGTAGCTGATAAAAGCTGCTCCTTGGGAATAAATACCCAAGTAATAGTATTCCAGCACTGCATAGGGTTTCAGGGTGGTTTTAGAGGCTTTGTTTGTTTGTTTAAAGCATGCATGTTTTTCCTTGTTGTTATTGTTGATGTTATACATACTTTTTCAGTGGCAAGAATTAGCACTCAGACAAAACATTTACTCAGAGACACTGTGGTTTCATGAGTCTTTGCTTTTCAAGGACTTCAGTTCAAAAGTTCATGACTTATTTCTTCTTCTCTTTTCCTGGGTCTAGCGCTTCAGCAGCAAAACCAGCATTTAGATAAATGTGTGCCCAATAGATACTTGTCTGAGTTTCAGTCCTTTGTTTTCAAGAAGTAGCTTGTTTGTACATAAAAACGCCCAGGGCAGGCATGTGTTGGGAAGGCTACAAATGCTTTATGCCTCCCTTTAGCTGATAGATGTCCCTTCTGCATGACAACATCCTCAAAATGTGTAGTGTGTGAGTGCATGTGTTCCTGTCGTGAGTTAAAATGACTGTTTGCACCTTCTGTGCTGCGTGTTACCATTCCTGCCAGCATAATCTAGTGCGGTTGTATCTGATAGGACATCGATAACAAGCCTAGAAGTTGGTATGTGTCATCTCCCCAAGATGGAGTGTCTTGTTTCCCTGCCTGTGTTGTGCTGTAAAGCTTCTGTCACTATTTAAACCTTCTTCACTAGAGATGGCAAAATTTCAGGGTGGTCCAAAGTCCTCCGCTTGTCTGTGCTGTGAAGCCATTCTCCTGGTTTACAATGCAAATGACCACAAATGAGTAGAAACAATGAACATAACGTAAGTTTCTGGATTAGCTGAGGGAAAGAAGAATCAGCATAACACTGCCCATGAGCAAAGAAACCTTCTTCAAATTTCTTCTTCCTTCTGGATTGGGCCGCCTGTCTCTCTAGGCTTTTAATCATATTTACCTGCTTATGCAGAACTCTGCACAAACCAGTATGATTGCTTGTAGTTCTATAATCATGCTTACAGGCTTCTTTTATTGTATTTTTCTTGCAATCTGTTCATCTTTAATCTCGCTGTTTTTCCTTCCAGTTCTCCCACATCATTAGTCTCTGGTTTTTTCTTCCTTCCTTCCTTCCTTCCTTCCTTCCTTCCTTCCTTCCTTCCTTCCTTCCTTCCTTCCTTCCTTCCTTCCTTCCTTCCTTCTTCCCTCCCTCCCTCCCTCCCTCCCTCCTTCCTTCCATTAAAACAGGCTAAAGAAAAGAGTTTCACTCTGATCATCACTCCATCTGGGGCCATTCTTATGTCCTGCAAAATCCCTGCCTTGCTGCTGTGAGTGCAAGCTGCTTTTCGCCACTTGACCTGGGAGGCAGACAGCACGGCAGAGATGGGGTTGAAGACTGTGATTCTCACAATGTGCCTCTTTCGACGGCATTACAGAACTCCTGAAAACTGAGACCTGAGACCCTGAAACTGGCTTAGTTTTCTCTCAGTAAACATGCTGCTCTATCGCCCCTGACATATTTGGTGTGTTTTCCCTTTTATTCCTGTGGTGCTCCTCTCACCAGCAAGCTTTACTGCAATTGATTTTCAGCACTCTCCCTCATGTCCACATGCCTGTCTCCACCAGGCAGGGATCTAGCTGAACAATGACAGAGGTAGTTCAGGAAATAAATGCTGGGTAGTGCTTGCTGCAGGCAGCAAGCATGTTCAACTGTAGCACACCAGGACCTCCCACACTGGCTGCCTGCAGAGATGCAAGATGGGGAAAGAGCTCCAGCACAAAGCTCCACAGGAATCCATGCTGGTGGGGAGAGGATGGCTTCTGCCACTCGTCTCATTGTAGAGGAATGCTTCAAGCAATGGTGTGCAATGCCAAGCATTATGCAGGGGTTTCAAGAGAGATGTCCTTTCCAGGAGCTCCCAAAACATCCCGGCTGATGGTGCCCTTTCTCCAATCTCAGTGTGGGGTATGGTTTGTTAATCATAGGCAGATGAAGTGTGAGGCAATTTTTTCCTAGTTTTACCTATATAATTCACATTATTTCCTTTAAAGTGGCAAGTTGAAGATTGGGACACATTTCTTGAGGCCTGCAGGCTCTAACAATAGGTTCTTTAATACAGACCCAGGGTATTGTGTCCTTCCAAGAATAAATCCTGATGTTTGGAACAGGCATTTCAAACATAGATGGTGCTGTTGGAAGCTGGCTTTTGAGAATGAATGATGATAGTTACATAGGGCTATGTGGCAGGGGCACCCTGGTTTCACAAAGCTGCTTGTAGCCTGAAAAATTCAGCTGAGTTTCGATTAGCATCATCTACTCTGAATGATCAGAAAAGCAGTGTGATGCCAGAGGGTAGTCATAACCAAAACGGATCCAGCTGTCAACACATTGGAGAGACCTTTAATTTTGTCGACCTTAAGCTAAAGGCCAGAGCAAGAGGCTGACTCAGCGGTGCACATCGTTCCCTATGTCTGTGGCTGAAGGAGGCTGTGGTAGCCCTGGGACTCTGTGTTTGGCACCACCACAGCAAACCCAGCAGAGACAGCATGCTCCACACCAGCACTGTGTTGGGGAATCAGAGCAGAGCAAGAGCAGAGCACAAATATCTCTCAAGACAAAGATGGGGGGTCCTGTAGAGCCTGGTGCTGCTCTGCTGATTGCAATGCTCGGTCCTGTGCAGTGTCACACCACATACCCCTACTCAAAAAAAATTATGATCAGCTCTAACATAATGTCTCCTGCAATGCTTCTTCCCACATGATAAGATCAACAGCTAGTGTGCAACGTGCGTATACTGCTTATCTTTCCTCTTCATAGCATGGACCACGAACATGAGGGAAAGTAGCATGCACTGTCTAGGGAACTGACCTAGGCAACTGTGTCATTTACAGGTCCTCTCCATTGCAAAGAGACTGCATCTCCTCCAGATGAGAAATGGTACAGAATCAGGCCCACTATATAAATAAATGGTCTGTATGGGAGCTGGACTTGATGATTCTTCTCAGTCCCTTTCAACTCAAGATATTCTGTGATTTTATCCAGGGCTTAAAATGCTGAGTATTCCACATGTTTATTAGCCAGTAGCATAAGACCTACTACAGCAAAAAATCAGGATTTAGGGAAGACACCGTTAGTTAGACCAAAGTGGACCACAACTATCTGGTGCTGCAAGCCAGAATGAACCAACCATTACAAGTTAGCATCAAAATCCCGGTTGTTAAACACTGAAGTGATGCTCAGATTTATATGTATCTAGAGACATTCCACAAAACTGTTAGAAAACTTGAGCTTTTTGTCAATTCAACGTCATCTGTGGCTTTTTCATTCTGATCGAATGCAAGTGAAATAATTCTAGTAGTGGAAAATGGAAAAATTCCTGTCTGTCAAATTCAATACAGATATATTTTCCTTGTTTTTCGTGTCACATAACCTTCTAGGCAAATTCACAGCAAAACTACTTACTGTGTTAGAAATATTATGTATTGTTGTTACAAATATCACTTCATACTGTAAGAAATGGAAAAATTTCAAGAAAGTCAACTGATTCACATAAAATCAATTTTGCTCCTTGCAATAAAAATAAATTATTTATTCTCACATTTGCATCTAATCTATTTCCAGGCAACCAGCAGCCAGTAACCTCAAGCTGCAATCTTGCTGGGTCAAGTACGTCAAGTACAGTTTAGATACTTGGTGTGTTTTAAATACTAGATGTGAGTTTATTCTGTCTTGCTTCAGCAAAACATTTACCTGTGCTTTAGTAAAAACAATTCAAGCCACATTTCTTAGCAAATCCTGTTGGTTTGGTTTTTTTTTTTCTTTTCCCTTATTGTATCCATTGTTATGTCACAGAGCTATTACGAAGTTCTTAAGTTATTAGGTGACTTAAGGGCCTGGAACCATCAGCCAAAAACTGTCAGTGGAAGATGGGCTTTCACATACTGAAGATGCTCTTGTGTGATAAGGTCAATGCTGAACTCAAGAGTTACTTGCACTTAGAGTTTCTATTTTCTTCAGATTTCAAGGAGCAACTGAGAACCACAGAATACTGAGTACTGTCTCATAACGTGAAGAGGCTTGCTGGTTTTGGCAGAGGGCTTTAGATGGTATAAATTCTGAATGTAAGAGAGTACGATGGACTCGCTCCCTTTAGTCACAATTGGTGGGATGCAGCTGATGAGATGTGGGCATCTTCCTCTAAGTTAGATGTCTGGATGCACAGTCTCATTTTATAGAGCACTAGTTACCTCATTTTAATGTAGACATCTAAAATGAGTGATACAGATCAGGTCCTAAAAGTGTTTATTCCTCTTTGTGACTGTAAAGAGGACCCAGGGCAACTCACTGAGTCATAAACTGTTTCCTTGCAGACAACTGAAATTAGATGTGCGGAATCCTACCCTAACAATTTGATCCAAAAGCCTTTGAGGTTAGCCCAAGATGACACCACTGGATATTGGATTGGTCTCTAAAGGCATTTGCTGTGGAAGACAGTGCAGAGGCTGTTGCATAGATAAATGCAGGTAAAGAAATATTGCTGAATTTGGCTTCTGCCATGAAAGATTACTGCAGCAGGTTAGCAGTGCTGTGCACATCCGAGACAGATGACACAATGAAATGATCTCCTCTAAGCAGGCAGATGGAGGCTGAGACCTAAGTCATGACCATGCTGGGAATAACATGGGTGCTGCTGGAGGCGGAGCAAAAATACAGACTATTTTTATCACCCTGTCGGATTTTATCCAGTAAGCTTCCTTAAAACCACAGTCTCCTTTCAACAACTCAACTTTCCAGCTGAGAGATACAAATGCTTGAATCTTTCCATCTCGCAGGGATTCCCTTGTGCTGTATTTGGTCTTTTCTTCACTCTCTTCCCCAAAACCCAAACCAACCACATTAGTGGCCATGCATATGACATGTTTTAATTCAGCTTGCAACCACTTCATGGTACGGTTAGCACTAATCACGGCCCATGCTTGCCACAACAGAGTGGGTTCTCAGAAGTCCAAGTGGCAACTGGACACCCTATCTGCTATGCACAAACTTGAACCACGTCTCCAATAGCTGGTCAAAAACAGAGGAAGTCCGCAGTGGTTTGTTTCTGCTACAAGTCTTGGACGGCACATGACTGCCTTCCATTAAGTGAATTTGTGTACCATTCCTTTGCAGGGTGCAGGGAGCTTTCCAAATAAGCGGATGGATCATCTCTTTTAGCCTGCCTTCTTCTCATCACTGTGTAGCAAGAAATCCCAGAGTGCATTGTCTCTGGCAGTGCTCTTCTGAGGGACCAGCTGGGTGATCAGAAATGCCACCTTCTTCCCAAAAGAACCAGGCCCTCTGGTTTGGCAGACTTCCTTGCAGGATGAGAAGTGCTTTGGCTGAAGTATGGCACTCTTGTATCTCTTAAAAACGTTTTATGGCTATGATGACAGATGTTTGCACTCACTTCTGTTCGTCCCAACACTGAGCAAGAACTGTGAGTGAAAATGAAGGAGGAGGAGGTGGTAGCTGCAGCAGCAATTTAGTTTCTCAAACAGACATAGCCATGGAACTTAAGGAGAGGCTGAGAATCTCTAGGAGGCAGCATTCACACAGTACTATAAGACAAGAAAGCAGGAGAGATGCAGGCATTTTCTCATGTCTGTTTCAATACGCTCTGATCCCTGATAACTTATTTCTCCCTCCAGTGTGTATAGCAGGAGGGCATAAAAGCACAGGGAAGAAAATTCCCACTGTTGAAATTCCCCAGGAGGAAGGATTTTACAGGCTGTAAAATATTGTCTGTGTTCTAGCAACAATTTCTAATAAAGCTGGATGCTTTTAACAGCTAAGGCCAAATTTATCTTTAGACTCCTCATCCATCTTAGAAACAGGCTTGAATAAATGATTCTCATCACACAAGAAAACTCTCTTGATCGTTAGAATTGATGAGTTCTTCAGCACCCATCCTTGGGCAGTGAGTGTGTCTGTTATTATCAATAAAACACAACGCTGTCAGATAGCCTAGGGCGGATCTTTAAAGATGGAAGGTGGGTCAGATATATGTGGCTCAGAGCAGCGTTTCTTGTCACAGTATGGTACACTGACACCGGTATTTAACTTATATTCAAAACTTCTTGTGGGCTGCCTTTCCCTGGACATGGCTGGCTTTCCCTTCACTTGTCTTCGAAGCTGTAGTGGAAACAAGGGAGCTGTTTGTTATGATGAGAAGTGTTCATAGCTACCCAAGATCCAGGGAATGGGACACCCACAGAGAGATGTCACACAGGGCAGCTTTTCATCTGATTACAGAAGTGGTTTTGCTGAAGAGTTGGGAATCCTGGTCCAGAACAACCATCCATGTGGCTCCATATAGGATAGAGATGGGATGCAGCCTCCTGAAGGCAGCAGCAAAGATGTTGCTTGTCGTGTCCATACAGCATTGACATTGGCTGGGTGTGCCCAAGGCGTTTGCTCAGCTCTTCCTACAGCTGATAATCATCCAGACCACACCAACACCAGTAGCTCAGAAGCCTTATCCTGGCTAGGCCAAGGGCCGACTCTCAAACACTTGGTTGTCACAGGCTGTTTTTCTGATGTGTTGCCACACTGCATCCCTTTGTGCAGGGAGGTAGAGCTAGAACATCAGTGGGAGCAGCCTGGACATGTCCTTAGTACCCTGCAGGGCTGCAAGCATCTTCTGTACTGATGTCCTAGGTTGCTGGAAAAGCTCTGTCAGGAGAAATCACTGGCCTTGACCTGATGCGCCCCAAGCTCTTGAAATCCTTCACACCTCCTCAAAGCCTTTTCTCTTGCTCAGCTGACATTTTTATGAAGTTCCCTGCTATTTAATCTCAGCTTATCCATGTTGCAGTTTAAATCAGTCATCACCAATCTGTTGTGGCCCTTCAGATCAATTACTTCCCTCCCAGCTTAGACCATTCTTGCAAATTATTACCACCTCCTATAAATATGGCTGTGAGGTTGCAAAGTGTCAGTTCTCCTTGGAAAGATGATTTATTTAAATAAGTGGAGAAAGGAGATTTGGGCTATTTTTAGGCTTCTTTCTATGATGCTATACGAAGATTTGCTCACCGTGTTTTCCTGTTCAGCTATGCCGTCTCTGACTTTTCACACAGTGGAAGAAGCATCCACAACAGTGATCCCGTTTGACTTTCTGTAACCAGCTTTCACTATTCAGTTTTGCTATTAGTCATGTGTTATTTATCTTGTGTTCTTCAGTAAAACCAAGGGCTCTCCCAGAAGACTGGAGCAGTCTTCTCAGAGAAGTGCAATATCTAAATGCCACTGACTGCGAAGAGTTTACACTATGCTTTCTATTTGCTTCAATTGAAGCATCATCAAAAAGCCCACCTACCAAATGAGACTGGTCCAAAGTGAAAGCTGCAAAATATTACCTGTAATGGGGAAGAATATTTTAATAGAACAGCATCATATCAGGAAACTACAAATTTTTGAAGGTTCAGACCTACTTTTAATGAAAAATCTCTTCCACTCTAGAGTGAAGCTGGCCTGACCTAGGGTCAGGCCAAGGGTCTGGCAGCTATGATATTAGCATTTAAAGCTACAATATTAGCATTTGAAGAAGAAGAGTTTGGCTCAGGTGTCTGAGTTAGACTTTTGACTTAGTCTTCAGCCTCTCACATGCTGGGTGAATGCTCCTAGCATGCTGTTACTAGCCATTTCATCTACCATCTCTATCCTTTTGTAGGTTATTTCAAAAGGTTTGGGGCATGTCACAATGCAAAAAGCACAGCATACGTTAAAAGCAAAAAATACTGACAAAGTGGAAACCTATTTGGGTCCCAGCTGCTGCTGCTTTTGACATTTGCCAGCACAGAGGTGAAGTACAAAAAGGTTCAGTGACTTCCCTAAGCTTACTCGAGGAGTTGGCAGTAAACCTCACAGCTGAGGTCCTTACTCATATGACAAGTCTATTTACTTATTCGGTTTAGTTTAGACCACAAAAAGCACAAACCTGGTCTTTGCCCTTCCTAGAAATCAGAAAGACTTTTGTGTGGACTGAACAGAGCCAAGTCATAGGAAAAGGTGAATCTTCTTATTCCCTGTCAAGCCTCCCACCTTCCTGTGGAGTCAAGGCATTGTAATTCTGCACAAGATGTTGAGGACAAGAAGTCCCTGCAGGGTCCCTCCTGAACTCTAAAAATAAGACTTCTCCTAATATATTTCATTACTAATTAAGTTTTTGTTATTCCTCCCACAGAGGGTTATCAACATAGTTTACAAACTGTCATCTTTTAGCAACTGCTGAAGGATTGGCTGTTTCCCATCTCACCCCCTCTGACACATTTACATGTTCTCTTTATACAAACACACAGATAAAAAACCTCCCTAGTGTATCTAGAATATTTTCAACCAAAGAGAAAAAGAAAATCCCTTGCCAAGTTGTTCAGTAGCTGGAAATTACTTGTCACGTCCACAGACCAGTATTCTTTTTATTTTTAAATGACTAACCATGCTGTGATTAATGATTCACACAAATGGGCTCAAAATAAGTCTGGCATAAATATAGGGAAGGAGGAGGGTAAATGCGATAAGGACTGCATGGGACTACAGCAGGACATTGGTGGCGTGAATGGCATTGCGGGCACAGAGTAAGGAAAAAATGTTTCGTGCTATTTGTAGCTCAAAACTACAGCTACAGATGGTGATGTTGTTGTGTAGCAAGGACTCAGGCCACTGAGAAAAGGCAACCTGCACTGCACAGACCTGTGTCTCTCTGAAAGGTTCACAGGGCCTCATTGCCTCGATGTGCATAAAAGCCGATAGTACCTTTTACTGAGTTCTGGAGCTATATGTGTATATCCTAGAGTTTTTTTGCCCTGTGTTTTACAATACAGTGCATTTTGCTACTCCTCTTCCAGAGGCAATATTTTCCAGCTTCTTTTGTCAGCTGTTATACTGTCTATTTTCAGCTCATTCTCTATAGGCGATACGTTTGAGAGGAAATGTCAGACATGCAGTCCTAGCAAAGAGAGACAAGCCTGTCACTTCAGGGTGCTGTGAGAAGTACAAACTCACAGCTGATTCAGTTTGCAGGGAAGACAAAGTTAGCGGTGTGGTAAAGGATGGGAAGAAGGAGGCAACCATTCAGACTATTGGTGCAGTCTTGTTCACCTGGTTGAACAGGACCTTCAAGGAAAAATAGGCTTGAATAAATGCAAATGCCAGGGCATGCTTCTAGCAACACAGAATGGAAAGCTCTCTCCAGCCTGGGGAGGCCAGGCACATGTCTTGGAAAGCAGAGACTCTGGAAAGGTCACAGGGATGGATAACTCCAGGCAAATGGCTGAGGCGAAGCAACAAGTCAGACCCTGCAGCTGAATGAGCAAAATGAGGAACAGAAAATGGGCAGTCTAGCTTGCTTATCAAGAAGCAGCTCACAGTCACAAGCTGCTATGGCATAGCCATATGCCACCGCAGCCAGGTGGGGTCAGAAATCCCAGGAGAAGGTTGGACATGGCTCTCCCTGTGTGTCCCCTCTCTGAGCCTATACAGTCTTGTAAAACCCTTGCTGCTCACAGCCCCATTAGCTCTGCTGTGTCCCAGAAATATCCCATCCTACAGAACGCCCTCGCTATGGCTGCAAGTGGGATTCTGCTGGCAGAGCTGACATGGCTGCAGGCTCTCTTGCGTCACAGGCCAGGTTAACGCAGCATTTCTCACAGAAACCCCATTACGGCTGTGAGTGGCAAGCCATGTCACTATGAGAACAGTTACCATGAATTTCTAAAGCTGCTTTGCCATTATTTTTTGTCTGTTTACGGTGACCATTGGTTCCTGAAGTAAGAATAATAAGAGAGTAATGTCATATTTTGCCTGCAGTGAAATCTCATTAAAAACTGTGAGATGCTTGGATTTGATGCCATTCACACCTTTCCACCTCTGATGGAACAGAATCCTGGGGATAGGACTCTGCTTTGGGGCATAAACAGAATTTTGGTCTCCAGGAAACAGAAATCATTTAAAACAAAAACAAAAACAAACAAACAAAAAAACCCCAAACAAAACAAAAACAAAAACAAAACAAAACAACAAACAAAGAAAACACAAAAACCAAAACAACAACAACAAATCTGGGAAAGAGTTTTTCTGGAAGCTCCAAATGAAAGAATCCACAACTCCCACTATGTGAAATCTTTCCCAGTAAACAGTGGTAATACAGAAGGTGTACATAGGCCTTTGCCAACAACAGATAAACACTAGATTTCTGCCACAATTCAATACCAGAGCTATGTCTCAGGGAAACAAATTTCTCCTTGTAAAATGAGAAGCCAGAAAACTCTTCAGAAGTAATGAAATGTTTCCCAATTGCTAGGGGTATTACAGGTTAATAACGTAACAATAGAGGGCCTGTCAGTGCTGTGAACAGGTTAATAATGAAACAATAGAGAGCCTGTCAGTGCTGTGAAATGCATGATCTTTTCCCCTCAGCTGTCTCTCCCATTCTTCCCAAGAAATTAAAAAAATACCTTTTAGTGAGCTGAGCTTGCAACATATAGATGCATCCACATAGAGATTAGGAATAAACACTCTATGACGCTTCTGTCCAACTTGCTACTTGGGTATTATACATCAGACTGTGCTTTAAATATCACCAACTGTGTATTAAGCACATTAAGCTATATTTAACAGACCTGGGTTATATATTTTTATTTGTGATAATATATTTCTCTTTATATATTTATATAAACATGTGGAAATGGAGTATGTATTATAGGGGGTCAGATATTTCCCATGAATATCTTTTTCTGAATGGAAATGCAGTCTTTAAGAGCTCTGAATTTCCCCATGGCATTTTGCTAGAGTTTTTTACTCCCCATTGGGAAAAATATAATGCTTTGTTTTGGATTAGCTCAGCCAAAATTGAAATACTTGTGTTTGTCAAAGTAAATTAAAACATTTCATGATGGGGCTGCTCAGCTTTAATTTATGTCCACAAGAGTTACTATGTGCTTTGTGGATGTTTTAATTTATAGACATCATCCTCCCATAATGCATCATAATCGCCTCTTTCATTAAATTTTTGCAATGTAGTCTGAGAGTCAGATGACCACAAAACATCACAGGATGCTGTCTGGGAACTTCGTCAACTGAGAAATGTGATGTATCACCCTCGTGAGGCACAGCAGCAGTTCCAAGGGACACAGAGTTATATCGAGCCAGGCAGAAGCTAAACTTTTTCTGAGAAAGGACAAATCTGCTTTCAGTAAAAACATTACTGTTTCAACATTTAGTCCAGATGTGCATCCAAAAAAAAGGTTGATTTCAGAACTTTCTATAGAATGAAACATATAATTTTGACAACTTTGCTGTCTAATGAATAAGTCCTACCTTCAAAGTTTTAAATGCTTTTCCCTCTTTGTTATACCGGAGCATGCACTGTAGTTTTTAAGGTAGTGCAAGCACCAGTGACCTGCCACCTAGGTAGAATTATTTTCTGTGACTTGGGTCAGCAGCATGATGGGAATCTGGTGGATTTCAAAAAAGGCTTCAAACCTCCCCATCCTCCCAAGGGCGTGAGAAATGGTAGATCAGAGGAACCAGAGTACAGGAATAGATAGCTTGTAAAAGATGTTTCTAAAACTGAAAAAAAAAAATTAGAATTATATATGATTGCTTTAGTGAGTCTGTACCTGCTAGTTGCGCTCTGGTAAGGTCTCTAATTATATCAACACACAACACAGGACATAAAGCTTGGAAAATATCTACATTACAGCTCTGGATTAAATCTATTCAAGCATAGAAATGTGGCATATCTTGGGGTGATGCTGAAAGAAGGCAGAGAGAGTTACGGAGTGGGTGCTCAGGTGATGATGGAGCATATAGTTTGTTATGAGCTAAGCATCAAAGTGCATGCCATAAAGCCTTGAGGCAGCACTGAAGAACCCTGACTCTAGCTGACATGGCATAGAACTACAAGAATCCAGTAAGCAATTACCTGAATTGGTCTTCATCCAGGACACCATGGCTAAGACCTTCTCTTTTATTAAACGTGATAAGGCAGATTTAGGAGGAGATTTTCAGAATGGTTTCTGCCAAGGTTAGTGCTCCAGCAAATGCTGCAGGAGGGAAAGGGCAAGAGTAGTCAGCACTGACAGCACCACTACAAAAATAACAAGCATGGACATCATTTGCAGAGAGTGTATTGAATAATAATGAAAGAGCAGAACAGTGAATTGGGGGGTGGGAATTAAGATTCAAAGGACTTTTCATTTACATGGTTTTCATTTTTTATTAGGATGTCTATGGAGATGCAGACTTCTGGCAAAAACAGACATAGGATTACGCACAACACCTGATTGTCTCTTCCAGAGGAAAATGCTCACATCCTAGGCTTAGAAAACCTTATTCAAACCTCTGCTCTTCTCTGTCCTTGAGGGAACAATCCTAGTTATAGTGAAGTTAGCTATATGTAACTGAGAAGTGTGACAAATCGATTGTCCCATTAAGATCTCCCTAAGGATTGCTGTGCAGCAGCAGGCCTATGTTCAGAAGACCTTACAGGAGTCTTGTTTTGCCAGCAGAAGTGGTGAGGTTTGCTGTATCAAAATTAGTGTGAGCTCTGGATGCTGGCCCTCAGCTCGCCCAGAGACAGAGTCCTATCCATGCTGTTCATGACCTTGACATAAAATACCAGCTGTCTTCCCTTCACTCTGACTCTTCAAGGTCATAAGAACCTGAGATCCAAGGAAGTCAAAGCCAATTTAGTGCCATTCCCACTTTCTCTGGTGATTTAACCAGAGCAGCCCAGCTGAGCGTGCCACAGAGAACCTCTCTTTCAAGCCCTTGTCTTTCGTCTCAAAGCATTGGCTGGTCTGTACCTGTGTTTATTTAAAAGACTGCCTCAATACTGGCATTGATGCCCAAAGGCTGTCATAGAATGATAGAATAATTTTGGTGGGAAAAGAACTTTGAGATCATTGAGTCTAACTGTTAACCTAGCACTGCCAAGTCCACCTCTAAACCATGTCCCTAAGAACCTCACCTACACATCTTTTAAACACCTTCAAGGATGGTAACTCAGTAACTTCCCTGGGCAACCTGTTCCAGTGCTTGACAACCCTTTCGGTGAAGAAGTTTTTCTAATATCCGATCTAAACTTCCCCTGGCACAATCTGAATGAAGAATGCTGGAAAGCTACCCTGGATATATCCCCAAAACCCTATCAGTGCAGGAGGCTTGGGGATTGTGGAGGGTGCCATCACAGAAAGTCAGTAAGTCAGCCGCATATTCCTAGACAAAGGTGAGCCCAGTCCTCCCCTCTTTATCCCACATCATATAAAATCAAACCGTGAAGATGATCAGTGCTAGAATCAGAAATGATTGCAGGGAAAACTTCCTTCTCGTTCTCAAGTTATTACCACACTGTAGCAGCCATGAGATTAAATAGGTCTGGATTTTGCTTTTTAATAGTCACTTTGTATTTTATAGACTTGGAAATGTCAGAAAAGAACACCTACTGGAGAGATTTTTTTTATGTGTCACAGTTTGTTTGTGATCTCTCACCAACTGGCTCCATGTGTTGCTGTGTTTGGCATCTCCACAGAGGAGGAATCTCCCTTTAGTTCTCTCCCAGGAGGTGACCTCCATTCTCCAAAAATACAGGGATTAGCTGAGCTAGCAGACCATGTGCATAATGGTGCTGGGGAGAATGGAAAATGCTGCATGGCTTCAGCGGGGGTCCTGTTACACACACAGCACTGACAACTGCAAAAAAGAAAGGAAGAGGCTGAGAGAGCACGAGAGTGACTGAAGCACACAGGGTAGTGCTGTGGGCAGTGAAAGTCATAGTTTAAAGAGGCACTACACTTATTGCTTTACCCTCTCAAAGAATTCCTCAGATGTGCCATCTGCTCAGCTATTTTGCATGCTTACTATGAAAAAGGCAATTCTAATGAATACTTCCAACAAGTCCTCATTGCCAGCCTTTGAAAAAGGAAGTGTTAAAAGTACAGATTTCATATTGACTCAGTTGAGCATTGATGCCTGCCACACCACGGGACTCAGCTTTTCAAAAGTGTATGTCCTGTCTTCTCTACATCTACTTGCTGGGAAGAGGCCGTGTCTCAGAGACCTCATCTGGAGTGCCTCCCAATGCAGGGGCACTGACACGGGCACTGCAGCAGTGACAGGAATGACTGCATCTTCCAGTCAGAAAAGCCATCTTAACCAAAATGAGCAAGAAGATCTCTGAGGATTACTGAAGATAAAGATACTGGATAGATACTTAAATACTTGATGACATACTTGGTGGTAAGAGAGATAGCAAAAAAAAAAAATATACCTACCTGTGCCTGGTTTTCCTAACCAGGCTAGTAAAAAGGTTGATTCAAATTAAAGGAAGGTAGCTATTACTATTTTTAGATTGGCTGGCATATAGAATTGGTCTCCTAAGCTTATGAATACTGGCGTAGCACTGAAAAAAGAAAGGAAAAGATGAGGGACACTGAGAAAATTAAATTTGCTTTGTTGATAATGCAGGTGAAATATACTGATGTCAGATGCAGTTTATATAGATGCACACACACATGCATTAGCACATATAGAAGATACATGTATAGATATATAGAAGCATCCTGGACTATACACAAAACCAGTAAAAATGCAGTCAGCTAGATTGTTTTAATGAATCTAAGAAATCCAGTGCAGATTAATTTATTCAGTATTTGTGCTACTCATGCCAAATGCCCACATGCCATCAGCTGATTGCAAGTAAAATGTAAATAAAACACAGAAACGAAAACAAACAAACAAACAAACAAACAAACAAAACCGTTTGATTAACAAAAATGAAACTTAGCTCACACTCCGATGTGCTGCTAAAGATCTGCCTCTCATACTGTGGACTTTCCTTGACCTGGTAGCTGGGATTTTGCACAAAAAGACCATCATGAGAAGAGTCTCAGTCAAAATGGTCATAGCCATCATACCAGGCACCAAAATGTGGAAGCTCCAAAAACTGAGAACAATATCTCCCTCTGAAAAGGAGCCAAAAGCCTATGCGATTCCTGGAGAAGAAAACTTGAAATGTAGCCCCAAAAAGGTTTTATTGCATTAGGCTAGTGTGCTGGTAGATGTTACACAGTCCAGTGGTAGCAGCGTAAAACAGCAACTATGAAAGTTCAAATATCTTTAAGTCAGAAGATATGGCTAACTTACAGTCAAGGTATTTTTAAGTGGATCAGGGAGCTTTCTGAGATATTGGATTTAATTTCTCAAGTTTTGAAGAACTGGAAGAATTCCAGTGAAATATTAGGAAGTTTTCTGATGTTTTAAATTGATAAATGGCATAACAGGGGAAGTTATAGGTCAGTTAGGGTGACATTGATGCTGTGAAAAAATAACAGTGAGACACAATCAATAAACAGTTAAAGTACAGAAATTCAACGAGTGTTAGTCGATGAGGTATCATGGAAATGGGATTTTATTAAATAACTTCACATTTTTGGTTGAGAAGATTGTGCTCCTGACTGACAAAGCTAATCCTGTTAATGCAGGGTTCAGTTTCTTCAAAATGTAATTTTAAAATATTTAGCATTCTGATTAAAAACTAGGGCTGTGCCAAGACACTATTGCACATATTAAACAAATTAGAAACCAGCTATGTGACTGGAAACTATTTGTTAATAGGGAATGTTCAGTAAAGGTCTGCGTGTTTCTAATGTGGTCCCACAGAGGTCTGTTTTTGGTCTAGCATTGTTGAGTATTTTTACTGATGACCTGAAAGCAAGTGCAAAAAGTATTTCTAATTAAATTATCTGATTGCACAAAAATCTATGGCGTAGTAAAAGAGGATGGGAGCATCTAAAGGATGTAAAGAAAACTGTGTTACTTGTTACACTGAAAACATTTGAACACACGTGAATATATCTGAATACACAGCCCACATACAGGAACAAAACAGTGCAGATTACATTTATAAGAAACAAACAAACAAACAAACAAGCTATAAAAGGAGAGTCCAAGAGTGAAGAGGTTGAGAATATGACCAGGTGAGAAGAGCTGTACCTGGGACAGTGTATTGGGGGGCACCACAGAGCAGGCTATGAGTGCCTTGGTCCTCATGAGAAAAGTGTGAGGTGGTGCCACTGCGAATCCCAAGAGGAATGTGTGCAGTGGACTGGGAAGTTCTCTCAGAGCAGCTGTAGTTGGGCTGTTTCAGGGGGTGTTTTAGAATTACACCTCTGGGGAAACTACTAAGCTGGGAAAGTTCCTGTGTTACACAAGGTCACACAGAAATCTCATATCCCTGAAATAAGCTCTTGAACTTGTCTCCTTTGAGTCTCCTTACTCTTGGTAGGCTGAGAAGAGCTCTGCCCAGGTCGGTTGGGAAGGCAGCTGTGAGAATGTCTCCCCTGAGAGAGCACAGGCAGCAATAACAGCACCAGGCAGCTCTGCTTTGTTATTTCTTTAAGAGGAAAGTAGTCTTTGGATGCACCTCATGTTTTTACAGAGAAAGCCTGGAAATTCTGGGGGAAAGAAAGGGTAGCAGAAGTTGAGCAAGGATATTAATTAGGCTGGAAAGACTTTACTTGTGCCTCAAAGAACATCAGCATGGAAAGGATCTCTGTCTGACCTATTTGGTATACGATGCCGTCCGAAAAGCTGTGAAGTAGGGAGATGAGAATTCAATGCATCAGCTACCAGCCACCTTACTCATCTTGGTCATAGGCACCAAAAAGGCCGAAAAGAAACAGGCAAGTAGGCTATGTGGAAAGAGTTAGGAACAATTCTTTTCTTGTGTATGAATCTCTGTCCCCTCACCGATCGCAGAGTAGTTAAAGACCCTTAGACCTCGTACTAGATTTGTGTTGCAGTACTGATGCAAAGTATGCATCAGGTTTGTGAAACAGAAATGTTCCTTGCTGGCAAAGGCAAGGTAATTCAGTTTCTGATGGGACCCTTGTGCTGTTATGGGCTTTTAGGAAGGAAAAGAAGATCGTCTTTGTCTGATAACCTGACATGAGGGGCCACGTTTTGAAAGTGACCTTTGTCTGTCCTTGAAACATGCACCTGCTGTTCCACAAGCACAGAGTTGCTGGGGGAGGGTAGAAAGATACTCTTTTCCATTTCTATAATTCAATTTTGCAGGTAGAGATAACAGCCAGGCCCTTAACGCAAGTCAGTAATAAGTTTGCAAACAGATGAGCTATACTGCTTGTCTGTTCACAAGCTTACTGTGTTTGAATTCTATGGCATTTAGGCTTGCGATTTCAAAATAGATTATACCCCATACTTGAACATGGCTCAGGTGGGCAAGTGAAAATTCACAGACCATTCTTGAAACGTCATCGAGTGTTTGCATTTCACCCCATCAAACAAACAAGGTGAGAATTTGCTGATAATGGCACAGCTGCCGGAATAGCAGATCCAAACCTGGCAGGATGCTTGGAGTTGCACTTTGGCCACACAGATGGGACTGACCAGGTAAAGAACAGCTCCGGGTAATATCTGGGAAAGGGTTTGTGTCGGATGACAAAAACAGTTGTAACCATGACAGACTTCCAGATGAGTGAAGAGACCAAATCTGCTCAGTGCAGAAACGAGAGATGAAGGAGGGGAAGTGCTAACAAGAGCAAAAGGCATCCCTGAATTCGGCTGGCAGCATCAGATTAGAAAGTTAAACTAAACAGATTTTGTTTGTTTGTTTGTTTTTACATAGTTCATAATGAATCCATAGTGCTTACATGAAAAATAGTCAAATGAGATTCAAAAGTGGGAGTGGTGGAGGATAATAGTGAAGTTACAGAAGAATATAATGTTTTTTAAAGCATAGTATGAACCCCTTCTATTGGCAGAAACTAGGAAGAAGCTTTTCGCATCGTTAAATTCCACAGACTTGGCTACAGGAAGGACACTGGGGCACATTGCATTCCCATTTGGTTAGGGATGACAATTGTCATGTCCCTCCAGAAGTAACCAGAAAAGAAACAGTTTTAACATGCAGCGCCCAAATGCCATTTTGTGGGACCTCAAGATGCTGCTTTCCGAAGTCCCCTTTTGCAAACAAGCAGAATTCTTGCTGCTTCTGCTTTAGCCATATTGTTGTGGGTGTCATCATCTTAAAGCCTTATGCAAAACTTTCAGAAATTACATGTGATCCACATAACTTTTTTTTTGTCATTCCATACTAAACTCTCATGCCTCCTTGCCTTTCACAGCAGTTCCCATCAGCCTTTATGTGGCATAACTTCAGATGTCGATATTGTTGACTAAATTCTTCAGACCTTCACTAAGATTAGAGTTCTTGTTTTTCCAAAACAGACACAATGCACCAAACACCTCATCAAATAGTCAGCTATCCTTTTGAGTTTATAACAAACAGCAAAACTTTTTTCTGGAAAGCAATCTTCTCATATAAAAAGTAGTTAAAACATACATAAATTATTTAGACTCAGTACTTGAGGGAATACTAAGTAAGTTTACTGATGACACAAAATTGGGAGGAGCTGTCGACACTCTCAAGTGCAGAGACGCCCTGCAGAGGGATCTGGACAAATCGGAGAAATGGGCAATCACCAACTGCATGAAGTTCAACAAGGGCAAGTGCCAGATTTTGCACCAGGGACACAGCAGCCCTGGCTGTACATACAGACTCAGGGATGAGATGCTGGAAAGCAGCTCCACAGAGAGGGATCTGGGGGTTCTGATTGACAGCAAGTTGAACATGAGCCAACAGTGTGCCCTGGCAGCCAAGAGCGCCAACCGTGTCCTGGAGTGCATCAAACGAGGGAGGTGATTGTCCTGCTCTATTCCGCACTGGTGCAGCCTCACCTGGAGCACTGTGCCCAGTTCTGGGAGCTACAGGATAAAAAAGATATAGAGCTACTGGAGAGTGTCCAGAAGAGGGGTACAAAGTTGGTGAAGGGTTTGGAGAGGAAGCCGTATGAGGAGCAGCTAAAGGCACTTGGTTTGTTCAGCCTGGAGAAGACCTCATCGTGGTCTACAGCTTCCTCACAAGGGGAAGAGGAAGGGCAGGTGCCGAACTCTTCTCTTTAGCGACTAATGACAGAACCTGAGGGAACGGCAGGAAGATGTGCCAGGGGAGGTTTAGGTTGGACATTAGGAAAAGATTCTTCACCCAGAGGGTGCTGGAGCACTGGAACAGGGTCCCCAGGGAGGCAGTCATGGCCCCAAGCCTGACATTGCTTAAGAAGAGATGGGACAACACCCTCAGGCACATGTTGGGAACTTCGGGGTTGTCCTATGCGGGGACAGGAGTTGGACTCCATGATCCTTGTGGGTCCCATCCAACTCAGGACATTCTATGATTCTATGAAATGCCTATGAAAATAGCATTAGACTTCTAGTTACAGAAAGAGCAAAACAAATAAATTGTGAGACTGCTAAAACTCTGATGTGATTTAAACCTATTACATGCTCCACACTGACGCAATGTCTGCTTAATACTGTGGCCTTATCAAGCCTATTGAGCATTCACATTCTGTGTAAACCCATGTTGATAGTGAAACATCTGTGGGCATCTTTTCTGGGTAGCCTGCCAGCCCAAATGTAAAAAACAGACTAGATTAAAAAATCGCTAGTACTGATACACCTCTGTGTACTATATACAAGCTCAGAAGAGATCTTTGAGCAAATTATTTATCAGAGGTGTCACATCAAGTCTGCAGTGATGGGCCTCTCTAAAGCTGAAGATAAGTTATGGCACTGTTATTGTAGACTCACAGACCCTGCAGAGTGACGTATTTGAAAAGGATGAATCAAGGCGACCATGAATGCTAACAGAGCTGTGTAACCGAAAAGACTAAAACAGCTCCCCTCTTTATTGGGTGACAGATCAGATGGTCACAGAATAGGTTGTGCCCAGCAAAGTTACTATCAAAGTGCTGAGCATCTTCGTGTTTGGAAAGTAAAAATAAGTTACAATAAACTTGTCTTTTTATTATAAACAAATGAGCAATGTAAATGCAAACATATAACGTTGATACATAGCACAATGTATAACTGGATTTACACCATCTTCATATAAAATGGATTTTAGAATTCTTTATTGTATGTAATGCTATTGGATATCAAGAAGAGGAAGAAAATATGGTAAGGGCTTTTTTCTTGTGAGATGGAGTAAGCCAGAAAGCATTCTGAAAATGGTCAGAACTTCAGGGAACAGGCTGTGGAATAGAAAGAGAAAACTAGTATAAGATGAGGAAGAAAATGGCTCAACACAAGGTAGGCAGGAAACAATTTAACGTAGGTAAAGTTGGCAAGCATGGAAACAGTTCAAAATAGTTTTGGAAGAGGAGTGAAAGATATTTATAACTAACATATTTATGTAGGGTGCATGTTGCTTGTCCCAATTCTGTTTAGATATCATAGATTGGAGGTGAGTTTCTCTGGAAGTTGGGAATTTTGGTAGAAATTTAATTTGAAAACGAGAAGAACTAATATCATCTTAATGACCAAGAGAATAGACATGTAGAGTATGGCCTCCTGAACAAAATGGCAGACATGTGTATCTGTTTCCAAGAAGATCTGTGCTCCTTGCACAGTGTGATAGACAACATACCACGAGGGACAGAAGAGCTCCTCATGTCCGGTTTCACTTCTGTAAACTTTAGCTTGCAATGATACAATGTGTTGCCACTTGATTTCATCTGCACACCAATCTCTCCAGATTTCTTGTGGACCTGAACAGCTTTTGCTAGTGTTGTGCTGGTCCCAGTATGGCAGCATCTTGGTGTCACTTGTAGTGTTTAGGCACTTGTACCTGTAGGGTTAGTGAAGCATGTGGCTTCTAGAGGTTAGAGGAAGAGTTATTTCTTGGTGATTAACCTGCAGTAGCAAATACGTTTCTCCTCAGAAGACTGACTCTTTGAATGGTCTATTTCTAGCATCTTGAGATAAGCAAGCGTAGAACTGGATGGTGTACTCCCAGCTCAACTCTGGGAATTTGAGACTGCAAGCTGTAAGAACAGGGTTTCACTGCTTACCAGTGCATAAGCAGTTATGCTTTGCCCTGAAGCTTACATGAGTAATCTTGCTTCATGAAGTCTGGGTGATGCAGACAGCAGCCTGAAAAGATCTGGTGTAGACTAGTTGTGTCATGTTAGCTGACACTAGCTGGTTTGGGTAGCCTGTGGCTGATTAAAAGGTTGTAGGACAAACAGCTGACTTACAGTGGTGCATTTTGTATCATCCCTCATGGATATGTTTGCCATCTTCTTGGCCTTCTTGTGGCATAGGAGCATTGAAAACCTCTCATATAGCTGAAGCTCATTCCATGAGGGTAGTAAAGAGATGGGCTGCCCAGAGGGGTTACACAACGCAAATGGAGTAAGCCTTGAGCAATCTCATTTGTTTTCACAGCCAACTCTTCTTTCAGCAGGGTCTTGTGTTAGACACCTCCTTCAGGTTGGGAAGATCCTGTCATTCTAGGTCATGGTCACATCTTTGTCAAGGCATCTCAACTTACCACTTCCCAGCTCCTGACTCCTGGGCACTCTCTGACTATGTCCTGATGGTATGTCTGGATGGCAGCTGGTATTCACCAATCCCTAATCGGCATGGTTTCCTTTAGAACAAGGAAGATATGGTGTGCTCTAGTAGGTCTACTGGTCTGGATAATGCAGGAACTTTGGGATATGGGAACCTTTTGTGGGGAGAAGCACCAAGAAGTGCTCAAAAGATCTCCAGAAAGGCCTCATGAGCTGTCACTGCTTGCTCTGTGCAGTGCACCCTTAACTCCACAGCTGACTCCGGTAAGGGTCATTTGCTGAGGCTGAAGCTGTCACTCTCAGCCATAGCAGGTCCCCTGGCAGTTCAGCCTGCAAGGCCACCTGGGAAGCAACCTCCACTGATTTACCAGCAGCAGAAGACAATTCTACCTCTGAGAGGTTGTGAAGATTAGGAACATCTCACACATCAAATGGAAACAGACGATGCTCTGTTCTTTCATCCAAACGACGCTCTCAGGCATTTGAGGCTTATCTCTAGCACGATTTCTTCTGCCCCTGAGCCCCTCACCCTGGCTACCTCCCATCCTCCAGCTGCTGAGCTCCTGGCTTCTGTGAAAAGCTGCAGCCCATTTAAATCAATTCTGACACCCAACACCTCTCTGTTTTCTCAGCCTGCCTGCCCCAAATATTTCCCTCCAGCCCTGACAGAACAGGTATTCACAGGGCAACTCCAGAATAACAAGTTTCCATTTTTGAGACGGTGGTATGAGGAGCTTTGTGGTGTGGCATTTGGCCAACGGGTGATCGTTTAGCCAGGGGAGCTCACTACCGGCTAGTTAATTTGACATGCAGAACAGAGTGGTTAGGCTCTCTCCAAAGTCCAGCCTAACACTTCTGATTTCCCAGTATTAAATTATACCTGACATGCAACTCCAAAATATCAGCACTTGAGTGCAAACGTTGACTTCAGTGAGGCTGATCAGCCCAGCAGTGGCCTGTTTGCTCTGACACAATCAATTTTCTCTAGTGGACTGTGGCACCATTAGCTGCTTTGAGAGAGATATGAGTTGCACTAGGGTCTCCACAACCTCTACATCACTAAGCTGGAAAAAAAAATGAAAATATGAAGACACAGTGGTAACAACTAGTGGTGATGAACCCATAGATATGAGGCTGGGAAGAGCATGACCTCTTTTAGTGGCAAAATCCCAGGACTCTGAATTCACCCATCTGCCAGGAAATACAGCAGGTGTAGGAATAAGAATATGGTTGCAGAGATGGATTCCCACCTTACTCACATGCTTTCTCCATCTTGTTTAAGACTTGGAATGAATAATCATTATCACCACATGGTAGCTATCAGGAACTAGTTGACACATTACAAAAGCCTAATGTAGCCAATGCACGTTAGAGTCTTAGCCAGTACCTGAATTGTTTGCCAGAACGCTTTTGAGATAGACTGTTCTTGTGGTATTTGTATCCCTGGCAAGAAGCAGAATTCGAGGAAATCTGGAAAACATTTCTCAGGGAAAAGAAATCTGTGAAGTCTTGTGGAGTCTAGAGGAACACAGACAGTACTGAAATTCTACTTGCTTATTCAAATGGCTGTGGAAGTTGAGAGTCGCAGGCCAGTATTTCACACTCTGTGATTGTGTTAGCTGTTGTAATGGATTGGTCTTTTATTTTCCCTGCAATTCTTTGGCCACTCATTTTGCCCAAGACCTGCACTTTGGCATTGCTATCCTTCTAATGAAACAGGAGGATTGTGCCTACTGAACTCAGACACCTGGAAATCAGCAGAAAAATATTTAGACTATTAATAAAAAATATATTCTTCTATTTCATGTGGCCTTTCCTGTCTCAGTGCTGTCCTCGAACTGCATGAAGCATCCTGAGGTCTTTAGGGAGCATTTGCTATCTGATTAGGCAATTCTGTATTAGGATGACAACTGGAACATAAAGCAAAATAACCACAAAGGAAGCAGAACAGTCCCTCTGGGATGGATTTCTCTTGCCATTCTTATATGTCTCTCATACAGAGCTAATTGTGAGATGTGCTATAACATGACTACTAGAGCCTGTGATGGCAAATGACGTAAATACAGTTGGAATCTGTAGCACTCATTCACCAGAAAATTCTCATATTTCAAAATACACTTCATCCTGATGAATAGATGACAAAATTATTATGGCTTTCCACTGCAGCGGAAGTACTGGGACACTGTGACTGACCTCTGCCTGACATTTCTTACTGAGATGAAGTTTTTCAACAGACCAAAACTGTGGCTGGTTTATGAAAAAACTGAACTGGAATGTTTCCACAGCAAGGGCTAGTTCAGCTTTTTTCCAAACCCCCTGGAGGTTTGATGGTACCCTCTGTGTCCCCAGCCTCCCTTGTGGGCAAGTGTGTGAGTTGAGCTTCCTGGTCGCTCTACCATGATTCTCCCAGGCTTTTTCATTTTGATGAAAAAATACTTGATTGATTTGAATTGCTTCTCTTACTTTGGGGAATATTTGCGTTTTCTCCCCTGCCTAGGAAAACAGA
The DNA here is from genome assembly GCA_013399365.1 of Pampusana beccarii. Taxonomy (NCBI): domain Eukaryota; kingdom Metazoa; phylum Chordata; class Aves; order Columbiformes; family Columbidae; genus Pampusana; species Pampusana beccarii. The sequence continues at coordinate 228,345 of VWYH01001467.1, forward strand.
AACTCACCAAACATCTCAAGCAAATTTTGTGGGAAAGATGATGTAAAACACCTTTAATTAGTTGTTTGGAATGAGTGTATTTATCCTGTAAAACCCTGTGGTCAGATAACTTTCAATGAGAAATACGAGCCTGGGACTTCTTTGATTCTTGTTTGGTAAAAAGAAAGATTTAATATATTTTTGTCTTTTTTTCTTTAACTTTTGCTCCATTAGAAATTTGAAAATTACATCTTTACACCTTTTGCCTGGAAAACCCAATGGACCACTAGATAATTAGTAAGACTGTGCATTTACAAACATGCAAAAAATCTGGGTAAGCAGGAGTGGAAGGAGCTTCTATTAATAATCAGACTGCTGAAAGTGCTATGTTGCAGAATTTAAGGAGGAAAGAGGGAAGGAAATGTATGATGTCCAAGTATAGGAGGATGCCAGGCAAGAATGGTGGTGTATCCAGACGTGCTCCAGGGAGGAAATACGTGTGTTTTGCTAGAAGAGTGTCAAGTGCCATGCTGAGAATTCCCAACACTCAGCCCCTGTTGATCCCACAGAACACACACAGCTCTCAGCCAGAGGATATCCAGTGGTTTTGAATATTTTGTTGTCATCTCCCTGAAAAGCGATCCCTGCATTCTCCAGCCTCTGTTCAAAGCTTGTGCAGCCACATTTGTATCAGAGTCCACGAAGAGTACTGGAGCAGACCCTCATCACCCATGGCTTCTTGTACCCATTTTAGGCCTTTATTACAATGTTGTGAACACAACTGCATTAGTCCGAGGCCAGTGTTTCTCACTGTTTCAGGGAGGCTGCTTTAGAACTTTCCTTTCTTCTTGTCTCAGACATTTGAATGGTCACCTTCAGTTTTCTCTGCTCACTTCCAGAGAGTTTATCTCATACCTTGGGATCTTCCAGCTGCTATGAAACCTGAACAGATCTGGATTCCCCAGGAGGGGACAGTTAACACCTCTGGTTGACAACAGAGCTCTATGGTAAGTAAAGGATTAGAAGGTGACAACTGGAAGCTGCAAACTTGTTAGTCCCTTGTTTCAAGCTGTAGTGTGAGCTGAAAGAGTAATCACAATGGACCTACTTGGTCTAGAACATCTTCTCTTTGGATGTGAATTAAATGCTGATACTGGTGGGAGTTGGGCTCTTGGTTTGCAGAATTTTTTGTGCTGCTGTGTCTTACCAAGCTTGCAAAAAGGTGTTTGAGAGGTCAGAAAACCCAGGAGGGAAACAGGAGATACCTGTGCCCTAAATGATGGTCTGCAAGTGCCACATGGGTTCCCTGCTGGGTGCTAAGTGAGCAGGGAAATGCACACCATGGTCACACCAAATGGGAGCTGAGAAGCTGAGGAGTGCTGCGCTGACATGGCCCTTACCCCGTGTGGCTGGAGGCATTCGACACCTACTCTTAAAGCTTTTGTCCTAAGCAAATCACCTTTCTGGGGGGTTGCTTTGTCACTTACAAATAGGGCCATGGTATGAAGTGATAGACCTCAGTTATCTTCTAATTCCCTGCAACATGATTAAATGTCAGATTATGGACCGTGGGGGTTAGCAGAACGGCAGTGCAAGAACTGTCTGTTTCCAGATGAAGTGCTCTTAATGAGACGTTTTTGGAGCCAGCTTTTCTCAGTGTTTCCTATCATCTCATGACCCATCACTTTCTTTTTCCTCCCAGTTAGTTTAATTTGAACATCAGTGTTTGCACCTTAACCTCCCAGTCCACAGGGAGTATGGAGAGAACATGCATCTGAGCAAAACACCAGCAGTGGCTGATGCCATAAATCAGAGGGATTTTAGAATCTGATGACAAACCAAATTCCTGTCAGAAAAGAGCAGAGCTGACCCCTCCCAAACTGTCATTGAAGCTGGGCCATAAAAATCACAGCTGTCACCAAAGCATGCCAGGCCTCTGGGGGACATGCCATCCTGAGGACTCATCCACTGCCTCCACCGCCAAATTCCAAACTCTCAGGCACATTCCGCTTGACATTTTGTCACATCTCTTGCTGATGCATCTGTTCGGGGGCATTAACTCTTCCTAAATCACTTTATCCCTTTTTTTTTTTTTTTTTTTCCTTTTTTTTTTTTTGCTAAAAGAAAATAAGGCTATGGGAGTTGTAGAGCTCTGAGCAGTGGTCTATGGCATGAAACAGAGTCCATATGTTTAAGAATTGGCAGCCTTCAAGGTAACAAATCCTTTAGGCCATGTTGTTACTCTAATAGCATCAGAACTAAAACCTGTGTTCGCATAAACTTAAAAATATTTTAACTCACATTTGTACATCCAAAATGATAAGAAATCTTCAGAGCTGTGTCCCCCTGGGCTTTGGCCACAGACTGAGATCTGTTACTAAAGGAGATGAGTGAGCATGAAGTCAGGCCGTGATGGCTGCGGTTGACCTGAAATGACTGTATACTCAGTCGTGGCATGTAGAGGTAAAGACTCTGAGGCACCTTTCTCAAACCAGTTGGTGGGGTCCAAGTTCTAAGATACCTCCATGTGTATGAATGAAAGGAATGTTTCTCTCTTCCACCTGTGCATGAGATAATAACCAAACTGACATCAGTCTTAGAGCCGAAAAACTAGCAGTCCTTACAACTAGGATGGGTTAAATCTTGCGACATGGGCATTAAAATTCACAGTTACAGTTTGTCCAGCAGGGATAGCAGCAGAGAAACTGTGCCTACAGACATCAGAGAGGCTCTTATGTACTGAAGAGTCACTGTTGTTTCAGAATCACAACATTTGAATGCCTGTGGGCTAACGATGTAATTGGTTTCACTGAGGATGGGGAATGACAGACATCTGGCCAACAAAAACCTTGGGAGTATTTGCTAGACTTCTCATGTTACTAGTGACAAAACTTCTAAGAGCTTCTAAAAATAATAGCTGGTATTTTTCATACATGCAGTATGCTGCATCCAGGATGAGGTGTCTCAGTACCAACTCTTGTGCTGGACAAGGAGTTAATAACTAATCTAAGGGTCATTAGTAGCCTCAACGCCAGTGATGGCAAAAGTATATTCGTCATGTGCAAACAGAATTGCATGAAACAGTAACTTAATTTTTTTCAAAAAACTCCAAAGGCCATTTCCCAGTGCTTGCAAGTATTTCCGACTGGAAAACCTGGAAAAGCTTAGCCGGGCCTGGGAGTCCTACCCAGATGAATGCTCACAAGAGATCATAGTGTGCTTGCATAAAGTGTTATTTTGTAGGTTATGGATAGAGAGATAGCCAAATGGAGACTTAAAGGCTATCTGAAAGCAATGGTTAAACAGCAAGGTGTGAGGTTAAAAAAATAGAGAAAAAGACAGTAACAGGCGACTCATATAATTCATAAATTAAAAATACATGTCTTAGAAGTCAAAATAAAGCAGACGTTAAAATAAATGTGACCAGTGTGGATTTAAAGAGCACATTATGAACAAAATAAAAATTAAAAATAAAATTAGAAAAAAAAAAAGCATGGCTTAGATACAGGTAGCTTTAACAGCAAAATTATAAAATCAGAGGTGTTCAGTGCACACTGTATTTCAGTTCTACAAACAAAATAAAGGAGGGGGTGGAGTTTATGGTACTATGGATGGAGTAAAAAGTTTGTAATCTGTACCAAAGGAAGGTGCGAGACAAAAGCTACTTAAGTTAAATAACAATGATTCTTGAAGTAGTGAAGGAAACTTCCTCAATCACACTCCTGTCACAAATCTTGGGAATCTGGGAAAAATCTGAAGTTTGGAGGAATTCTTAGTTTTGCTAAGGGGGTTAACAAAGGATAGAGCCATTTCCAGCATGAGACCTCACAGTTTGATAGGCAACGGCTCAGACAAAGTCACATACATCAAAGTTCTCAGTAAAAAAAATGATCTCCCTTTGCCCTCAGTATGCTGAAACCCCCTTCAGTTCTGTAAAACTCTCTAAATAAGCAACAGCTGAAAGCAAATGTGGTTCATAAGGATTTCCTCTAGTTCCCTGCAGGTATCAGGAGAGAAGTTTTCTTCAGTGTTCAGCTGACCAGTCATGTTCTGGTGTGCTTTCTGGCTTTCGTAGAAAGAATTTGTTTTCTTGCTTTGTTTTTTCCTGAAGGCTGAGAAATCACATAAAGTCAAAGACATGTCTTTGAGTAAGAGCTGTTCTGTGCTCCAAAGCACTTCTGCTGCAGATGCCTGTGGATGATAACCCTGTGCCACTTCGTTCAACATCATAGTCCCAATTTACCTGAGGTGCAGATGGGACTTCCCCAAGGTCACACTGGCATAGACTTGGAGGGGATTTCACCTTCTTCTACAGGGCAGAGTGCACCTCATTTGCAGGGCTGTCAGTTTTGTTCATGAATCGCTTCCTTGCTCCTGCAGGGATATGGGAACAGGGCTTGTGAGGCTTCTGCTATGCCTTGCCCTTGGCTTTGGTTGGGCTTTGGTCATGGAACTTGGGGCAATATGTGTATCCCAAGTCAGTGATAAACAGGAGGTTTCAGCAGACAGCCTGGTGGGCCCTTCTTCCCTGTCAATCTCTGAAAATACTTTCAAGCGTAACTTGAAAAAGTTCTGAACAATTACTAAAATTGCACATTTTACGGTCCACAGACCAGGTGCATTTTATCACAGAGCTTAAAAGAGACTTGCTGAAGAACACTCTGAGCCATTCCTGTTGATAATTCACGTGTCCTGGAACACTGAGACAGTTCCAGATGGCTGGAAAAAAACCTAGTTGTTGTTCCTGTGTTCAAGAGGATAAATAGGATTGCTCAAGAAAACACAGGCATGTTAGGCTGGCATCAGTCCCAGGGAAAATTATAGAAAGAGTCATAGGAGACATGACTGGTAAAGAATTAAAGGATACCGATGCAGTTAAAGACCATTGGTGCAATAATATGGAGAGCAGATCCTGTTGGAAAAAATGAAGGTCCCTTTTTAGAAAGTGATTACAACGTGACTGATAAAAGTATGTTTGCTGGCCAAAGCACTTGATTTTGTGTGATGACTTTCCAATGTAAGCTTCAGCTTGTACAAATCTCTAGGCTGTGCTTGCTGGTGAAGAATCTTCCACTGAGCAATTTTTTTTTTTTGTAATGGGAGATTGTTTTATATAGGATTTTTCCCATTTGGAGAATTGAAACCATATGTTTGGGGTTTGGTGTATATAAAATTATTTCTGTTTCTTAAACGGAAGCAAAGCTGCACTTGCCCATGACACTGCAAACTCTAATCACAAATATCGGTGTAATATGCTTACGTATTTTGCTATTCTATCCTAGAGGTAGGCTTTTCAGTGGGGTTACATCTCCATAAAATGTTCTTGTGTCCATTCTGGACTGACCACAGCTCTATCTGAATACCCATTTTTTGTGGGGAAACCATGAGGACTGTCAGTGCTTACCTGGACAATATCAAGTTTATCAATCTACAACTAAATCATGCTTACTGTGGAATCACTTAATGGGCATCTGGGGTTAGAACAGCAGATCTAAAGAGGTAATCAATGGCTTTGAAAGCTCCAGACCTCTGAAGCTGGAGCCTAAACCAACCTCTACCAAACGGAAAGAAGAAAGACAGGGCTTACAAGGAATTTTCCCCAGTAGCACCTTATCTGCTAAGCCTTCTGCTGCAAAAGTCTCCTTTGAAAGCAGCTGGTTCAAGCAAACAATGTGAGAGTGAGACTAGTTCCACTACTGCTGTGAGTTACTACAGCAGTGCACGGTGCTTCTGAGGATTTATAACATCCTCTTCGTTTGCACCATAGCTTTGTACTGGCTCAGGCATCCTCTACCCTGCATTGCTCTGGAGTTCTCACCTCTAGCAGCACATGGCATGTGGTGGATGGGTAAGACTACTACAGCCCTTTTTTCCTCTTCCTCCCCATTCCTCTCCTTGTCACCTCTGTGGCTCTCTCAGCCTTCACCCTGTGGTTAGCAACTCCCAGCAGTCCTTCCTTCCTTCCTTCCTTCCTTCCTTCCTTCCTTCCTTCCTTCCTTCCTTTTCCCTAAGGTTCCTCCTTCCCAGATTGCCCTTCCCCTTTTTCTCTCTTCCTTTGGTCCCTTTCATTTCCTTCCCTAGTCACCCCTTGTCTCCAGCCTTTCTAACCCACAGACTCCCAGTTGGCAGCTTTCCACATTCCTCACCCTTCCTCCTGCTAGCCACTGAGTTTTAACCTCTTGGAAACAATCTCTTCTCTCCCATATCTTTTAACCCATTGCATCTGGAAGCTGGTGCTGACACAGCTGCAGCAGCAGAACGGACAGCTAGCGAACTGCCTGCTCCCATGGCTACCACTGCAGCCTCACAGCTGTTACTCTGCTTCCCAGCTTCCAGGTTAAAGGCTGGTATTTTTTCTTATTTGGGGGGGGGGGTAATTTGGGGGTGCTTTGAATTTTGCATTGATTGCCATTCTTTGGTTATTCCTGAACTGCTCTATTCCAAAAGGAAAGGAAATCAAATGCAACTGTGTTGATCCTGGATTTACCACTTTTATCCTTCAAAAGAAATTTAAGAAGTCGCACACATATGGCAATGAAGAACCACCACAGAAAGGGATAGCATGTTACATAGTAAATATTGACAGATATGCAGCAGATATCTGTCCCATTCCTTACTTTTGCTCTCTCTCTTCCTCTCTTCATTCTTCTATCTCAACAGCCAGCCCTGTTTCTGCTTTCTTCCATCTGGCAGTTCTCAGAATAATCTCACCCACCTGTTAAATGAGAGAACGTCAAGTTAAATTTACAGCAGGGCCTGGAAACAGGATGCTACAGAAAAGTATTTTAATTAAAATCCTCTAATTGAATGCATGCTTCCTTGTGAAAAGGGAGCTGACAAGAAGGGCCTGATGTCACCACCTCTACCCCCATTTGCCACGAAAGGAGGGCAATTGAAACCAGCTCTCGAAGTGGAAAGAAGAAAGGGCATTTCCAAGGAGTATTCCAGGGTCACCCTTGCAATGCTGTTAGATGGTTCATGGGAGATTTGCCCCTTTACCAAAATCAGAGTTGAAGATGGTATAACAGCTCTGTTCCTTCTGGTCAGGCACTTTGCTGAGGAACAAGCTGCCATGTGTGTGTAAGGATGAGGCGATACCTGTGTGAAACCTGAACTCTGGATAGAAATCTGTCGTATATAAAGCCTGCCTCTGACATGGAGATCACTATCACACAAGCTCTCCTGGGAATGCTTCATGCTCTGCTTTGCTAGGCAATCAAATGGGATTTTAAGATCTGTTTTACTGCAGTTGATGGAAGAGATGTTATGAATGGAGAGTAACATTTTGACATGGAAAGGAAGATGGAAAGACACAGCAAAAAACAAATGTCTGGGGTTCCCATTCAGAGAGTCTGGGTGACTATATCTGGTGCTTGTGGATGAGGCAGTGGACCCCATCTAGATGCCCTGTCAGTCTGAGATCTGCTGCAGAATATTAAATGCAGTGTTAATATGTTAAACTGCAATTGTCCTGTAGCTGCTCAGCATGTAGAGAGAGGAATAACAGGCTGGGTATGTTCAAACAAACAAGAGCAGGAGCCAGGAGGAAGTATTTGGGGAGAAGAGGGAATTAGCAAGTGCTATAGAACTGCGTCACTGCAATGTAACTCTAACTCTTCTAAATACTATGCAAATCCATCGACACTATATACTTCCTGGAAGCATGAAACCTCTGACTTTTCTTTCCTTGTTAGACAGTAGTTAACTGTTAAGAAAAGAGAGTTACAGGGAATAAAATGCACAGTACATGCCTCTATCTAAAGACATAGTAATACTACTAACAATTCATGGCATTCTGCAATACTTACAGGTTTTTCCATTAAGTTGCCCACAACATATGGAGGGAAAGTTTCGCACCACCACATTCCTGCACCTTCAAGCTGGTAAGGGTAATTTCCCAAGAGTCTCAGGTCACAGAAGAAAAAAGTTCCTGGTGCCCTCAGGTGTTTGCCAGCTCTTCTTCCTTGACAACAGAGAATCCTTTCATAAAACACATTCATTTTATGTTTCTATATGTTTATGCTTCATTGGCCTATTTGGAAATTGGAAAATCTTACAACCCCTCTTGAGAAATCTGGCAGGCATGTTTGGCTCATGCTGGAAAAGCAAAACCACTGGCAAACCCTTCAGCCTTTTCTAAAATTTAAAAAGAACAGTCCAAGTGCTAAAGGCATTTTGAATACCCTTTGGGAGTGCTGGGATCTCAAGTATAAAAGAATTAAGACCTAGAGAAGGGTAATTTTTGTTTTCCAACAGCAAATTCTGGGGTGCAAGAGTGACTTCCAGAACAACAGTACAACTGCTCAAAACAGTATGTAGGTCTCGTTTTTAGGATAGTGGAGAACAGAGAAGCCAAGACTTTTGTTCTTTCAGCTTTTGACTCTCACCTACATGCTTGTCAAATGGAGAATAAGCTTAACAGCAGCTCTGAGAAACTGTTGTTGAAGGCAGTAACAGTTTGCACATCAGGAGCAGTATTTGCTTATTCTTCAGCAATTCAAATCAACAAAAATGCTCTGGAAAATGATCAAGCATTGCTTTGGTGATGAAGAGCAGGTGGACCAGGAGTGCAGAGCCATTGCTGCAGATGTGGGGAGGCTAAGAGTAGGGACAGTGTTTGGAGAGAAGCTATAATGGCTTGGAAAAGAACTGCTGACAGTACAGATTACTCAGCCAGGCAGAGCTCAAAATGGATATTTGTATACACATACTATCTTATGCAACCAAAGATGAAGGAAATGGCCCATAGATGCTTATAGTATTTTTTAAATAAACACCTGGTTGAAGATGCTCCACTGCGTAAAGAACAATTATAGTATTGAACCAATGCATAGAAATGCAGAAATACCTGAGAGACTGTAAGTTTCCGTAACAATATTGCTTTATAGCTGCACTAAAAAGGTATTAAATGTGCATGGAAGTAGAGTTCAGATGCTCAGCTGACGAAACATTTCTGTAGTTTGCAAAATTTGCAATTTGCTTCCTGGTAAAAAATCTCTGGAGTTTGCACGCATGCAATGAAATATTGAGATTCTGCCTAAAATCCTTTAGGTAACCTACAGCACCACAAGTGTTCAGCCATTCACTTAATTTGGACCGTATGAAATTCAAGAGAAAGAGACAGCAAAACATAGCTAGTAACGTACTACAAGCCTTGCACAGTGCCAGGAATATCCAGGCCTGCTCAGTTGTTATCAGGCTGTTAAGCTGGTATATAAAAGACAGTGAGAAGTGTTGTCACTTGCAGCAGGGATCAACAAGGCTGACTGAGCTCCAGATCGGTGACTGCAAGTAGGAGAGTCAGTGTCATTTTAAAGGAAGTTTTAAAAACAGAATAGAGGGAAGGGAAGGGAAGGGAAGGGAAGGGAAGGGAAGGGGAAGGAGACTCAGAAAGAGAAAGGCCTGAAAGGAACTTCCCTGCAACCATTTAGTCTTTCCCTAATGCTCATGGTGGGGAAAAACTAAATGTGACCAGTTGCAGAGACTGTAGAAGACCAGGCTGCTCTTTCAACGAAGCAAACACGCCCCTGGTTCAAGTAGTGCTCAACTGAGCCGCACTCTCTGCAAGGGGAGGTGAGTTAGATCAATGGATGGTTGGTTTGGGTCTCCGTCTAAAACCCAGTGCTGTGCTGCAGTTGACCTAGAAAAGCCAGGGGATGGCAATGAAAGGGCCAGTCAGTAGATGCTCACAAGACATGAATCTTGCCAACATGCAGTGATGCTATCTGGCTGCTTTCTTGTGGCTTTTGGCAGCCTCAGTAATTGCAGCCAGTATCTGAGAAAGTCGTGGCAACTGAGCTCGTCACTCACTTCTAGACACTGTCACCCTAAGTTGGGTGTGAGGCCAAACTACGTGGCCAGAGCCCTGTGTGGGTGTGGGAAGCTGTCCCTGTCTTTTGTCAGCCTACATCTGCTCTTTGAGGACACAGCTCCAATTTTTAACACTGCCAGCCTGCTATGTCTCACTGCTCCACTGACCATTTTTAAGGAAAATGTTGATCACATGTATTAGTTAGAAGAAAAGACTGTAAAGTCCAAACCACTCAGGTTAGTAGCATTGTTACTGGCACACTCTGGAGCTTAAGGCATGCCTGGGTCGTTACCATCAGCTAAATGAGTGTAATATTTTTATTGATGGAGCACTGCATTTTGCAAATGTTAAGGCTTTTAATGGAAGAACCCATCTAGTGTAAGTGCACCTCTAGGGATACCACATTGTCACTATGAACTGCAAACCAGAGATACGGGTGCTCCAGAAGACCCTGGTGAGTTCATGGAAGTCACCTACGTTGTGAACGATCTGTGTGACACCACTGAAACGCTTTGAAGATGAATGTCTCCAGGTTGCATACAGCTGCAACTGGATCTGTGCCCACTGCTAGAAGGTATCAAAGTGCTTGAACATTTTGGGGCACTTGAGGTCTGTGCACAAGCACTTTCCATCACTTAGCAGTTCGTTACCCTTCTCCCAGAAGTGGGCGCAAGCTTCAGAGGAGTGTGCTGGACCCATCATTCCCACCCTGCAGCTGTACCTACCCTTCCTTCTGCCTGTCAGGGTCTATGTCCCAAAGTGATGAGTATTGGAAACCTGATAATGTAAGGGAGAATCCCAAATGTTGTTCAGAGGAAAGATTTTACTCTTTCCCTACCAAAAAAAGAGACACAGAGCTGTAATGAAAGCCTGTCTACACTGGAAATTTTATCACTTGCTGTAAATTCCCAGATTACTTTGGTGATCAGCTGTCTGGAGCCGAGCTGTGTCACTGGGTCCTGGGAACACCTTTTGTGTTCTTCATGCTTTTGATAGGTGATGAAGAGTAGGGTAGTTCCATTCCCATTAATGTAATCAGTGACTCTTTTTCCAAGTTGGCCTTTGTGCTCCGAACCTAGACTTGCTCCTTGACAATTGTGGCCAGGAGCAGGGAAGCAGCATGAGTCAGGGTGGGCTAAGCCTGCAACTAAGACAGGCTGAATAATGCCAATTCCTAGACTCATACCATTCTTAACTGGTTCATTCCACCTCTCTGCTTCTTTGTTAGCTGAACCTTACACCGACAGCCACAAAGAAAGGTAAGAATGGTGATTCACAGTGTTTCGGAAGTGCTCTGTAACTCCAAGGGACTGCATTGCATCCTCCACCACCAATGCTCCTGCTTGTTAGCATGTGTCATAATCAGCTGGTAAGTGTGCCCAACCCTATGCTGAGCAGTCAAGAAGGAAGGGGTAGCAAAAAAGTCTTCCCCACTTTTAGTAGAGCGTTACCCCATTAAGGTTTGGTGTGGTCTAGAAAATGCATTCAAACTGGAATTTCTGGGAACGGATCCTCACTCTTCCTGGAACTCCAGAATGCACAACCTGTCCCAAAACTCTGCCAAAACTTATCTACCTTGAGCCATGCACTGGGTTGTTCGAGCCCACAGCTAGCCAAGGGAAGGGAAGATATCCCACCCCAGGCTCTACTAACCCATGAGTCATACCACCCCTCTAACCCCTTCTCCAAATCTCTTTTGCACTGACACTGATTTAGGCATCATGTAACTAAAGACATGTCTTCCATTGCTTCCGTCTATTTCTTCATTTTAGTGCCCAAAGGGACATTTCCCCAACTCTTTACTCATATGTGGTTGTTTCAAGTTCAAAATACAGCTGTCAATCCTATGTGAAACATAGGCTCCTTTTCCTGCTCTTCCCCTCCCTGTAGAGTGAAGAGTTGCTGTTTGTTTCTCCACTTTTCCCCCTCTCCCACCGCATCCCTTCTAACCACCCCAAGGCTCTTCCTTTGCCTTTCTCACAATTTTCCTTACTGTAACGCTCCCCTCCTCACCTCTGCAGCCCTTTGCCATTCACATCCTCACTCTGGACCACTCTGCCCTCTCGTCTTGCCATGCCTCACATTTCTCTGTGCTCCCTCAAGCTTACTCATGTCACCTGCATTGCTTTTGGCCCCTTCCCTCCTGTACCCTGGACTCTCTTGTGTGTCCTCAAGCTGTGGCCTTAGCTAACTACAGCTCTCCACGTGGTTCTCACTCCCTGCCCTTTCTTCCCAGACTCCCTCTAATTCCCTGACTGGCTTTCAAAGAAGCTGCCCCTTCCCTCTGCCTTTGTAGACTCATTCTCCTCTAGTTGTAAGTGGCTCACCAGCTTCTTAGAGGCTTTCACTCCAAGGAGCATCCAGCTGCTGGAAGACTATTGACATCTTGGCTGAGGACTGGCTCAGGCCAAAGTTACCGGGAGTGACTTCTTTGTTGGTCAAGAGTCTGATAGAGAATGTTGGAAGATGGAGCTGTTTTGGATACTGTTGATTTGTGTCAGCAGATCATGATGGGAAAATATCAACATCAGATAATTCAAGACTTATTAGACGTGGTCCTATCTCCTGCTCTTTTCTTGAGCTCCCTGTCTTCTCCTGAAGGTCATTCAGCCTTCCCTCTGTCTTCAATGACTTTTGCTTTTCTTTTTTTCTTACAACTTTTTTTCTCCCTAGTGTTCAGGTTATAATAAGGGTTAAATTAATTAAGCTGAAAACAAATGCAAAATAATGAGTCTCAAAAAATACCCTCAACACAATGTCCAATCACAATTACAGAAAGAGCTGATATTGAAGTAACTGTGCAAATCACAAAGAAAGACTCAAAACCAAACTGCATGTGAAACTGCAAATGGGGTGGACGGGGGAGCAAAAGGAAAATGCATGACAAATCCACATGAAGTGTCCCAGACAGCTTTTGTCTGCACAGAAATGGGTTTATGGGATTCTCCGCAGAAAAAGGAACAAAAAATTGAGGAGTTGGGTTCAAAAGATCAAGTTGCATTTTCATTGATCTCAGACTTGTAAGAGCTGCCCCATCAATCACGGTTGCTTAAAAATTCCTATTAATGGCCTCAAGTGCTGGGGCTGCCCATATGGTTCATCTTTGTAACATTTGGGCAGCTCCCTGGGAGCAGTGTGAGATCTGTCAGTGTCAGAGCCAGACACTCTGCGCTCATCCCTACATTCCTGCAAGTGGTGTAAGAAAAAAACTATCACTAGAGGACTGAAAAGCTCCATCTGATCCAGGGCAAAAGTAACAGCAGACGATGAGAAAAAAGTGAAAAAGAGATTATTTGGCTTTCAGAAATACTGGAGACAACTGAAAACCTGGGTAAAAATCACAGTGTGTAGTCCAGGAGGTGTATGAGAGAGCTCCAATCCAAGGTGCTGTATGGCATCGCACAGAAACAACTGTTGGCTCTTAAGTAGCTGAGAAGAACATGGCTAGTGGACGCTTTCAGACCGGAAAGGAAAATTAACAGGAGAATCCCCTGCCATTACATGAAATTATGTGATTAACATCACGAGTAGGCTGGAAGTCTTGTCAGGGAGAGCTCGAGCTCATCTTGTCCTGAGCAAGAAAGTCAGCATGGCGGTAAATCACTGAATGGTGTTTTTTCAGAGAGTTTTGTAGGTGTACAGACAGGAGCTGTGCTCCTCATTGGTAGCTGACTCATGCCCATGGGCAGCAGATGTGCTTTTAACTGAGCTGAACACTTTGGCCGAAGGCTTCGGCATATGGACATCCATGTTAGTGTGAACAGAATATTAGGAATTTGGTGCTGCTAAACACGTGTTTAAGACTTTCCCCTGTTTCAGAGGACTATCCCATCTAGACAAACTGACTCCACACCTTTAATGTCATCAGTTTTCCTTGGAGACAATTCAGATCCAGAGCCAAAATTCAACGAAGAAATCTCCCTCTAATGGGCACATTTTTTGTTTGTAGTAAGTTTTCCTGCTTCCTTGCATTTGGATAATAGTCATGAGGACACATTTTTGAACTGGATCTTCAACTCAAGCCCACATTGGCCATAAGCAGCGACAAAATAACTCAGAAATGTACACTAAAAATAATTGTGCTATAGCCTGACTTTGGTAAGAGTTAGAGCATTCACATTCTGTGGATGTTGTCACAGAAGTTGTGGCAGAGCAAGTAGGAGTCACAGACACAGCCAAGAGGTCCTTTGAGTTCGCAAGGTCTTTCTGCTTGATTTGCCCTCAAGTGGGTCACAATTTATTAAAAAAGAGGAACTATTTGTAGCTAAACTTGGTCAATGTGGTGTTGGAGACTGATCATATCCTCTCCAAGTGGGCTGAGAACTGTAATACGTGGGATGCAAAGCTTAGATGCTGCTCACACCAGGCCAGGGCTGAACATGGTTCCACCTCCTGAGGTCTGAGCAAGGGAAATATGAGTTGCTGTGAGAAAAGACATTTGCCACAGAAGCAGGAGTAGGGCTGAGATGTCAAGGGTGTCAGCCCTTCCTCTTCAGAGGGTCAGCCTGCTGCAGCGAAGTGCTAGCAAACAAGATTACAGTTAAACTTGTTGACCTGAGGTCCTGCCACATGTTGTGCACACAGAGACCCTCTCCTGAGTCTTAGCTTTTGTACACACACAAACACCCTTCCTTCACAAGCAAGCTGTTTGCAAGCAACAATGCTGAATTTCGGTGCACGTTCACTATATCACACATTTTCATCTGGTCTCCTTTTTCTCAAGTGCTTAAGCATCAAATTTTTGAGGAGACAAGAAAGGTTGCCTACATTTTCTGGATGTCTTTTTCATGCTGGTTCTACAAAGTTACTCTCTGTAGCATCAAGAAACCACTATGATTATTTTCCCTCAGCCAGTTTGATCCTGCTTTGTGCTCACAGGAGCAAGAACACTTTTTCTGGTGGCTGCCTCAGCATCCCGGCAAGATGCCATAGTCTGTGAGATGAGAAATGGTGACCTCATGAATAGGGGGAGGAAAAAGAGGGGGCGAGACTGAATTTTTGGTTTTCTACTTTTAAATCCCATCAGGCTTTGTGTTTTCATTTCAAATTCTTTCCAAAATACTGTATCTATTTTCCTCCGAGATACTGTGACCAAAATGACTTTACGCTTTGCCTCCACTGATTATTTTTCTAAATAGAAAGAAATTATTTGTCTTCAAAAGAAATTAAATCTCACACAACAAAAAGCACCCAGTAATAAAGCAAAAAGTTTGAAGATGTGAATGCTATAGAAACAGGAAAGTCACAAAACAGTTAAAGTTCTTTAGACATGGCCAAGTTAAATAAGACCTGGAGGGATACATGGTTCTCCCCCCACCAGCACCCCCTGAACTCTGGGGTGTGGGCTCGTGAAATGCTTGGGAGGCAGAGTTGGCCCCTATTGCGTCTTGTTTAATTTGGCTGCTCGAAGAGCTTACTTTTTTTTTTTTTTTTAATTTGGCTCTTCCTACAGCTCTCACACCTTCCTTTAACGTAAATGTCCTTTACATTTTCAACATGCCTTTTTCCCCGGCCCTCCATACCATATTGTTTGGACAACTGTCTCTTTTTCTCTGTGCACCTAGACTAGGCTGCTGGCACAGGGCTGTGTTTATCTGCACACAGACGAGGGGAGTAAAACCGAACTGAAGAGTACCATCGGCACAAGTACTGCATTTCCAGGGATGCACTTTTCGTCTCTGTGTGCTAGTAAGGAGCCAGGAGTTGTGCCCTGGAGATTTCCATTGGTCAGCAGCAGGACTGAGCTGGAGCAGCACGCAATGGTCAAGATTTCCTGCCTGTGCAACCCACAGCCTTCACAGCCTCCACTGGAAACTATTTCACCACCGTCTTATCACAGGTCAATGGTAAAATACTAAGCTTGGTCCCATTAAGCATGCATGTCTGGGTGATGTTGCAACAGAGACATGAGACATATAGCTCAGGCTACCTACGCTTGGTGGTGGCAGTCATCATATGGCAAGCTCTTCTGTCCATCTGACAAATTTTGAAAGTATAAATCAAGCAACATTGCCTTTAATACAGTACCAAATTGATGAAGATGAGAACTTTGTCATTGCTCTCACCAGTCATTAGAGTTTTGCAATAAATGGAGAAGAAGCTTGCGTAGTGTATGCATGGCCAAGGGCAAGTTTATTGTCTGTAAAATGGGACTACACTGCCTTGACCAGCAAGGGAGATACATGGTTACTCTCTTAACTACCTTGGCCATGGAAAGTAGAGGATAAATTTTCAAGGACTGCCACAAAGAGGAGTCTGTATGTGTTTTTCTGGCTATGTAAAGCATCAGGTCTCTTAAAAATTAATCGATATAAAATAGAATTTAATGGAAAATCTGAAATCGAATTTTGTCACTATATGAAAGTCTTTATTTAGCCATAAATGCCCAACAACTTTGCCGAAAAGCAGTTAACTCATTCTCACACTGGTGGAGATCCAATATGCACTTGCAGCACTAGAAATGTGTTCATGCTAAAGTATACACCTTTCTGAAAAGGCAAGGCTTAAAGTGGGTGAGAAAAATGCAGGAATGGAGAGAATGCCAGCCCTTGAGACAAGACCAGAAGGCTGTGGGAGGGCATCCAACCAAGTCACTGCAGACTCTTGCAATGGCTGCTGGGTCAGGGGACACCATGTCTGTGTCTGTGGACAACATCAAGGACAGAACTTATATTCTTTCCTCTGTACACCACCAAAATAGTCCTAGAAGAGAGGGCCTGCTGCTATGACTCTTCAGGGATTGAACACCAGCAGCCAATAACATTTTTCTTTCTCTAATTGTTGAAAACAAAAAAATCCAGAAGGAAATCTGAAAAAGGGCAGTGAAAAGCCAGTGAAGCCAGGAAATGGAAATAGATGGCTAGACACTTTGGGATTCTTACAGACAGCTCTGGTTCAGTGAGATTTGCTGGGCTGCTGCTTTGCTGGCCTGGGAGATACATTGGAAGATGATATTTAGAAATCATAAATAATCTCATATTGCAGCTGTTAGCATTCTGGGAAACATGGATAAAAGTAGTGGAGAACTGAATCAAAGAACCCCCCAGTGGCACAATTGTGGCAACAGCTGAAGGGAGAAAAAAACATAGATATTACGGATGGATGAACCTAGAGAATTTTTTTTAGGTGTGGATTCAAGCTCAATTGAAATTGTGAATTCCCCACTTGCCTTGTAGGGGCAACTCATGGATGGTGTATGTTGCTCTTGTTGTAGAAGTGTTGGACTTAGAAATGGAAAATATCATTAGAACTGGTCGTCTAGTTCACAGCCCACCCAGGACTGCTCCTGAAGTACTTTCTTGAGCTTTAGAGCTGTGACTCTATTCCACAGCTAAATTCAGCTTGTCAAGCTACTTTACTTGATATTCCCCTTGAATTTTCCTTTTCTTGCTGTATCTTTACTTTTCCCCCTCAGTTCACTAGCTGAGGTTGGTTGGTTTCCTCTGGTCTTCCGTAAAATTTGACTTCACGATGTTCACAGAGTTTGGAGCTGGAGTATTTTCAGGGTAATACTACAGCTGTAGGAACTCATGTAAAAAAAAAATGTGCAAGACTGTAGAGAATGGAAGTAATTTTTATTTCATTTTCTAAAAACATGACACTGCCAACACACACATGAGACTCACAAGCTCCAAAACTGATGTCTCCAAGTATTCTGGGCAGAGTAACTTGCACACAAGGACCAATTGTCATTGAAGCTTCACTTAATCTTCTGGCTTTTGTTTCACTGGTAATAATACATTGGGGTTTGGATGGGTCTTTTGTATGTTTCAGGAGTCACAGGTATTGAGCTTTCACCTTGGAATCTTGGTTAGTCACCCATTGTAAATCTTGTGTGATACTGCAGCACATTGTCTTCTCCTTGCTCCTTCTGAGTAGTTGCAATTAAACCTTGGCTTCTTGTTGGGGCTACAGTGAGAGAAATGGCACACACAGTGTGCTGTAGCCTTGCTGCCGTTGTCCCATTACTGGATTGCAGGTTTTCTGCTGTTGGGTCATCCATGCTGTGATTTTGGTGAAAGCAACACATTCCTCAGTGTTTACCAGATTCAGTGCTGTTGATCATGTCCCTGGCTGTCAGTACGTGTCATTTGCTGAAACTTGGGTCTCACATTCCTCTAGGGCTTTTACACTCACATCTGTGTTCGTATTTCTTTCTAACTAATCTTAATATTTCTGTATACAGACCTTTGCATAGCAACCATGGAGTATAGTGCTAGCCCTGGTTTGGATGGTTGGCAGGCTGTACTGAAGTTCATGCTGGGATAATTGTATTGCAACTTGTTCTCCCTTTACTGGGAGAGGCAGATGGAGGTAATTCCTTCACATCTCCAGTCATTAGACCACAATATCTATTTAATAATGACTGCAGTTTTCCTCTGCAGCTGTTCCTGGGCCGGTGACACCAGCTTAAAATGCAACTCTATTGATGTGCAATTACCTGACTGCACATTAGGAGAAATGTTATAAACCAGCTCAGATAGGAGAGGAGCTCAAGGCCATGTCGCCCCTCCCAAGGCACCCCTGATTCTTACAAAGGAAATGCTGGGAACGTGGTGGGCACTGCAGCACGTCCCCAGGGTTGTCATCTGTGTGGTCTGGAGAGAAAATCCCATCCCATACATAGGCACCTTCCCTGAGAATACCTGCAGGCAGCCTCTCTTTTTTGGCTAAACCAGCACCACCCTGCTCATCATCCTAAGAGAAGGACTGATGGTCTCTGCTCACAGTCCCTGCTGAGCCAGCTCTGTGTCTCTGCAGAACTGCTGCATCCAGTCAGCTGGAAAATAGTTCCCTGAGGTGCGTGTGGGTGCTGGATGCTCAAGGGGAGACATGACCTAAGAAAGCCTAGGACTGCTTGTGAAAGCACCCGAGAGGAGCCCACAGAAGTCATCCTATCTCAGCAGAGAAGGTCATTATCCAGCTGAATGTCAGAGCTTCCAAAATGCTCAACAAATTTAGAACATTACTGGAATAAGAACAGCATCTGTAGGAACTTCAACCAGTGTAAAATTATACAGGCTCCTAATCCTTCTCTCTCACAGCACGCAATGAGTTCCACATTGAGTCAGAAAAAATGACGAGCTCAGTGCTCTAGAGATAGACTATTGCACAATTAACCCTACTGTGGAGGTTTGTTTCTCCTCTCTGAATGAGCTGCTGCCAACCACTACCCAGCACAGAAGCCATGCTTACCACTGGGCTATCGTAACACGACAGCATGCAGCTGTGTGAAATGCTGTTTTATAGTCTAGTCCTTCTTTCAGGCAGGTTCAAATTGTTGGAAATTTTTATTGTAGAAAGGAGCTAATATTTAAAGAGGTGTGCTCCATACACTGCTCCTGCCATTTGTTGTCATGTTACTCTTCTGAGCTAATAAAACAAGAGTTACTGACATGGAAAAACAACTCTTGAAAAGATTTGCAGGGAATTTAGCTGTATTCTATACAGTTTCCTAGATAGCAATTACAGACAAGTTAGAAGGAGCAGTCAGAAAACTGAGTGAGCCGCTTTTCCAGCAGAAGTTTTGTTGGCCAGCTGGAGTCTACAGCAAACCAACAGACAAGTTCTCAGAAATGGTCCCATCAGTGGACTCAAAATGTTGGGTTACAGACATGGCCAAAACTCCTGCTCCTGCAGGCTGGTTCTCAAAGGAAGAAACCGTGCTGAAGGAGTCAGATGGTCCTCCAACGGGAACCGTCTTATTTATAGCGAATTACCCCTTGGCCACACCAGCACCCTCCTTACAAAGTTCTGCCACTGCTTTTATAGCTGCATTTCTAGTGCATCTACAGCATGTAATTGGCATGCTCAGGCGTTCCTCTGCCCAGTCCTCGGGTGCACTTTCATGTTGTTGTTGTTTTGTTTAGAATGATGCCCAACAAACAACACCCAGAAATACTCATCTGCTAGTGCTAGACTAACAAGAAGTGTATGTTCTGGGTCAATGCACCTGGTTCTGCTGAGGAAAAAAATTCTGAATGCCTTTTTTTTTTAATGGCAAATGACTGTCAGCCCTCACCTGCATTAGTAAAGGTTCGCCCAAGTATGCAATAAATCAGCCACACGAGCAGGTCATCTCTAATTTTTGCTGTAGTGTATTTAACATAATGTCACAGTTTTTATTTATGTTTGTGACCTAGGAATTTTGCTTTAGGTCATAGTACTTACATTCCCTCCAAGAACACTATGTCGCAGTGGAGTGCAATGTCCTGGTTTTGCTGAGTTGCACTGACTATGGTAGCAGTAATATTTATGTCCTGTGCCTGTCAGTGTGCGTCAAGGAATGAAGCTAAATAAACTTTGCAAAGCTGACAAACCTGCTCTGATTATTTTTGCCCCATTCTTTTTGTTTATGTAACAAGTTGCCAGGTTTGCATTTGGAATAGCCTGTGCTGCAAGATGAGGGATCTCCTATCATCAAGATTTCCACTACTCTTCCTGGCATTTCGATTGGACTTTTAAAAAAAAAGGGTACTTCTTCAAAGAGATACATGATGCTTCACCTTTTAAATTTGCAGCATCCAACTAGGAGATAAAGAGCCTTTTCTCTCTGGGACTGGAAGCCAGAAGCCTGCATGGGCTAATAGCAAATGAGTCAGCCTAGGAGTGGTGAAGTAAAGACCCCCGGCAGCTCTTGGTAGATCCTATTGTGTCTAATAACATGCATATGCCAGATGAAATTTGGGGTAGGGAGGAGTGCGTACAGGATACCTGTTCGTTGTGTGGCTTCTTTGAAGGAGGAGACGTCATATGGTGGCCTTCCCTGCACCGGCAAAACTAATAAGGGCCCTGTCCTCCTCCTCTGTGTCATCTAAAGAAACATGTAAGAACTTACATCTTTGTGACTGTAAACACACTATCAAAGCTGCTTAAAGTTGGCCAAAGGGTTCAAATGTTCATGGTGAAGTAGGAAAGGAAGGAGAAAGAAACCACACAGCTGCTGCCTCTGCCCACTATGCACACATGTTACCCATCAGGTAAGCTGGTCCCAGGTGGATCCCGCAGACTGGCGCTGGTGCATCTCTCCCACTACCCATTGCCACCACTTCTGATCTGGGAAGCCTTGGTAAAAAATGACAAGTAGCTCAGCGCCTTGTGTCCCTGTAGGGGTGGCAGTGGGAGAGGAGCCATTGCTTTACACGAGATATCTGTGTCATACCTGGGTCTATTTCAAATTCAGTGCTCACCTGGTGTTCCTGAGGGGAGTGTTGAGGCCTTAAGCAGGCTTTCTGCTCAGTATTGTCCTGGGAGGATTTCACCTGTGCATCTCACTGGATACTAAGTAAATAATTTTAACACGCTTTAGCCTGTTATCTTGGATACTGCCCTCCAAACACTACTCTACTTTTGCTTTACACAGTGACAACCAAGGAAAAAGTTTACCGTTTTTTCCCAGTTTCACTGTTAGCTTGTTTTTAATCCTCGTATACTGTCAGTGTAAATTTCACACAGAGTCATATTTGTGTACTTACAGCTTTAAATCTTGGAACCAGGAAACCTGTCTCATTCTTTTTTTCTTGTTCTTTTTCAGTCTTGGTGCTGAATATTCTGATCCTGCATCAACAAAACACACAAATATATGCTAAGATGAAGGAGTAACTATCTATCTAACTAGGGTTTCTCATTGCATATATGTGCCACATAAGAGCTAAATAAATATGTTAATAAATATGGTCAACAAATGCTCACCCTAAGGTCAATGAGTTTCATACCAAAGCAAATTGGATGGAGTAACTTCTCAGTATGCTGAAGAGCTTTTTTGGATCACGGACATGGTGCTCAATAACTTGAAGGATGATACTGCCGAAGAGTCTGGGTGGCAATTTCAAAAGCTCTTCTGCAGCAATTCCTACTAAAATGCAGAGAAACTAGGAATCCATTCATGCTAATATTGAAGGTTATACCTTTTGCTTTCTTCAGTGACTGTTTCCAGTGATAATTTTTGATTTCTTGTTTTCATCAAGATTACAAACACAGTTTGGTACTGAGAATTATTCAGATTTCATTAAATCACACTTTCTTACTAGCTGCAATACAGACTCACAAAGAATTAAACAGAATAAATGAGAAAGAGCAATGTTTTGCTCTTGGGCAGTGTGATTTCTTTCCCTAGTATTCAGAGGGTTACACCATCTGTATGTATGAGGAAGCTTTACAGGAGCAAACTTACTAGTCTGGAAGGCAGTGAACCAGATGGGGTTAGGAAGTCACTTAAGAAAGGAGTGGTGAGCCACCAGTGATGCTGGTGTTGCTTTTTATGTATTTTGATCATGGAAAAGCATTAACATTGCAGATCAATTCATTCCTGAAGATGGTTCAAAATCAGTAAACTTGTAAGCCACTTGGAGAAGGCTTGAGCAATAATGTAGCAGTTCTTGTAGGAGAAACCAAGTAAAAGTCAGCTGTAGTGAAGTTTGTAGGAAACATCCGGAAGACTGAGCGAAACAAAGTAAACAGGCAACACGACTGTAATGACGTTTGGTGTCAATAAGTATAAAGCAATGGATACTGCTAGAAGACTGAATGGCTCATAGACTTATCAAAGTTACTTTTTCAGTTATGCCAAATTGGGAGGAGTGCAAATGTAGCACGGTACACCTCAGTAGATAGGGTTTAACAGAAGACAGCAAAAGGAGGGACAGATTCACTCCCATTCATAGTCTCTCCAACCCTTCTACGAAGCATCCAGGGCTACACAGTAAAATCCAGAATTCAGTAGGACAGACTAGGCACAGAGCTGGGAATGGCATTGGTATATTTATCTTCCCCTGTAAAAACAAAAATTAAGAAATGCTTGCAAAATTTGTCTTTCAACATCTTTCTACCTTTCTGCTGGTTTTTCAATTCAGTAAAAAAAAGTTTATTGACACAAAGAAAGCTGTAAACTCTGCAGATATAACTTGCAGCCAGGTTTGAGGAGACTTCAGCTTCCCCACTGTTTTCAGTGTTAATGTTCTGATCTCATATAGAAAATGTAGTGCAAATGAAAAGGTAACACATACCCAGAAATGACATTTTAAAATGAGACACAGATTTTACTGTCATTTGTAAGTATTATTTTCTATATTAACTGTGAAAAATTATTCTGAATAACTTTTTATTAGACTTTGACAATCAAAATAACTCTAACTGTCCGTAAGACACAAAAACTGTGAAGGCAGGTGCCTTACAGATCCCAGTCACTCAATTTTTAAAATTTCTTGAGAAGACAGAATTTTATTTTTATTGTAATATTGCCTGGACTTCACAATTTAGCACTGTCTCTTCATTTCCTCTGTTGTGCAAACACGCGTGACAGTTTTTTTAAAATGTCTGTCTCTAGAAGACCATTGAGGAAGCCTCACAGACAGAGAAAAACACAGAGGAAACAATTGCAAAGATTTATTTAGCGCGTTCTGTGCTTGGCACTTAGAAACAGATTTCCGTGCATAGGGCAAATCTTTATACACCTTTTTCTTCATACATATTTTACATACCATTTTTATTGCCCTCTTTTATATTCATAATATTGAATCCCTCACTAGGCATATAAATACATTTATCTACAACACCTCACAACAAATCTCAATAATATCTGAATTCTGTTACTTGGTATTTGCATTTTCACACAACTTAAATGCATAGCTTGCACCAAGCTACAATTGTTTTCTTATTTTTAAAGGATTTGAAGACCAAAAAAGAGAAAAAAAAAAAAAAACAAAAAAACAAAAAAACAGAAAAGAGAAAAGAAATATGTCAAAAGGCAATGATCTATTTGGTTAAACAGAGATCATGTGGCAGGCAGGAGGCTGGCGAATACTCAACCTCACTGTTCCTGAAACACTAATGGTTTTTTATGGCAATGCTTGCATGCAAAGTGAGGAAAGCCGGCTGCACTTCTGTAGAGCAGGTCTGTCTTTTCTCATTGCTCTTTCCCATAAGCTCAGTCTGGAGAGTTTCCTCCCGTTGGGTTGAGTGCTCCAGGACACATGTTCCCCTCAAAGGCTGTCATCTGTTTGGTTTGGGTGCACCACTTCTGCCAAGAGAAGCTGAATCCCCTCTCCTCCACACATCTTTCTGAAGATCAGTCACTGCTTATGCTTGAGGCTCACTTGTGGGTTAAAATTTCTGTCTCTTTTCTCTCTGTCCCATCTCTGTCAGCTGGATGCTGGTAAGCTCAGCCCTTGCAAAGAAACTGCCAGTCAGGCAGAGCCATAGTGAAAATGCAGAAACCTCTTTGGGAGGAGAAGCTCCAGCCCAGCAGTGTCATTCTTGTGCTACAGTGGGAGAAGGAGCCATCAGCCACTGTTGGCTTCAGAAATGGACTGAGCTGCTTCGGCAGTGAGGGACAGTCTGGAAAGTGAGAGGTCTTTAAAGCTATGGGCAGTGCAGCTTCAGAGGATGAAGCCTTGGGAGGTGGCCTTTCTTCAACACCTGGAGGAGACAACACAGGGACACGGCTCCCTCCACTCCAAGAGCTCACACAAGCTGAGAGTTAATGCATAAATGGTATGTTCGGCTGCTTCTCTCCAGCTTCCCATTAAAGTCATACCCTTCTCTCTGCAATGTCCAGAAAGAGCAAATACTTCATGCCAGGTCTGGAGGACCTGGGCTACAACAAGCTGCAATGGCTGTCAGACAAGGCTTTCCACAAGGTTCGGTGGCACATACATAGGTGACTTGTGTTCTTTTTTATCATTACAATACTAGTTCCACTATAAGTTTGAAGACAAAAGGGTATTGGGATGAGTTTACCCATGGAAACAACGAAGGTCCAGCTGCCTTCGATGCCAAGGAGAGGCACGTCTTGTTAGACCATGTGCACAGACATCTGTGAGGAGGAACCCTGAACCGCACCATACTGTCTGTTGTCACAAGCATTGGCTGTCTGTTGGTTGCCAGAGGGTGGGCTGATCATGTGCATCCCGTGATCCATCCCAGTGGAAAGGTATTGCCTCTCTCCAAATGCCCCACTGGACGGGGAAGAGCAGAGTAAAGTGCTTTGGGTGGTGGTGAGTTTCTCTGGGCTTGCCGCCAGCCTGGGGGAAGCAGGGAAATTGTATCCATACAGGTTGTAGGGATTGTGCAGGGAGAAAGCATTGTAGGAGCTCTGCTGCATGTGGCTGCCACCAAACATGTGTGAAGAGGAGGAGGTGGAGGCAGGGTTGCCTGCTTGCATGACATATTGAAACTGGGAGCTGGGGAAGGACCCCAGCTGGCCACTGTATGCCTCCATCTTGCTGTTGCTGGGCAGGGAGGAAGGAGTTGGCATTCCTGAGATCAAGGATGGAGTCCTCTGAGGCATGAAAGTTTCGGAGGGCTGCGAGGCAGAAGCAGTGCTGCTTTGCAGCCGGTTGTAGCCACCATCACTCAGCCCTGGGTAGCTCTGCAGGGCAGCCATGTTGCTTCTGGCACACGGGGGATAATCAGACAGGTTGAGGTTGCAAAGCTGACTCTCCCGGCAGCCAACATTGAAAGTGTTGGGGGCCAGATGAAAGGCTGGAGGGGAGCAGGATGGAGAGAGAAGGTGAGAAGAAGCAGAGGGTGACGGGGTCCCTGTGCTGGAGGTAGTCGGGGAGGTGCCTGTGCTGCCTCCTGTAAAACAAAACACATGGGAGGATGTTCAGAGCCCGGGACCACATCTGCAAAATGAGACGGTCTCATTAAAGAACAGCTTAGTTTAATAAAGAAACAAGGGTGGTAAAAATGGCTGCTGGAAAACTCAGCCTTTCTTGGCAAGACACCACACTTTATTAATAGCATCCCTTGGTCTTTCCTGCTGCTTTTTTGTTATGATTTTGTTTTTCAACAGATATTTTCCTCCCTTTTAAAACAGGAGAAGGAGGCAAGCATGCCATAGAGTAATCAAAGGCAGTGGGAAAAGCTGCAAGAAAGCACTACTCTATAAGTCAAGATATCTGTCTGTTCCACTAAGCAGAGAGAGAGGATGTGTCAGGATTTTCAATTGTGTGCTTTAACTCTAAAAGGAATTCCATATGTTGGGTCACTGGTGTTAACAAAATGTTGATATATATGCACGTTGGTAGTATCAATGTAGTATACATTATTTATACTACAAACAATAGAATTGATAATTTTTCACAGCAGGAATGCTCATATATTCTGACCTGGGAAAACAATACTGTGTAGTATTACCAAGAACAGTAACAAACTGAAAATTATATAAAGAAGCTGGTGGCACAATTTTGAGCTTGAGAAGAGATTATTTATAGGCAAGATTCTGAGTTAGAGGAAGCTTCCCTGGTCAACCAGGAAAATCAGTTCTGTGCTAAAACGAATGTGGTTTTCTGGTGGGAAACTTTTTTTCATTCCAGTTATTCCAATTGTATGAAACCACATTTCTGCATTAGGGCAACTAACACTGAAGACTCTTCTAAAAAGGAGCAAAGAGGTGCTGGTGAAGAGATTTGACCAGGGGATAAGTAGAACCAGAGGAACTAGGGACACAACTGGTAAGGCTAGAAGATGACAGATGAGAGGCAAAGGGACTGGAAAAGGGGGAATTAGAGTGTGCAGATAAAATTTAACCAAGGCAGAGATTTCACATTGAGGCTCAAAAGTGAGAGACAGTTTTCTCTTGTGTCACTTTGTGGGAAAAAATCAGCAGGATTTTGAGAGCCATCTAGGTCTTCTGCAAAATGGGGGAGGAACCAAATGCAGTGCTGTTAAAGGTGATCAGAGCAGGTGGTGCAAATGGTTAAGAGATGCACTAGAAAGACAGATTCTGTGTCAGTTCATTATGGTGAGAATGTGAGATTATATCTCAGCAGAGAAAAGACACAGACCTGCAGGAGGAGGTCCAGAGGAGGCCACAAAGGTGATCAGAGGGTTGGAACACCTCTCTTATTAGGAAAGACTGAGAGACTTGGGGTTATTCAGCCTGGAGAAGGCTCCAGAGAGACCTTATTGGGGTCTTTCAATACTTAAAGGGGACTCATAAGAAAGATGCGGACAGACTTTTTGGCAGGGCCTGTAGCAACCAGACAAGGGATAATGGTTTTAAACTAAAATGGGTAGATTTAGACTAGATAGAAGGAAGAAATTTTTTTACAGTGAGGGTGGTGAAACACTGGCACAGGTTGCCCAGAGAGGTGGTAGATGCCCCATCCCTGGAGACATTCCAGGCCAGGCTGGACAGGGCTCCGAGCAACCTGATCTAGTTGAAGATGTCCCTGCTCATTGCGTGGGGTTGGACTAGATGAGCCTTGAAGGTCCCTTCCAACCCAAACTCTTCTATGATTCTATGATTCTATGATATCTGACTCTTTCTAATACATCTAGGATTAAACAGAATGGGGCTTTAGAGTGAAAATATAACTTCGAAAACATTAAAAATATTTGGGATATTTTTTTCTTTTAAAAGAATTTGAAACAAGAGCCAGAAAAATAAGAAAATCAGCCTTGGGTAAGCACAGCCTGGATTGTCTACCACTGACTAACACATCAGGAAAACGCATGTTTGTGTATTGCTGACTCGAAGCACTCATTCCCATTACCAACCATGGGGATGAATGTTCATTGCTAAGCCACTGATTTCCTTTGACATTCATTCAGAACCATAAAGGAGAAGTATTTAGTCCAATCTCCATCATGACTAATGAGAAAATTTGAAGTTTGAAATGGCATAATGGGCTCTCTATATTCCCTTATTGACAACACTGAAATGCTCACATTTGCTAGTGCATTTTTGCTCCAAAATTCAAAGATTTTTTGTGTGAATTTTTAATTTAGTATTTATTTCAAAAGGTGCAGTTCCCTGGTTCATTAAAAGTCCTTGACAGACAACCTCTGCCTAATTTTGTTGTGGTAAATTAAGATTGTACCTTCTCCAGTCTTTCTCCTTGTCTCTCTGTTACACATTGTCAATACTGCAGCAGGATCGGCAGAAGGAAATGTCTGCCTCTACACAAGCAGTGTCACTGCAAAGTCTGTTCTAGTTGAAATTGCTGATAAAAGTGAGTTTGAACTGAGGTACACAAGTACAGACACACATTTTCCTGCTAGCTCTGCACTAAAGAGGATGACCTCTGACAGAGAGGCCAGGCAAACAGGTGAGTTCTTATATCATCACTTCACTATTAAAGCTCGAAATACAGAGGTCACATAATCACAAAACAAATACAGCACAAAGTGAGATGTATTTAACCCACAGTAATTCCCACTTGATTCTTTATGCCTTATATTTCACAAACAATCTTCAAACAGTGACCTACTTGCTGACAGTGTTTGGAGAATAAGTAAAAATACACATGTATAGATGTATGAGCATTTAACGATCTGTTTGAAGAAAAATATGTAGAATAAATTATTAACTACGATGTCTTCATTTTGGTCTTCCTTTGCCCCGTTGTTAACCTTTAAAAACTGTACAGAAGAAGAACACACAGCAGCAGTTACCTTGAACATCAGGCTTTAAACACCTGCTAAGGAGTTACAATTCTGTCGAACCCATAACTGAGGCTTTGTCTCCAGAGAGTAAGTACAGATCTCAGATTAGCAGTTATTCTTAACGGTTCCGAAACTGAAACACTGAGTTGTACATTCCAAGTTACCCTAAAAGAGGGACTAAAGTGATTCCGCTCTGAACTGCCTCTATTTGCAGGCCAACAGAAAAATCCTGAAGTGACAACACAGTAACTAGGAAACAAAATATTTTTTTTCTTTTCTCCATAACTTTAAAATCATGAGGAGGTGAGAGATCTATCAACTGGAGCAAATGCCAGACCTGATAACTGTCTTTCAAGAATGCTTTGCTGCAAATGCCAGCAATAAGCATGGGACACACCACACTTCCGCTGCAACAGTGTAACGCAGAAGCCTGAGATTTCTGATCATCTGCAGAATACATCTTTAGGTGGAACAGGAAACAACACAAAGCAAGGCCCATCTCAGCTCATCCTCTTCAGAAGGCGAAGAGCTCTACTTTGCTCTGAACAATATTTCCAATTCATCTTTGGTGGCAGCACTAAGCGTGGACCAAATGCAACCCGGACTTCCGTGAAGTTACGATTCGGACTGTAGTTGTTACTAAGTCAGCCAAGTACCCCTAGAGATGGCAGCAAGCCCAGCAAGTATATCCATACCATACTATAGTCTCAGATATGCAGATGTGTATGTTGTTTTAATGGAAGGCATGGATACAAACCAATCTAGTTAAACTGGTACACAAAGCCACATTTAGGTCTGATTTAAGCCAAGTGAAACCGCAGTTAAGGAAAAACAAAATTAATCCCTCAATAATTTTCCTCTTTTCCTTTACTTACTATTGTCCCAGAAATAATTGCCAACACCAACAGCATTTACCGTGAATGTCACAGTATCTCTCATCTCAACATTTATTATTATTCAAGAGTGATTAATCGCAGTTGTGTCCGGTCTTCTGGAGACCATTTCTGGCTCCGCATACATCAGGCCCAGGTATGTACAGCCAGCAAGTTACATTTGTATAAAATGCAAGGTCCATAACTTCAAATGCCTCTCCTTTGTACCTGAACCCTGCCCCACATGGCAGGTGAATGTGTCCGTCCTCACGGTGTCCTGCCATTATGTCCAGGGCTTAGCCAAGTGCTGGTGCTATCCTGAAAGGAACCTGCTCTGTGACTGGGCATACAAGTGGTGACTAAGTTGACCTTATCAAACAAAGGGGAACATTTCTGAATAGGGGAAGTGGAGAATGATCTAGTGCAAGAATGCTAAAAACCCACAAACTGGACCTAGAAGTAAGAAATCATTGGTAAATACGGGAGGTGGTAAAAAGAAGAATTAAATAATGGTGGAAAATGGAAAGCCTGTGGATATGGTGGGACGTAAAGGTAAACCTTCTTCCCCAAGACAGCATGCCCTCTTGTGAACACCATGTAGAAATGCTGGCTGTGCACCAATATCAAATACCTGCCCACAAGGTTTAGGGAAGAAACTACAGCTTCTCATCTGGATACAAATGAGAACTGCCATTAAAATTTCATCTCAAGTAGCTTATGATTGGTCTTTCGTCCTGTCCTTCTAAGCCTTGGTAATGATGCTGACTCTCTGTATGTTCCAAACAGACCCTTACTTTTGCATTTACCTAGACCGAGCTTGTGTTTACCACAACTTCAAGGTAAACTGCAAGCCCAAACATACCCAGTCCACAGGTATGATGTGCATTAAAGCTAGGGGCTGGAGTATTCTTGAAGCATTCAGCATGCCAGGGTGTCAGAAAGGCAAAGAGGACCTCTTCCACACAGGGCAGGTCACGTAGAGAACTTCTAACACTGCTGTGTAAATGGAAAACACATCTGTCAGCAGCCAGTGTTAGCCAAGGGAGTTTTCTGGCAACAGGGAGGTAAAGGAGAGAGAGCATACGAGCCAAGTGAGCCTGAAGCAATTGTGCATGGAAAAATGTCTAGGATCTCTCTCATGAACGGCACCACACTAGCCATTTGACCCACAACTTATCCCAACCTCCTTTATCTGAAAGGTGCACATATATCACACTTTGGACTCAACAGCAGCCTCCTTTCCTTGCTAACATTTCCAGGCATCGGTTGCTACCACCACCTGCAGTGCCTCCATAGAAACCTCTCAGTCCTCAAAGTCCTTGCTTCGTGCAGAGGAGGAGAACAAGCACAAGCTGAAGCTGCAGTGAACTCAAGATGTCTGAACATAAATTCCACATCCTGTGCAACAGGCAAGAGCTTTAGAGTAGTTTGGACAACTCGATTGCTGCCTCCAGCTCTTGGCATGGTTGGGCTCCAATAGTGATAATCTGGTATTCACAGTCTCATTAAGAGCGGATGTGGCTGAGGGTCCTCAGAGCTTGTGCCTTGACTTTCTAACAAGGATGGGAACCACAAGGTGATTTGTCTTAAGATTTTAGATTTTGACGTGTCAGCCAGCACAAAGTTATTGTTCTTTGCATGCAGTCACTTCTTAAACAGCTCAGACCACTTCCAACTCCAAGCTAGTTTAACTTATCATGGACACAGATATGGGCTGCAGGTTCAGCATGGCCAGCCTATGGCTCAGAGGCTCTACTCAGCCCAGCAGGACAGTGTCCAGCCCACAGCCTGAGCCCAGCTATCTTCTTCCACCTTCAGATGTGAGCAGGATCTAGCCTGAAGGCCAAATGTTTGGGAGCAATCAGTGCACAGCCCTGATGATCAGTCTCCTAAGGGAGCCACGGCCCCTCTTCTGACACACACCCAACACATCAGTTTCTGCACCATGTGACAGGCATGTGTCTGAGCACCTGAGGGTGTGGAAAAGATGGGCTGTGGCCACTAATCATTCATCTGGCTCATGGCTTTCCTCCTGGTGCTTTGCTGGAGCTACTAAGCCCTCCTGAGAGGCAGTTTATATTCACTTGGGCACAGAGCCATGCTAATGCAGCTCTCCAGTTTTCCAAATGGAGCTGGCCAGGAGCTGGCATATGTCTGGCCAGTGTGGAGCACAGACAGAGGAGCCTGTCCATGCAAGTGTACTGTAAGTCACTCTTGAAAGGTCTGATTTTTGTGAAAGCTCTACAGACACGTACTCATGGGTAAAGGGATTTTCTAAAGCGTGAGGGAGACCAACTCTTCCCAGCTTTTTGTGATCTTCTACTCTTAGACACAGCAGTAAATAAATGTAATGGCATGCGCGCAGGAAAACAAATTTGAACAAAAAGGTTAAATCCTGTTGCTGTTCTGCGCACTTCACACGTACATGCACCCCAGGTATGGCTTTATGAAACTTAGTCTCTGTTTTCCAAGTTACTGCAGCTTTTGGTTGCAGAACAAAAATTAAGTACTTGCCTGAGTGTGGAAATCTTAGATGGTAATGAAGGACGGGTTGTGCAGATTGCCAGGTGATCTGATTGATAGATTATGAGGCCAGAGGGTGCCACTGTTTTCATCTGATCTCATGCCCTTCAAGAGCCAGGCCTAGTACAAACCTGGATTCATTCCTGCTTTAAGCAGCACATGCCTCAGTCCTGCTCAACACCTACTTGCATGTCTAGGCATCTAAATGCCACAGAATCAGGTGTCACTCCTGCTCTCACATGTCATTACAACTTTTGCCTTGCAAGTATAACTGACAGACTGAGGTCTCTCCTCCCATTCCTAGTTTCCCAAAACTCAAACCTATAACCTTCAGAAGGACTGAAAGATTCTTCATCACATCCTTCTTGTGCCACTACTACCCTTCTGAGTTCCTTCTTCACCATCTTGAAAAACTAAACAGCTTTGATGCTTCTTCCTTGTCCTCTCACCAAGCAAGGGCAGGGTCACCCGGTTTGTTACGTGCTGGACTATTTCCTCGTTATTTCCCCATTTCTAGGAATGAGAACTTCCCTCTTTCATTGGAATGAGAGCCATTTTTGTCTTCATGGAGTGTAGCTGCCTGTTTTTTTCTCTAGAGCCATTGGCCAATTATCAAATTATGATTCCGCTGGTAAAATCTTTAAAAGGCCCAAATGAGACAGGAAATCTACCTCATGCCAAGTTGCTGGTTTGGTAGCGGAAATATAAAGAATGTTTTGTAGTTCTTTGAGATACAGCTCACAGAGCACCAAAAAAGATTGTTACAGCAGTAGATTTAAGGGGGAAAGTATGTACTGTATGGCACAAAAGTGAGGAATGAAAAGAAATTGTATTTAACATTAGTGAATTATAGAGAAGGATCTTTTCTATAGGTTTGCCTCAAATTACAAGAATCACTGGGATTAATAGTAAATCTAGAACAACTCAGAATAACACTTTACTTCCCTTTAGCTCTTGCAGGTTTCTGCAACACAAACTGAGCAGTCAGAACATCAGAGATAAAACTTGCCTCAGTCACCCTCCAAGATGAAATACTTTCAAGATCTGATGGTAAAAAACAACCTTTTTTTTCTAATGTGGACAAAAGGTACAATTCAGGACATCTGATTTCCTTTCCCACTTATTTCCAGAGCACCAAGAGATCTTTCCCAGACATGAGACACAACATCCCCTTCTCAGTCCCTCCAGACTGTCTTTAGTACAAGGGTTTCTGCTCCCCGTATAAACACACGGTAATCTTGGGCCAGCTCCACGCTGTCTCAGGAGAAGGCGAGTTGGACATGATTTTCTGTCTTGTGTGTAGACAGTTGTAATGCGACGTACACAACACTTCCGTCAGCTGTACACCAGCTCCCACAGAAGCATCTCCTGTTTCCCATCTTCAAGTACAGATAGATCAAATCAACTCAGGCTTGGAGGATGGTGAGCCCCCCACTTTAGTGGAGAAAATTGCTCATTGGTGATAATTATGGACTATCCCTCCCATCTACAACCATCAGCTAGGGACAGACATTGACAAGAGGGTCATGTAATGAAAGCTACCCCAGGAGACGACACTGAATGGAAACAGGATGCAGAAAAGGACTCCTTGTGGCACAAATTCTTCAGAAAGTCACAACAGAAGCTGCTGCAGTTTTGCAGCCAAGATTAACTGAAAACATGGCAATCTCTTTGGTGGTGACAAAAGTAAACTGAATTACAAACTTCTCCTGACATTCTTGATGGAGACTACTTTGGGTCAACTCAGGTTCTGGAAGCTCCAGCACGTTAAAAGATAAAAAATACAATAAGCAACTTTAAAACCCCAGACACACTGTGGTTCAAAATTTCTAAACTAAGGAAAAATGTCGCAGTATTGTGGAAAGCTCAAAGCACATGCCACTTTCCATTCATGACAAAATAATGTGCCACCATGAGGAAATCGTGCAAATCTTCCAAGTATCATTGTCCCTCTCCATGCATTCATGTGAAATCTAATCACCACCCATGAGATAACAGAATTTAGGCTTCAGTAATTAGACTTTGGGGCAAACACCTCCCTGGAGTAAGAACGTGCTTTGGGCTCCTTTCAGGTCATTGGATAGAAGAACAGACTGACTGGGAGTATTTTAGCTTTTCACTGTGAAAGATGAGACTTTGAAGCACCAGAAACACCCCTATCCTGAAGAAAAACTGTCTGCAGCTCAACCAAGAAGAAGCTGGAACAGTTTGTTCCCCGTTGCTTGGTTTAGATGAGGCAATCTACCAGCCATTTGAAGTATGCAGCAGAAACCAGCTCTTGATCCCAATAACACTGGCAACAACCGCTCTGTTTCCAGTCTCCTCTTCAAGGTCAAAAAAATCAAGAAGATAATTGATATCAAACCCAGATATTGACCTCTGCCAATAGCCTAGACCATTCACAATTGATTTTGAAAGAAAAGCAGCATCCAAATTATCCTGGTGGCGTGGCTTGGAGAACCAACAGCTACTGTCAGGAGGCAAACAGCAAAGCAGCTCCGCTCTCTTGGGAAATGCTGTATTGGGGATCTGGAATACCAGATAAAGCCAAAAGGATCTTAGCAGTTATTTGGCTCTTTGTGCCTGCAGTAATATTTTAGACAAACTTCAAGCTCTTGATGTTAATCTCAACAACCATTAACAACAGTTATGCAGACTCCCTACCTCAGGTCTCCAGTCCAAGACCAATGCAGATGCTCAAATTGATGGAGAATGGATTGAATTGGTAGAGTCCTCAGCCAAGACACATATTCAAGTGAAGAAGAACCATTTGAAAGGAAAGGTGCCTTGAGAACTCAGCAGTCAAAGCTAAGATGTTGACTTTTGCGGACTTGGTGTGCACATATCAAAACAGTAATTTAATGGAGAACAAAAATTTTATGTGCTGCCAACCTGCCAATATACCATACTGTGTGACTCTCATACCCATCCTGAAATTCTGCTTAGGAAGCAATTCTTTTTACTAGCTGCCATGGTACCTTCGATTTTACTTCTTGCGTAAGTCATCAACTTTTATGGGCAGCATCAGATACCGGTCACTATTCTAGCATTGTCACAGTGCCTTGCTAGTGTCTATGTCCTGGCAAAACTTACAGTCACTGATAGCGATCTGCTCATTTCAATATCCCATGGGAAACTATACCACGTAGAAGCCTTTTTACTCTTTGGAAAGTGACACGATCCCAGAGTTACTGGAACTCTTATTTTCTTCTTATGTTCTTTTCCCTTCCTCTTTTTTTTTTTTTAAGTTTTGGTGTTCCCTCTTAAAATCAAGAAACTGAGCCATATTTTTTTTTAATAATGAGAATCTGGATGAGGTTCAATCTAAATTTTGAAAATATATTCCAATTAAAGACTTTAATAGATTCTTGGCTTCCCCCACATCTCATTGCCATGTGCATTCAATAATCCCAAGCCCCCTTTTTCCCTAGTAAAAAGTAGACTGCAGAGTGGGTGACATCATTCTCCAGAAGGTCAGCCTCTCCTGGACTGGAATTTTCTGAGCATTTCTTGCAAAGATTTTGTTGGGGGGGATTTTTTTGCTGGTTCTTTTGTTTTCAAGCTGGCTGCATATCTGCTATGATTGTGTCAAACATGGTGCTTCCTCTTGTAAAGCCATGATGACTTTTTGATTCTGTGCTCCAAAAGAGAGGTTTTGTACGCAGGCCAGAGGGTTTCACGGCATGTTTTTTCTTTGGTAGGACAATACAGTGATCACTATGGTCACAGACCTGCAGAGACTTAATGATGCGCTTTACTTCAATGGCAGCACACGCAAATAAAGCTTGTGGACTGCTAGAGTCAGCCTCACCAGGCATCTCTGTGATTGGTCATGATATTAGGCTCCCCAGTTTGTGTAGCAGCTGAAACCCGTCATTGTATAGATTAGAAAGTTATTTAATCCCTGTATGAAACAGCTGCATCCAGTGCACCAAGTATCAATTGGGTTTGTCACTGTGGCCCTTGCTTAATATATAGCTTGGGCCAAACAAATGAGTAAAGCACTAAGAAGCGTGTTGAATGGAAGAAAGCATAATGTGGAAAAAATTATAATACCTTTAGATAATTGTATCATGTGGATGCATCTGGAATACTCTGTGCAGACTTGTTTTAAAAAAAAATAGTTAAGAGCCTGGAAAACTTCCCATGTGAAGAGAAATGAAATGGCTGGTGCTATTCACAGTGAGAACCAGAGAAGAGGGACATAAAAACCTGTAAAACAATTAATTGCATGAAGAAGGTGGATGAGTGGGAACTTCTGTTTTCCTTATCTCTTAACATCCCACAAAAAGGGATGAACATTCAGTTAGAGTATAAAAATCAGAGCCACCTGAATGAAGCATTTTCCATACAGTTGTCATAGAAATATGGAAACTGCAGTCACAAGAGTCTATCAAGGATGGATGACACAAAACTACCAGGTATTCTTCTCTCTGCGAGATAGTATAGGCTGTACAGATTCAGTATATCTTCTTTTTGATTAACCTTGCAAGGCAAGTTTTCATTCTCAGGCATCTCCTCTCATCTATCCAATAGCTCATTCTATTTTTTTTTTTTCTTAATCCTCTTCAATCTCTTTCCATTCTTTAAAAATACATACTGTAGAAGACCATATTGTAGTGTCAATTTGCAGCTAGGAAATTTTTTCCCTAGTGTTTACCACTATTTTTTTTTCTACACCAAAGATTGCATGTCACTTTTTATCACAGAATTACGAACACTGTTCCCTGCCTGTGCAGTGGCTTATCCACTGAGACTTCCAGATTCTTGTCAGTGCCAACACTTTCCAGCACACTCAGTGGGTATGTACATCCAAAGTTTTTTTTCCTAGATACATGATATTGTATCTGGCTGAACTAAAAGTCACGCTTTATTTGAATGCACACAGGATACCAAGCAATCTGTATTGCTGTTCATACCTCTGTCCCCATCACTACTGACAACTTTGAAGTCTTTATGAGATTTGTACCTTTTAGCAACTGCACTGTTTCATTTAGTTCTGGACAAGTTAGTACTGAAACCAGTCTCTGCAGAGCAACATAGGGACTATCCTCACTAGATGGTATTTTCACATTTATCACATCAGCTTTGAGATCAGTCAGCTATTTGTTTCTTAATACAGGCTAACGCTAATTTTTCCAAGCTGGGACATGTGGCAATAAGTTAAATGCTCTCCAAAAATCTATCACACCTCTACAGTTACTTCTCTCAGTCAAATATCTAACCCAGTCCAGTAATTCAGTTAGATCTTCTTGATGAAACAGTTTTGGAAAAGGCAGATAGCATTTCTGTTTCATGAAAAAATTACCCAGTGACAAAATAAAAGCTAAGAATCCATAGCAATTCTTAGCACACAAAAATCCATCTGGAAAGCAAATGCACCATATTTATACCGCCCAGGTCCCAGACTTCTGCCCCAGAAGGCATTGCTTTTCCTATCACAGTAAGGGGGACTCACCTCTTGAAAATCAGGGCTGAATTCCACAGTTTCTACAGAGGATCTATTCCAGCACTTCACAAGACTTCATATGACTGCAGCCTTTTTTTTTTTTTTTTCTATCCAGCACAGATAGCATCTTATTCCAGTACTATTTTGCACTGTCTCCCTCCCCTCCAGGTTGAACAACCATAACTTGTTCCTCATCAATGATGTTTCTTCCTAGGCATGTGGCCATTTTTGCTACTCTCATCTTGGTTCTGCAGCAAGCATGCCCTCCTCTGAAGCTACAGTGGGACACATCTGGTCCCGAAAGTCTCCTGTAGCTGCATTGCAGTTTCCCAACTAACAATTCAAGGGATAAAATGGAGGCTCGCAGTTCCTCAAGTGTTTATTCAGAAATGTCAAGTATTCACCCAGCTTTAGAGACAACAGCATGATCTAGAATTAAAGTGTGTGTCTATTAAAATAATACCCTGAAATCTTCTAATTCATAAATGTGCAGGGGTATGAGATAACAGCATGCAGCTCAGAGCACTGAAACTTCAGGTGGGGGAGAGGAGTTGAGTCCCAGGCAATGGACCCTTACATGAAAAGACAGGCTAAGGCTCAGAGGATTCAAGGTGCAATAACTTATGCTGAAGTCAGCTGTTAAACACCAGTGATTTACTTACCTGTCACAGAGTTCATGTGCTTGAAAGCAAGGAGATGAATGGACACTGCACGTCCTGGTTATCTTACATTTGGGGGAAGAATCACATGTGGCTTAAAGCCACCTCAGCATTTCTTGTTCTTTCTGCCAGAAATTTCAAGACCTCCAAACTGGTATATTTTTTCTGGCCCTTGGGGGCTGTCCCAGCAGCCAGAAATTAAAACAGAGTGTGTTTGTATCTTGGCTTTGCACCTATCGCTGAGACCAGGGGTCAGCTAGTTACAGCAGTCACTGGAGAGGTGAGCACTATGATGGAGGGCATATCTATGATCCGGTATCTTGAGGTCATTTTGCACGGCTAAATGCAAAGCTAAGAACACTGTTTTGTAGTGAGTTACAAAGTTTGGAGACTGATCCACAGACACAACTTTATTTAAGGGCTGCCCTAAACCTCATGGTCTGTGGTGCAGTGGTGGTGGTCTGCACAGAGCTGCCTGGTCACAGGATACTGGCTTGCTTCCTGTTTTTTCAGTTGACGAGCTATATTAAAACAAGCTAAAAATACATTAAATATTTTCCTTTCCTAATATTACCTTACCACATAAGCAATAGCTGGACTTGCCACTAGGATGTTATCTGATAACCAACGGGAGGGGAAGGGCGACAGCCCAAATAGGGGGTGAGACAGAGGAGGGAGGCTGCTTCAGTGATCATGACCAGGAAAAGAGGCTGTTATGTTTCTATTTAGGTGGGTGACGAAAATGTTCCTGAATCCCTGCTTTAACCCATCTCTGACCGCATACCCCACCGCAAGTGCTTCTCTGCAAAAGCCCCTGAGCTTGTGCAAAGCCTCTCCTGGCCCGTGCTGCGCTGTTTAAGAAGGGTTAGGTGGTTGTTTAAAGGTCATGCATGGGGAGTCTAACACAGCCACAGGAGTGTGGTCTGTCCTCTAGTGCTGTGCCATCAGAAAAGTGATTTAGCAGGTGACCTGGGCTACAGAGAGCTGCACAGGGAACCAGGGTGGGGGACTGACAGCCAGAAGAGATTCCTCTGCCAGATCCCCTTCTGATCCTGCCCCAGCGATAGGCAGCCCTGGCAGCCACTGCTGCTACCCACCTTCTGGAGGAGACCATGACATCCCCAGGTGGATTCAATGCCCGGTGCAAAATTTTGGGGTGATGTCAAGCTCAAGTGTGAGAGGCTGGAGAATCTGCTACACAGCACATGCATTTGGTTTTGACTGTTTAACAACACAAGTGACACATTCGAACACAGTTTTTGACTGTTCTTTTTCTTGCATTTATATTAGAACAGAAAAAAAGTTCCATTACCAGTGATCACTGTGTTTTTAATTAGAAATACCTGCAATGAAATGAATGGTGAAGTCCTAGCCATGCAAAAAAAAAAAAAATAGTAACACTGCCTGAAACTAGAGATGAAAGCCCTACTTATCAAATGAGAGATGTAAAGGGCAGAAGCTATGAAAAGACACAGCACAAACAAGCGGAAAACACTTGACCTACCCAGTAACTCCTCCCAGCTTCGTACTAACAGAAAGTCTCTCCAGCAAGGCCACCAGGTTTTGAAAGTGAGGCAGCGTGATCCTACAGGAAGGCACATTTCTGGTCTCCTAAACCTTCCAGAGGACATACATCCCGCTTCCCCTTGTGTTGCCACACAAATGGCAAACTCTAAATATAACTGGAGAACAACATGCCTGACATGCTGGAGCGTTTCCTCAGGGTCTCTCTGTGCTTTCTTCACACTTAAATCATGCCATGTACCTGGGCTGGTTCTCCCAACCCTGCACTCCTTCCTGCTCCTTCTTCTAGCTCTTAGATGCACTAGGGACACCAGGGAGGAGAAGTGGCTGCATTACACCTCATAAGCCACAGCTTGTCCCCTGTTTCCATCCATTCTCTCTGCTTAGTGTCCTTTCACAGTAGTCAAGAGCTCAAGGAGGTGCATGAACCCCCCAGGCCACCAGATACACAGCAGAGCATGTTGCTGCTCTTACACCCTCTTCTCCTGCTCTTTCTACAGCCCTTTGCACACTCACCTTGCTGCTTCTGCATGGTAGTGAAGTCTTCAAAGGTGAGAGTGCGCACGGGAGGCCTCCAGAAAGCGTAGGTCTCCATAATGGCCTCCAGCCCCGTCCTGTGCAATGAAAATGAAACAAGGAGAGAAGAATATCAGTCAGCTGGCAAGGGCATCAGAGCTGGGGGAAGAGGGCTCTGACCTCACTTGACAGGCTGCCAGCAGCCACCGAAAGGTCACCTTGGCATCTGTGAATTCCTCAAGTGAGCCTTCCTGCACAGGTGCTGACCACCAGAGTAAAATGAAATTTCCCCAGCCCAGGATTTCAAAAGCTCCTAACAGTCTTCCAGTGCTGCCTTCTTTTTAGCAAGGATCTCAAACTTTCTGTCTGCTTTGCAGGGCACACATGACCTCAAAGCATGCTTTATAGTAGAGCATGCTTTCACACTTTGTGGATGCAAGCTCTCCTGCAAATGACGGAGGTCTGGGATTCAGGCTACGGATTCAGAGAGATTTTGTGAATTGCCTTTCCCTACCACCTCCTGGTTCTAGACACTGTTCTGAAGTGCTATAGGAAGCTGTCACAAAAGGACTCTCCTTAGCTTTGGACTTCAACTAGAAATGCATAAGAGGCTCTTTATAAAAATGTCAGTGGCATCTCTGCTTTGGGTCCCTAACTCACTGCAAAGACAGTACCAATGAGAAAAAATTAAAAAATCAAATGAGAACAGTTTTTCATCTTCAAGGGCTGGCATCTCAGATTTGGGTTTATTTTCACCACAGAACACTAGCTCTGCTGAGTTTCTAACTCCGTGGGCTCAGTGGGAACACAGATGCAGTATCTGGAAAAGACCCTCATGTTCTTTGTGAGACAATCCCCTAGAGTTTCCTCCCAGGAAAGCTTCTCCTCTGTGAAAGCTGCATCTTGCTCCATTCCCCATTCTTCACGTTACCCTGCCTCTTTCCCAGCAGCAGGTTACAGCTCTCACACTGACTGAACACAACTAGAGATGCTTCGTCAAATGCAAGAACATATCACCTTTCAATGCAAAAGGCTCTAACATCCCCAGAGCCTCTCATCAGATGTTGAGCTGATACTGGAGCTGCCTTTTGCTTCTGAAAATGTCTTTCTGCACGTGCCTCCACTCACTCAGTTAACTTTCCAAAGTCTCCCCGGAAGCTCAGATGCTTTAAATACATTGGAGTTGGCAAACCAAAGTCTGTATTTTAAGAGGAGGTTTAGAAGAGAGGTTGTCGCATGGTGTTTATTAGCTGCTAAGCTGTTAGAAGTAGAAACAGAAGACATCTCTGCATAGCAGTCTCACACTAGTGCTGAGCACATTACAACAAAACTATTTGGTTAATAGAGTGGCCTCTGCCAGCTCAGGGAGCTCAGAGACAACAAGGCAGCACAGAATGTGAACCCATCTGCTAAGCCGGGCTCTGTACAAAAGCAGCTCTTCAATCACCTGTACCACCCTCAAGATTTCCTCTGCTCCCTGTGTGAGAAAGCCAAACATGTTCAGACTCCATCTGCTTCTTGACACACACAGGAAGAGAACAGTACCTTTTCGCAGCCTAGCGGAACAATCCCCAGCCCAAACACTGAGGGAGGACTTTCTGGTACATCCAGGGGGAATAAAATGCCTTGAGCAACTCACAATGCAAGAAAACCTGCTGTTGAAAGGACCTGCCTTGATTATTAAAACCAAGTAATACATCCGAAATGCAGACTGAAAGTTCCAGCTGTGCTAATCCAGCTGGTCTGTGTCTGCCACAAGGATTGTGCGGGAAAGTAGGGAGGCCAGCTCACTAAAACCCATGTTCACACAGTCTGGCTCAGGCATTAGATCTCCACGCACATAACCCCACTCTGCACCAGCATCTATTTTCTAGCTCTACTCTCGTGACTCCCTTACAATAAATTCCAGTCCCTAACAGGAGTTGACTCAGGGAAACAGTAAAGGCAGGTTAAAGCAATTACCCCTGCCTCTGCCTGCAGCCTACATCATTCTTAGCTCAGTTTGACTCACAGTTTCTAGCTCTCCATCAAGAACATTCCTCTGCATTAATGCAGTTCTCACGAGTACCATATAATAAGTACTTCTAAAAGAAGAGGAAAATAGAGAATAGTCAGGAGATAAGAAAAAGAAGAAATAAAAGAGTAAGTTAGAAATAATGTACTGGTTTCAGGGTTTTGGACTCCACTCTGCCTTCAAGCTGACAAAGGGTAAATGGCAGCACCGAGTGTAGCAGAGCAGCTTGAAAAGCAAATTGAGCCTCTTCCTATTCCTGCCCCTTATACAAGGGAAAGGAGGGATGTCACCAGCGACCCACCTTCTCCACATGTTGCTTCCAGGCCTCCAGGGCAGGAGCTCTAGAACAGCCCTGTTGCTGTGGACGTGGCTCCTGTCACGCTCCACATTCCACACTGCCACTGCCAGCAGCAACAGTGCAGCTCTGCAGACTGCCATGTCATGATCAGGGCAGCACTGCAGCCACAGGTACCTGCAGAATGGATGCCAAACTCCACATCTGGCTTAAAACCATCTCTTTCATCTTTCTGCCCCAAGTCAGTGTTCCTCAGAGGGGTGCACACGTTGGACATCCGTTATAAAACACCCTAAGTATGTGGGTGATAGAGTTCAAAGTTATGTCCAGTTCTCCTACACAAAATTTAGGCCCCTGCATACTAGATCATCCTTTATTTCCTGTTGTTTTGGGGGTTTTTTAGGTTTTGTTTGGTTTGGGGTTTTTTTAGTTTTGTGGGTTTTTTTGTTGTGGGTTTTTTTTGTTTGTTTTGGTTTTGGTTTTTTAAATCTGTACAGAACAAATGTTGTGGGTGTTTTTTAAATTATATCTAAGCAGAACACATCCTTACCGAACTTTCACATTCTTCTATGCATCAGACAAGATCTATGAGACAGCAGCCTCATGTACTACCCTGCTAGGTACCTACCACCCCAGGTACAGAGTATTGAACAAAAACAATACGCAGCCATGTGAAAACACCTTGGGTCAGAATGCATACCACCTTTGTGTGAGTGATTTTACAACTCTGTCCTCAATCTTTCAGTATCTTTTTTTCTTCTGGTGTGATACATTGCTATTTTTGTAAGAAATAGGTAGGGTGAGGGAGTGGGAATCAAGAAATTCCATCACTGTCAACTCTAACAACCCTTTCTCCCATAACAGTTCATGATATTAGTGTGGTACCACAACACAGACCTCCACCATCAGGACAGAAAGGCAGCACTGTCCTAGTCAGCAGAAATACTGGAGTGCTATTCCGTGTGTGTTCCAGCCCCAAATGGAGGAACAACCCCCACCTGGCAAATTAAGAGACGTTTTGGGAGAGTAATAAATGCTGACCAAAAAAAAAACAAAAAACCAAAACAAAACAAAAAGTGTTTTCAGCATTTCTGAAGTCTCAGCAGCTCAACGACTTCTGGGCTTTTGTGAGGGCTGTTTGGTACCAAGTGTGCTGAATATTATCCATGTGGCATCCACTTTCTCTTCCAAAGAACTGCACTGAAAAATTGACTTCAAACTGTCTATCAGGCCATAAACTCTCTCCTCTCACACCATCTTTATGAAGGAAGTAAAAAAAAGTATCAGAAAAGGACTCACTGCCAGCTTTATTTTAATAAGGTCAGTCCTTTAAAAGGTATCCAAAATTCACTCTCTCTTTTTCATTCATTTTTTTTTCTTTTTAGTGCTATAAAGTTTTAATAATAGGCAATAAATGAAACAGTTCCATTGTCTGAAAAATGAAAAAATATGTACAAGCTATCTGTGCACCTCCATAATCCATGCCATACGCCTGACCTTGCCGTTCCCACTGCAGGCAGGATTCAGGTCATCATTTCATTGTTCACTGGGGAAGCCAAGCTATTGGCTCCAAGCACCCTTCAGGCTTTCTTATGCTAGACGAAAGCTCAAAGAGCATTTCCAATACAAACAGCTTTTATTCAC
This sequence comes from Pampusana beccarii, assembly GCA_013399365.1. NCBI lineage: Eukaryota > Metazoa > Chordata > Aves > Columbiformes > Columbidae > Pampusana > Pampusana beccarii. The sequence goes on from VWYH01001467.1 coordinate 272,021, forward strand.
CTCAGCTGCCCACATCTGAAAAGGAAGTGCTGTTGCTTGCCTTCATCTTAGGGTTTTTTCTCCCATCACCCTGCTGGGTTTCCTGACTGTTGTCCCTTCTGGCTTCCTTCTGGATAAGGAGCTCCCTCAAGCATCCCACTGTCAAGCCTCCAAAAATAGGCTCCATGGCATTAAACCTGCACCCTCGCTACCCGAACATTTGGCTAGATGAGCTCCATGTGTCAAAAACTCTGGTTCTCAGTCTCTTGAAGTTCAGGAAAGTAACCAGGTAATACTTGCCTCATATGTACATTATTTAGGTATCCTTTCACCATCAGGACCAGTTCTGTTGTTTCAATTTTATAGATGCTTCCTGTGCTTTTGCAGATAAAGCAAAGATGGACCAAAAATCATGTAGAGGGAATCTCTAAAAAGTGGGAAATAAGACTTGGCCTTCTAACACAGACTAACTCCCTAATCTTTCAAGGCTCATGGTCTGATTGCTGATCACCTTTAGTTAACACAGTGTGAGTGCTCTAAGACTGCAAAACAACGTCCCGCTGCTGAGCCGTTGCATCCTTCCCTCTGAAACACCTCACTGCTCCTTCTCCCAGTGCAAGGACTGAGGCAGCTGTGAAAGGGAGACAACTATGAAAACAACTGAAGGAGATCCAAGAAGGGATCCCTGAAAAGATCACTCCCCCAGATGAATACAGGCAGTTATGCCATGGTGGAGTGTCCTGGAGAAGCAGATTTTTAGCAATCTATTGCAATAATGAAGGCAGATCACTCTCAGAAGAAAGGCAGTGAGCTGATGGCAGTGGAAGATTTAAAAGAGAAACTAGTACTAAAAACAATAGTCAACCCTATAATTTCTGCAGCAGGCAACAAGAGTGAAACAATGTCAGAATAAGAAATGAATGAAGGAAAAACATCCATCTCCGTTCCATGGAAAAGCCTCAACACAAGGCTGAAGGAAATGTCTTAGGGAAGAAGTAGCCTAAGAGATCCTGTTTTCCCATCATGTTCTGTTTTCTCCAGTGTTTGTTTTTTTCATTTTGGTTTGTTTGGGTTTTTTGGGGTTTTTTGTTTGTTGGGATGGTTTGGGTTTGGGCAGGGCAGGGGGGGCGGGATTGTTGGATTGGTTTGGTGGGGTTTTTTTGTTTGGGGTTTTGGTTTTGTTCTTTTTTTTCTTTATCTTTTGCTGGCAAACCCTAACCATGGCTCTAACTCTGTATCCAGATTACTCTGGGATATGGTGCCTTGGAGCAGCCTCAGGCATTCTGTGGCCCCTGCTGCTGCCATACTTTTAAGACCTTATACAGAAAACCTCTTTGATATATACTACACTTGCCTCCTTCACAAATGGCCCTTTTCTCAAATTATTAGCCTGTTTCTACATTTTTAGCGGGATGTTCTCCAGCTAGAGTCTGCTGCACCATAGCTGACCAAAGCTGTTGTGAGGATGTGGGAAGCTACAGAGCATCTCAGTCTTCATTCCTGTTGGCCAGTGATACTGATGAGATCAAAAATTCACAAGTGGAAGAAGAGCCAGCCAGCACAGTTAAGAAAAGTCTCAATTGGGAAGTCCTTTCCACACACGGCTTGGACCTCAGTGCTTTTCTCCTCCCTATATGTACATCTATGTGTATGTCCTCTTTCAAGGGAGCAGCTGAGCCTTTAGAGTGTCCTCCGCTAGTTGACAACAGTGGTGCAGCCTTAGCCAGACCACCGCTTGTGAGGCAGGCGCCTGACTGCTATATATGCTTGCAAATACCTTTGCCTGTTTTTTCTTCCTAAAGCCTCAGGCTGCTCTCTTTGATGTGTAATACCTTAAAGATTTTAATTCCTCTTTACATCAGCAGAGAGCCTTCCCCACAGCTGCAGCCATATAGCAATTTCCTGCCCTTTCTTAAATCAATGAGCTACAAAGATCAGTAATTCCCAACCTTTTCAGGAAGCTGTCCAAACTCACTGGGCTAGGACCTTATTAATGGCTTCCACATTAATCTCACCCACCATGTACCTGGAACTGCATCAATCCCTCTTCTAAGCCCAGCCTTCCCTGCAGCTGTATCTCTGCAGACAGGGAAGACCTTGTGCCCAAGGCACATGCTCTTCTTCACTCTCACAGTAGAGGAGAGCAGAGTAAAAGACACAAATGCCTCAAGCACCAGAACTAATGTTCACAGTGAGGATTAAATAAGGGCAATAACATCTTTTTGCATAGCTACAGTAAGATGAGAGCAGAGGAGCTGAGCTAGGAAGTCACTAGGTCAAGAACATGTCTTCTTTGTGATTATGGAGGGTGTAGCATTTGAATAGATGGTGGGAAATACGGAGCCACTGCCCATTCACTGTGCTCACTGAATACTTCCCATACTAAACCATGAATGAGGTGGTCATCCTCATGGACACACACAAGAGAACCATGCAGGTAAAAACTGAACTACAGTGTCCATGAGGACAGCAAAGGAGAGCTGTGCACACGACTTTCACTCTGGTCTGCAGGCTCACAGCCTTGCTTTACAACCCTAGGCTTCTTGTAACGTAGTTATATACGTCTAATTGTATAATTAACTTAATGTTTAAAGCCTTTGTCATGCTGATTTACGGGATTCCCATGTCATTTAGATCTGACATTTAGATCTGCTGCCCACTCTGCTGGGTTGATTAATGGCAGAAAAAGTTGAATCTTTTTGTTTGGACTTTCTTATTCTTTTTTGATAACTCTGTGATGTATTTTACTAATACAAAATGGATTTTTATTAAAGTTCCTCTTTTACTATTGTGGTGTTAAAAAATAACTTATTCTAAATAATGTCTAAGGTGTTCTACTTAATCTTTTCATAAAAATCCTAACGAAAGTGACACAGAATGAAATAATTTGACATTACTGGAGAAAAACTGAATTCGTTTGAATCTAGAACATTTTTGCACTTTTATCCTGAAAACCTATCAGAAACTGATTTTTTCTTCTAATATAAAGGAAGCATGTGCTCCAAGTTTCAGAATTTTCTGTGAAAATTAAAATTTTTAAATTCCCTTCACCCAGCTCTACATATAATAAAAGAACAAGCAAAAGTGTATAGGTCCATTTTCCTGCTTCTTTCATTATTTTACAGAGTGTTAGCCTGTGACCAATTTGTCTGTTTTATAATCTGCAATACTCTTTTTTTCTCTCTCTGTTCTTCATTTTAGTAACAACAACAACAACAACAAAATTAAGAAACTCTATCTTTGCAAGTTCATTTATTTTTTCTAATTCTTTGGATATCATTGCACCATATCAGTAATATATGAATGGTTTACTAAGAACTTATCAGAGATGCTAAAAAAAGTTTTTATTGTGTTTCTCGACAACAAATGGAAAAGTACAGAAAAACATTAAAATAATAGAAAAGAGCATAAATAAATTAATTATTCAGCATGAAAAACAAAAACAAACAAAAAACCCCACACATATGTACTGAAGAAAACAGCCTTGAAAGTATTGGTAATATAAGGAGTACTGATGTAGCAGTGAACAGGAAATTAAACATATGGCAGCAAAAAACTACAGTCACAGAAAAATGTCACCAAGCAGGAAAGGGGTAAACTGTCTTTGCAGATATGCTGTCTAAGAATATCCAAAACCCTGTCAGGGGTTGGGACTGCAGGATCCAGGCAGAGTTAGGAGCAGCACTGGAGGAGACTTCAGAAAACAAATAGGGTCAGTCTAGCTGGCTAACCTGGAAAGTATTTTCTCAGGGAGGCATCTTTATACATTGTCTCTGCTTAGGCAAGGTAAAACAGTCCCTCCAATTCCTTTAAGAATTGGTCTACAGCAAACTTCTCTTGTAAAAATTAATTAGGATCACGTAACACCTTCCTCAGCCTTAGACACATGCCCTGTGCACTCATCAGGGGCAGGAGAGAAGAAATGAGTGGGAAACACAAGCTCCTCTTACCTGTTTCTTCCAGAATCTCTGAAACCTTTTGCAAATGGGTTTCTGTCAATTTTTAATCTGGTGATCTACAAAGGAAGAAAAAGATAATCAGTTGATCTCTGCAATTTTTTTTATTTCAACAAATGAAAATTACTGATGATTACCACTCTTGCCCAAACCACCTACATTATGATCTTTCATACTTATTTCCTCAGACTTATATAAAGTTGCCCTTCTGTTAACTATGAATAAATTATCTGCCTAGCAAACGAATGGTGCTGGAGGCAGAAATCTGGAAGCTTTGGGAAACCTGATGCAGCGCTGGGGCTGAGAAGCTGTTCCCAAAGAAGAGGCACACCTTGGACCCGGGTGCAAAACCCCAGGAGATACGAGTCATCAAGGGCCATGTGGTTTGGGAAGCAGGCATACCGCTCAGATTTTGCTGGTGTCTGGGTTATCACAGCCTCAACACTAGAGAACCAGCAGATGGATGCGCTCATGGACTTTCAAACAATGCCAAGGAGAAAAGGAGAAGCAAAGCACAGGCTACAGCCTCCAAAGACAGCAGCTGGCCACCCCATCACATGCACCAGGTGCTGCTGTTCTCATCAGCTCCTGGGTGACCCTTTAAGGGTTTTCTGGTCTGGAAATGATTTTTTTTTTCTTTTTTTGTCCTCCTGTAAACAAAGAGGAAGACAGCCAGACTGAGTGCTTTTGGGGAATCTTCCTTCCTGCTTTGTTTTTAGACATGAATGCCATGTTGATAAATATGGAAATAACATTGGGATTTTGACCTTACAGCCCATGGCATCATATCTTCTGTTAGCTACTCCCCAGCCTGGTGCAGCATGAGACCTTCCCCCTGCCAGCCTCACCTTGTCCTGGAGAACATGTCTCTGGAGCGGGAAGAGAACAAGATCTCCAGATACTATCAAATTTGAGGTGTTTTTGCTGAAGCTGCTCGATAGATACTGGTTTAATACAGACTGATCTGAAGCGGATTTGCAGGTGTTTTGCTTCTGTCAGAACCAAGATCTTGCTCTGGATATTAACCTCAGATCTGGAATGCAGCTCCTATTTTTGCAGAAGCTTAATTTGTGAACTTAATTTCCGCTAGCCTGACTTTGCAGCTGTCCTGGGACTTGTGTGTACAGAGACAGATATGTTCTGTGGAGGATGGAATTACAGCAGAGGGAATCCCTGTGGTGGATTTGCTAACATTTTACAATTGTTTCCAGAGACACTTCTTCCAATAAGGCAAAGCTTTACAGCCATTGGAGGGCATGCAGGCAGATTCAGGGAATTTAAATTTATTTGTAATGAAGGAGTTTCTCCAAGCCATCAGAATCTCCTTTGCTGGTATTATAAAAATGCCTTACCCCCCAATTTTTTATTTTTTTTTTTTTACAAAACCCCCAAATGTTTGGAATTCAGAGAGACAGGAAGAAATTTCAGTGCTTCTTTACAGTGAGGTGGCCTACAGTGCCGGTGTGTGAGATCCCTCCCTTAGTACCTCTTTTACCTGTGTAATTATGTCATATAGATCTGGTCATCAGGGAAGAACAACAGGTTTATTTCCTGTCATTTCTTCTCCTTTCTCTATCCTCTTTCCATGCCTGCTCTACAGTTAAAAGTTTGTGGAGTACACACATTTGGGTGTAGGGCACAGGAAATTTCCAGTCCTGCAATGACAGCATACCCGCCATTGCACTGAAATATTTTTTTCTGCTGGAATAGTTGATCTATTTTGGATCCTGATTTAAGTCAATTCAAAGGGATCAGACTGAGAAAAAGTTAGAAGTGAGTATCCAGAAGCAGTCGTGGGAGCACTGTCAGCAAGCATGCTCTCTTATATGTTGCAAAATAAAAACTCTGTAACAATTCACTAAATGGTTACAATTCACAATTGTTACAAATAGGCTAAATATGACCATTTGCCCTGACATGGTTTGACATGGGTCTGTCCCTCAGTCCCAGAATACCAGATACAATGGTGTTCACTGAGTTCATGAAGTCATTCTCCAGAAGCATAGAGGTTATCATGGAGAAATATTTACCTCACTGTTTCTGATTCAAGACTCCTCTGCAATGTATGGCAGAAAAAGGTATAATCCATTTTCCTAACAGGCTTGATAGCAGATTATTTTTCTTCCAAGCGCGTTTGTACCCTCATTCTAGTTTATAAGAGTACCTCTCTAAGTGGACATGTTATTAACACAGCAAAAACCTTCAGAAACCGAGATTCTGTTTCACATGGCTGGGAAAAATTACATTACATGTCCCTTCTAATGCCATCACAACCCTCACCCTAGTAAGGAGAATGGCAGTAAGAGGAAATGGGATGTGCACAGCCCCTCTCACCTGAGAGTACGACAGGGAGTGTGTGTACACGAACAAGAGAAGAGGAGCACACTGAGACAAAAGCGTGACAAGAGGTGGTATGAAGTCTAATGGGAATTCCTGAGGACTCCCACAGATGAGCAATACATAAGGAGCTGGCAGATGAGCAATACATAAGAAGACTACAAAAGGAATGGGTAGATATAAGGACCTCTCAATGTGTGCAATGAACATGCCTGCAGAAGCAGTGAAGCGGGCCAGCTACTCCTTAAAAACTGGGAAACCAGTTTTCACTGGCCACTGAAGAAGGGGGAGCAAATGTGCATAATCTGCAGTGAGACCTTTCCAAAAGTCCTTTGCCATTCCTCAAATGCTTACATTCTCAAATAATCATATTTTCCTAGCAATTGGTTTCCTCTAAGAGACACCATATCTTAGGGGAAAACAGGGATAGCAGGGAATTCTGCAATCAAACACTAGTGTGGACTGAGATTACATTTCTTAATGCCATGTAGTTTAAGAAAAATGGCAGATCAGTGGCAAAGCTCAATAGTCAAGGCCTCTGCAGATTGGATTCCACTGTGGCAATATCTTCTTATGATATCTGGAGTCAACAGTGACACTCTCCACTGGGAACTGCACAAGACCTGAATCAAATGTGTATTCTGCACGAGAATTTTAGTTCATAAGCAATACATGGACTGCTGCTGCTTATGTTCAAATGCTTCTTTTGTCAGAAAAGCGGTGAGATTCCTCTTGTCTAAAACTTTTCCCTTCATTTTAGCAGTGAAAAGCTCCTATGTGTTTCCTCTCTGAGACAACAGATCTGGACTAGTTTGTAGTGCCTTACACAACAGGACACTGTATTTCGTACCACAAGGCAGCAAGGAAAAGTGAACACGATACATCTCTTCATGGTTGATCTCACCTCCTTACTTTACCATAAAAACTGCAGGCACCTTATCTGCAAGATGGTTTTCTAGCTAGACAGCACGTCTACATGCGACTTCATGGCAAGTGTTTTCTTTTTGTGCAGAAGAGAAAACAGTGAGCCTGTAAAATGTGCACTTTTCTTGAGCTATGTTTCTTAGAGAAGTTAATGTCAGAGAACACACTGATATTTTGATGAACACACAAAAGGAGCCTGAAGGCACAGAGCTTTACCTGTTGATTTTGGTATGCTGTCACTGTGGTGAAGACAGTCTCAGGGAAGTTGAAGGTTTTGACCCCATCTCCTGAAGGAACTGGCTTTGTAGGAGAAAGATCACTGCTGAAGTCCTTGCGAATTACATGAACACGAGGCTGGTACTTATGCATTGAATGTAAGATTATCTGAAAAGAAAACAAAAGGAGAAGAAAAACATTTTTTTTTTTCAAATATTCTACACTACATGCAGATGTACAAGGAAGCAGGGATGGAGTTAAGGACCAGCATGAAGAAAATTACCCTTTTCTTACAAGTATGTATGAGATTAAATTTGTGCTATGTGCAGGGAAAAAGGGGCTCTGTTGCTTTATAGGGTCAGGCAACATTTTGAAGAAAAGTGCTGAAGTAGAGAAAAAAGCTCCATAACCCTGGAGAGTGGCTATAGGCATGCATGCTCAGCAGGACATGGGAGCATCGGAGGAGTAGCATCACCATTTTGAGCCTGAGAAGAGGTAGGCTGAGGCAGAAGGCACTATGATTAGCTTCTAACTTACATGGCCTTGATCATCAAGCTCGTTGTTGGTCAGCTTGAGCTTGTCAAAACTGACCACCTGCCTCATCCAGGTATCTCCAGAAGCCAGCGAGTCGGGGTGGATGTAAACCCTCGGTGGCACTGGGGAGTCAGCATTGCCAGCCACCATCCACTTGGAACTGTGGTACACGTACCTGAAAGAGGAAGGGAAGATGGCCAAATGAAGCTGTCACTCACTCACTGAAGGAACATTTCCAGGGCTCCTCCTCCCCTGCCACCCTACCGCATGCACCCCAAGCTCTCATTTGCAGTCAGGGAGAATGTGCTTTATTGCAACCTCCTACCTTCTAAATGAAAGCCAGATTACCCTGAGCCACTTGTTCAGGCTTGATTCATTATTAAAACCACCTTTGCAGTTATTCTCCCTGTAAAACTCTGCCATATGTGCCTTCTAAACTCCTTAACCCTCTCTGAGCCAGAGTAAGAGGCTGAAAAATAAAGGTAAACAAAGCCTTCTCTGAAAATATTAATAAATTCCCTGTAGTTTCTGGAAATCTGCACCGGCTGCCCTGCCAGACTGTGCAAAATACATGTGTCTTCACCCAGAAAGGGCAAAGTCAGATACTACTAGAACAACTGATAAAACAGAATTCTGGTTTGAAATGTTGCAAAATAAGAAATTCCATTTAGTAATACAAATATTGGAATTAGAGGAAAAAATACTTTTTGTGTTCCTGGTCTTTTGTGATATTTTGTGAACTAGCCATCCTATATATGCAATGAATTTCTCTAACATAGCTTTGCCTAGACACTTTTTCTTTCTGTCCCACAGCTCCTTCACCCTAAGGCACTTCCCAAACAGTCCTGCTAACATCTCTGAATTCTGCCGTTTGCTGCCCTTCATTGAGTCTCTGCTCAGCTCTCCTGAGCTATTTCTGTCCTTACCTACAAACAGTGACTTGTTTCATGTATTTTCAAAAGAAAAAAAAAGAAAGAAAAAGAAAAGGAAAAAGAAGAAGAAAAAGAAAAAAAGAAGAAAAGAAGAAAAGGAAAAAGAAAAAGAGAAAGAAGGTAAAAGAGAATCCGTTCCTTTCATTATTGATTTGCTCTATGTGGCTGCATAAACTAAGAAGGACAGAAATGTATTTATTTATATATTTATTTTTCATGTTAATGCAGCCAGAACCGCACTCAAAGAAAGGGGTAAAACATCTAGCTAATATCCGGAGCTATCTTGATTCCTCCCAGGAAAAGCATTTTCCTGAGAAACACTCTGCACAATCTGAGAGCAAAAATGTAATATTTAGCATTTGAAACAGAGGATCAGTTCTTGAATCCTTGAAATACGGTGTGATCCAGACTATTTGGGGAAAAGACTTGCTCTCAGGGGTCTTTTAATGAGTATAGACAAATCAACTCTGCCTGGCTAGTTTTCCGGGATACAGAGGATCATGAGTTTTCCGGAGTACTTTTTAGGATTGAGAGCCCATTAATAGCAGAGAAATCTCTTCCTCAGTCTTCCAGCTCAGTGATGGAGTTTCACCAAAAGGTTTCTCAGTGTCTCTGCACTGCAGGTCAGGACTCACATCCCCTGTGGCTGCTGTGCTGGACAGTGAATGCTTTTAAAACAAAAATCACCCAATTCAGTTCAGGCCAGACCTGAGCTGCCACTTGCCTATTCCTTTACTGCTGAAGTAGTCTTAAAGGCTCCAGACTCCCCATTGATAACTCCAGTTATCAGTTCCGTCAGAGAGACAGTCATTGCTACTTATGTTGGTTACGAAATACATGCTAGGGATCTCCCCGATTGAGAACTCCTAGTTGAAAAAAGCAAGATTTCAATCCCAAAGTGCAAAAGAGTGTATTAAACCTCTGGTTTTACATCTTATGATTCTGGTCAAATCAACTATGTTGGTGTAAATCAACATGGTCTCCTCCAGCATACCTTTGCATACCTGTATAACGGCATGTGTCTTTCCTAGGCTTTCATTGACAGTGAGTTTTCACGATGTTCCTACCTCTGCACCTAAAAAGCTTACCTGTATCTCTTGTTATCCACAGGCACAATGTCCATGGCAATATAATATTGCTGGTGAGGATCCAAGCCTGTAATTTTCACTCTCATGGCTGGAAACATTCTCCTGGGAAAAGAAAAGTAGAAATATGCGAGAAAATTATGAATAAGGAAGCTGAAGGGGCTCCTTAAGCCCTTCTCCAACACCAGGAGCACACTACTTTACACAGACCAGTTCCTGATAGGACTCCTCTGGGCTTGGTGTGGGTAGCAAAGACTGTGGTTTGAATCTTGAATATTTTTCCACTTAAGAAAAGGGGTAGTGGGATAACCTGCTACCTGTGGGTAACAATAAAATATTCCCAATCAAGCAGTCTGTCTGTTCCCAGCTTCTAGCAGACAGTTCTGTTACATTCCACACAGATTGTCCTCTCTCAACATTTCAGTACATGGATGGGCAGTGCACCTTCTTCCTGCTGTTCTTCCTGTTGGCCATCCACCTAGAATTATTCTCTCATGTCACACTAACTGCAGGATCACTTTAGTTCTCTTTTTTGATAAAATCACATTTCAGTATGGAGTCTGATAGTACTTAAAGAAAATCCATTATCCTGAAAGATCCTCTTGCTCTTATGTTTATAGCTAAGAAAGAATGTGCTTCAAATTAATCTGCTTATTAGGCATGTTATTTCGCATTTAACAGAAATACTGGCATTATCATAACAGTTTTCTTGAAGTACAGGTAGTTTATTGTGAAATCTTTTTAATAAGTGTTATCTTTTCTATGACATATGATCCAGATCTGTCTTAAGTATTTTCTGCTGATAGGCAAGATGTGGAACTCTACACCAGCAAGAATCAATTCCTGCCTGTTGTTCTCTGAGCACAAGCTTAGCTCTGCTGTGTACTAGTCACTGTTCCGAAGGTGTTCATAGCTAGATAGTTGTTTCAGAAGAGAACAGCACAGAACTATTTTAATGACAAAACTTGTCTGTGTTAGTGTGGCTATGACATCATTTCTCCTTCTTAAAAAAATTCCAGTTTCCAGTAATCCAATTTAGCTGTACTTAAGTGGTTTCTCAGCCATTATCTGAGCAAAACTTTAGCCGAGGTCCTACAGGAGTGTGTTACTCAATTGAACGATTTGTGCCCAGCAGATACAGGTCTTTAGTAGGAGAAACTCTCAAAGTACTGGATGCTCACAGGAAATTACATTCTGCTCCTCTGATAAGTAGATATACTCTTATGGAGTGAAGGTAGTTTGGGTGGAAGGAAGATATTAAAGGGGAAATTAAAATCCCAATGCCAAAATCATGGAAAAGTATACAACCCTAGAAACCATCATGGCACTTTCTCTTCTATCTATTGAGGATTAGTGAAATGTCAGGGAAGAACATTTAAATTTCTGCCCAGCATTTCTGTTTCTCAAAGTATTACCAGTGGACACAGCCTGGAGGAGGAAGAAAACAGGAAAGTTTATGTCAACATCTCCAGACATGTCTCTAAACACTCACACTGAAGGGATGTGACCGTAAGAAATTATTTTATTCTTTCCCATCAAGTGAACATACAGCCCCTTGCAGAAGAAGGTGGAAAGGAGGAGGTTGGTGCTTAGCCTTTGCCCTACCCACAGTTCTTCCATTTCAGGCCACTGAGAAGGAAAGTTCTAACCTGTTGGTAACTGCATCTGCCTTGGAAAAGGGCAATTATCATGGGGGGTGGGGAGAGCACTACGCTACAGCTGCTGGAGCATAGCTACCCAGAGTTATGAGAGACATAAAACTTTCAGAAAAATTGTCTGCAGAAACCCTTTAAGGACAGAGCAGATCTGTGCAATACATGGTGCGAGTTTGCTATTTGAACAATTCGGGGGTATAAAAGGAATAATGGATTGATCTTCAGTGGCTTGAGGGCATTACCTTGTTTCTACCACAATGGCTCATTAAATCTGCCAAGCCAAAGGGGTACAGGATATGGCATTTTACAATCCAGCTCTCCTTAATTGAAGAGAGGTGGCTTGGGAGAAGCTTAAGAGGTAGGTCATGTTTCAGAGGGTTGATGAGAAACCCAGGATTAAATCTGAGTCTCTTTGGGTCTAAATCTGCACACTGTATTGGGAAAACTGAACACTGTGTGTTCCAAGAAGCTCTCTCCAAATCTGCAGCACAATGTAAAGTTGCAGTATAGGCTATTGGGTTGTTTGCTTATGAAATACCTTGTAAAAGATTACCGCAGACCGTTCAACAGGCTTAGGAGCTAATCTCTAAAATGACCAGAGAGGGCTCAGCTGATCCCTCTGCTTTCTCTAATGTTTCAATGTCCTTTTAAAGTTTTGTAAATTATTGCTGTTTTTCTTTTTCTGTGGGCATAAAAGTAACTCTAGTTTCTTCGCCATAAGGATGTGGCCTGGAACTGTCACAGCAGGTGTCCCGCAGCACAGCTGTGCAGAAAAGTGAAAATGGTAAAGGAATAGGCAAGTAGCAGTGACTTAGGGAGGTTCTCAGGTGTAATCCTGGCTAAGCCCCTGTGCCCTGTGTTTCCTCTTGGCTGGCTCTTGGCCTCCAGGGCACTAACCCTACAGAAAAATGGAGGCTCGACAGTTTGGAAGTCACTCAGGTCATTTGAATATGGCTGTGTTAATATACAGTCAAGAGCCTTTCGTCTAGAAGGATATCAGCTAGCTTTGTACTCAGGAGCTACAGACACCAAGGACGTCTGTTTTCATAGGGAGCAGGTGATGACATCTGATATAGTTTAGGAGGAGGTTTTATATCAACAACAGTTTGGGATGATCAAGTTATTTATATATTAGCTTTACCACTCAGCAGGAAAACAGCCTCCTAAACTTAGACTGTGAACTTACACACAGTACCCCTTTAGAGGAAATATGGTGTGATATAAGTTATTACAATTATTTTAACATCACTTAGAAGTACATTAAAAAGCATTTTTGTAACAGCCATGTGCCTCAGTCTACCCAATTTCTGTCCTCTTCCACAACAAGAATGATGTTTCTGAAACACACTAAATGTGAAGAAAACTGATATGAAATTATATATAATGATCTCTACAACTTGATCAAAATATTATTTGCCAGCACAGTAGTGTACTGATATTAGGAACCATGTTTGGGAACTTTCAGCAATAGAAAGAAGTAGTTAGATTGTGGCAACCAGCACTATTTTTTTGTTGATTTTTTTTTTAATTTTCATTTAACACAAAAACATAGCTAAATTTTTTTATTTTCCTTTGTGAAAGCTGTTCAAAGAAGGAGGATCACATGCTTATTCCCAAACTGGATTTTTTTTTTTTTTTTCAGTAGCACAAAGCTTCATTGTCTAACCCTTAGGAGTCTCAAGATACCAACTCTTATCCCTGCCCCTTGAGCCAGCGCATGTGAAGTTTTTGTCAAGTTGGATCTGTCTTCAAAGTTGGCCTGCTCTGAGAGGAGCATGGGCCAGAAAACCTCCGAAGATCCCTTCCAACATAAATCCATTCTCTGTTTCACACTTTAGTTTTAGAGAGGGCAATTCTCCATTAGGGAATAAGAAATTAAGAGGTACCAGGCAGGTTGTCTCAAACCACAAATGCAATTCCTTGAAACTCTTCAGACATTGAAAATATTCCTGTACATATAACTTAGTGAGCAGAAGTCAGATTAGAGTTTAAAAGGACTGACACAATTTAATGCACAGATTTCATGACCGTTTAGTGTGATGATTTATACACTGTGTAAACAACAACTTAAATAAGATTAAATTTGCTTAAGAGTAACATCTGCTAAATGTAAACCCTAAAATGAAGGGATGTGCTTTTCAATTGTAGTGAAAGACAATTTATCTATTGACAGTAACAGAGTAGTCATTTCACAGTCATAAAAAAATCAGGTTGAGAAACTGCAAAATAATCTGATTTAGGTTTGCACATTAAGTGTGCACAGTGTTTATAATATGCTTGAGTTTACAGGGCTGCCTGAAGCTCTCCTTGCTATTTTATACCTCATTTCCTTGCATTTAAGTCTGGTGTCAAATGTCTATTTCTTTATGAAAACAAACCTATGAGGAGAGAAAGAGGGAAGGGAAGGGAAGGTTTGGGAAGGGAAGGTTTGGGAAGGTTTGGGAAGGGAAGGTTTGGGAAGGTTTGGGAAGGTTTGGGAAGGTTTGGGAAGGTTTGGGAAGGGTTGGGAAGGGAAGGGAAGGGAAGGGAAGGGAAGGGAAGGGAAGGGAAGGGAAATGTCTTTCTGTTTCCCCCTGCAGGGTGGGATCATGTAAAGGAGAAGAACATCATCAAGCAGAAAAAAGAAATACATATATTTAATAGCCATATAGATTTTGTGTGGGCAGCCAGTGGTGAACCAGTTGGCCATCAGGACTCAACTAATGATAAGCATCTCCTTTCAAGGAGACAGAATATTATTTAGGACTGTAAAGAATATATGATTTGCACAGTAATTTATTACTCTCTACTGTTACATATAGTCTTTTGTAAGTGGAAAAATTATCAAGGCTGGAGCTTGCAAAGGCAATTGAGAATGCTATTGATGGTGTAGCAGAATAAAACCTTGGAAAGATAAATACTATTACAGTCCTTACAGGTGTCCCTACATCTATTCCCTAATACAAATTATGAAAACATATGTTGTTTTGGACTCCTTAAAATAAAGTTAAGGTATCTTTCTTAACATGTGCTGCTAAGCACCTCTGACAGCTGCATAACTAGGGAAAGAGATATTTAACCAGAAAATGCAGACCAACCAAGGTTCTCCCCAGTGCATAGAGACCTCTCCTTCAAAACATGAAAAACAAAACCTTTGAGCCAAAATGTAGGAAAATAAAAGCTTTTTTTAAAAAAATGGGGCTGGGTGGAAGCAAAGAGAAAAAATTGAGCAGGGGAAGTGAATCTGAATGTTTGGTTTTTGGATGCTTCTTCACTAAATGGGGCTAATTTTTCCTAGCACAATACTTCACTGGAACTGTAGTTCAGCTGCATTGTGCACCCACATGGAAGAAACTATGTACCTGTCACAATAATTCTTAATCAGCTTCCTCTTGTTACTGTGTAATTAGGGATATATATCTATTGTTTGCTATGATAACATGTGATGTGGGTAGCTGTATTTGTCAGAAAGGCAACACAAATGGCAAGTTCCATGAATGACTGCTGAGATGAAACATTTCAATTTATAAATGTCAGAACAGGAGTTTTGTATGAAAAGTGACAAAATACATATTCCAGACAGTTGCAAGCAGCAAATAAGAGTTTATAGCTTGAAGACAGCAGAAACACTTTTTTTTTTAAGTTACTTGGGGTTTTTTTGTTTGTTTTTAAAAAATGGCAATGTAGTCAATGTTGTAATTTCCTAAAAACTTCCAAGGAACTATAGAATCTTTTTTGTATGTGGGCATCAGTCTGACCAAATAGATTTTTTTCATTTTTTGAAGTAATCCAAAGTATTTAATATCTTTATGTTATATCTCCCAAAATATTTCATGGTGTGGTTTTTTTGTTGGTTGTTGTTGTTGTTATTGTTGGGGGCGGGGGGGGAGTCATGAACCCTTCCTCCTCCAGGAGCCCTGCCAATGCTGTCAAGGTTTTTCCAAGAAGTTGTGTTCAACTATTTGCAAAATTGCAGTGGCATTGATCTTGCAACTCTTTTGGTGACTTTTTTTAAAGAAACCTGTAATCAGGGTATGGCTTTTTAAGATCCCAGAAAGGTCAGATTCTTCATTCAGCAATATGTGAGCTGCTGAGATCATCTTCATGCCACTAAGCTCTGGGCATTTTAGTGTGCACTGCTGTTGGTGGGCTTTGAGATACTTATGCTGCTATTAAGTCTATCTACTCCGTGTATCACAAGAAAATTAATTATAGTCAATCCAACAAGTAACAATATATTATTTTGATTTTCTGAGACAGCATGGCCCAGGCACCAGGGCAACAAAGTCAGAAGCAAGAAACTTGGTTCTTCCAGTGTGGTATTTAATGATGATGAACAGATCGCTTAATCTGTGTCAATTTCACCCCCCACGAAAAGAGGATAACAATAATAATTTTCTCTATATCTGCTTTGACATGTCTAGAGAAAAGGTGTTGCATAATAGCAAATGTAATTCCAGTTACTTTGTCTCTTCCATTCGAGGCAAAAGGCAAAAACCAGCAGCCTCTTCTGTGCTGGTGCAAGGTGTTTCCTGTGCCAGTTAGATCATATATCTAAATCCAGGAGCTGATCTGGTTCTGATAACCTTTGTCAGGGATTATCTGGGTTGTTTGTCCAACACAACTTTCCTCAAATTACCTGCACTTCTTGGGGCTACAGAGGAATAGTGCTCACTTCAGAAGGACATGAAACACCAAGTCTAGCTGTTCTGGCAAAATCTGAGAGCTCAGAGAGGAAACAAAATTATAAATAATAGGAAACCCGTGGGGTTTTTTTTCCCCAAAACTTGAGGGAAATTCCCTTCCGCACGTATGCGGAAGGGGCAGAACAGCTCCTGGGACAGTCACGTGGCTTGCTGGCTTTAATTGCCTCTGTCCGTGGTGCTGACTTCCTTCTGTGCCGCACCAAGTGGCGTTAAAACATCGTTAGATGAGAGCAGGGAACATCCTGTTAACGCAAACTTATCTAAAAGTCTGGGATCCTTTATAGTTCGAGGAATCTAGAAATTTACAGCTAGGTTCAAGTTGCATTTTGGTGAACAGATTCATAGCCATTTTCAACAGCAGACAGCAATGAAGATCTTACCCTTGGCTAATGGCATGGCAGGATGAGTTTTTCATTTTAAAAAAATCTGGCTTATCAGTGGCTCTTCCTAACATCAGCTGTCATGGTATCAGTTGCAATAGCAGAGGGAAACGCTAAGCCCACACATTTTTTGATACAAGAAGTCATTAACATTTTATCTATTTAGAACTGCAGGAAGAAAATCATTTGGTGCAAAGGTGAGTTAGAATTTCACTATATTTGAGATTAAATAAACTGGCTCATGAAGTGCTATGGGAACTTGAAAGGAAACTCAAAGGGCTCACCCCCAAACTCATAACTTCAGTACAGCCAACAGCACAATGATTATTTCCTGATTTATTTGCTCAAAGGAAAGGCTATCCTCAACAGTTTCCTGCAGCTGCCAGTTCTCCTTTGGAGCCATTGATTCAAGCAGCAATATGAAACAACTTTACATGTCGTAGGAAAGCTAGTAGGAGATACAGCTGTGAAACTCTGACAGCCATTTAATTTTTCCTGCATATTTATTCCTTTGGCTTATCAAGAAGAAAAAAGCATTCTTTTTCTTAAAGCAAAAAAAAATAATTTGTTTTGTTATGATCTGGGTTTTGGTGATTTGGGGGTTTTTTTTGGGGGGGGGAGCAGGGTTTGTTGGTTGGTTTTGGTTTGATTGGTTTTTTTGTTGTTTTGTTTTTAACTAGACAGCCAGAGGTATCTTACCTGCCTGCTTTCGTGATTATCATCTCTGTCCCAATATCATGAAATCTTTTCCAGAGGTCAGCACACTGCAGCTCTACCTGAATCTCTTCCATGGATGAAGGTGGAGGAGGCTGAGGGCCTGAGCTGCCAGATGTAAGGTCCGAATGGGAACCAAATGAGCAGGATGTCCTTTCTGCCAGCACCTCTGTGTCTGACCCAGTGCTCTGTTCTGAATCTGCAAAGTAAACACACCAGGTAAGACACTTCATCTCTACCTGCTGTGAGTGGTAAAGGGAGGGAAGAGGAAAGCCACAAGGGTGGTGCTGAAGAACAGAATAATGGCCAAATATATATATATATATACACGCACATATATAATTATAGTTTGTTGTGATTTATGCCCTGGTTTGGGGCTTTGGGCTTCCACCATGACATCTGGCATTTTTGTAAAGTTTTAGAAACAGATGAAAAAAGGACCCTCAACATAAAGTGTGAATAGTAACAAACATCACCACAATGCTAGGAATGGAGTAAAAAATACAGATGATAAAACAGAAATTTAAAAAAAAAAAAAAAAATCAGCCCATCTTTTCAATCCAAGATTAGATGGGCTCACTGGAAAACTACATTCCACTAAATTGAATATCCTTCCACACTATTATTGAAGAGTTGGTTATTTTTAAACAAAACTCTTTTTTTCTGTTTAATATCCTTGTCATCAAACATAATGAGCATTTTTAAATTTTGTTATTTGGCAGCACCATTTTGGAAACATGTTTTGTTTGCTCCTATAATATATTTTATGGAACAATGATATTTCCTGGGAAAATAACCATGCAGCTTTTGGTGAGGAAAATGCTCTAGGCTACTGAAGGACAAAAAGGGGAGATAGTAAACATATGGAATAGGTTACCAAGGAAAGCAATGGAAGAAAACTGCAGAAAAGAGCATGAGACAAGCACCCCTCTTTACAGGGGAGACGAAGAAGAAGGCTTGCTCAAAAAATAAGCAAACAAACAAAAACATGAGGTTTGACTAGTTTAAAAGTCCAGGTTGGTCTGTTGAGTGAGATGGCCATTTCTTTGCAAAAATATCTAATTTATGGATTAGTTAGATATGGTATGTATATGGTCCTAGCTCTCATACAGTACAACTAAGCTGGAATTTTGCAAATAGCAGTGTTATTTTGCAGCACAGTGCACACCCACGTTACATCAAAATAATTCAAAATACATTCTGCAAAGCAATGTGCTTATGTTTTGAACCTGATTTTTAACAAATTGGCACTATATATAATATAGAGAATTGACAGAGGAATAAAGTGATGTGACGCGCTCAGTCAAATGGCTCAAGAATAGGTTTGTAGATTTCAGAGATGACACAGAAACAGTACTTAAGACTGTCCTCATTGATCACCTAAATACAAGCATCACAGTGAAGTAAGAAAACAGCTATTTATGAGTTTTCTGTGCACTTCAAGAAAGAAAGAGATCTCTCTGAAGGGGAAACTTGAGGAGACACAAAGTAACAATCTGTGTTAAAAATGTGATCAAATCACCCCAGCTAAAATTCCTTCTGTACAATGAAGTGCCAGAAACTTTTTAATAACCCTGAGGATGTGCAGGCTGAGTCTCATGTTTACAGTGCTTCAGAGAGACAGGATCTCCTGGAGCAGCTTGCTCACCAGAGCAGAGAGACATAGTAAAGAAGCAGCTGGGGGTGAAGACGCCACCTGCAGAACCACCAGCCCCACCTCCTGCCACATGGGAAAATTCCGGGAAAATTCATACTGCTGCAGCGGTATGTTTGGCTGATAGTATATGAAAAACTTACAGCCCTGGTGCAATTGGGAAGCTTTTATCTTCTGTGAGAACTCCAGCTGAATATGTCGTTGGATAGTGGACTTGCTTGAAGGATGTTTTCAGTGAACTTTGCCAACAATTTAGACAATCTGGCTGTACAATGCATGAATTCTGAAGAACATTAGAAAGGTTCAGTATGCGTTGCTCCCAATCCACTTGGAATATGGGGTCCTTTATGTACCACACTGACTTCCAAGTTGGGCTAAAGCAATAACAGGTCCATCCTTCTAAAGGAGTAGCACAAACCTACCAACTGTGGATTGTTTCATGGCAACCAGTACCACACCCAAAACTGATATCCTAGACACAAGCTGATTCCAGATAATATGAGACAACCTGCTGGGATTATTCTGTGACTACGAGAGAGAATTAATTTGAGAGTACAGAGGGGCTGAGACATTGACTCTCTGCTTCAGAAGCCCAGTGATGCAGGAGCAAAGTGACCCTTATCTGCTTCCTCTAGCTCAAATTGTTCCACCTGAAGATGTTGGTACAGGTAAGCCTAAGTAAGGGTCTCTGTGCTCAGGATATTTGTTTTCCTAGTGATGATTAACCAGTTTATCCTTCAACAAAAAGCAAGACTGCTTCATAGACCAGTGTAAGAGCTGAACCATTAACCAAAAGTCTTACATCTTCTCTGAGGTACTAAGAAAGTACAGGAAAACTACTGAGGGGGTCTGAAGAGACTGGACCTAGGGAAAAGCTTCCACCATGAAGTCCTCCTCCCTGAACGAGGTACTAATCTGCAGGTTTGCATCTAAAGAGGTTTTTAGGCCACATCATCTGTGCTTGGTTTAGGCACTCAGAAACTGTGCATCCTCTGAAGCAGTATGGTAAATGGCCAATAGATGGCACCTGGCTAGATGCTGTCCCTGCATCATTCCAGCATTTCCTGGACAGCCTTTCAAACTGGGCATGTGGCTGGAGTCTTGAGGATCCCTGGGAATTGACCGGAATTGCATGCTGCAGAAAAATATCAAAGACTGAAGCCCCCTCTCACTGGTTGCAGGCCAATGTTACTTCACTGACTTTAACAGAGTTTTGGAGGGTTTTCTTTACAATGACAGAAGTGGAAGGAGAGACACATTCTTGGATATAATTTGCCATGCTGGCACAAATAAAAGGTTGCAAAAGACATTCACTAATTAATGATACACCAGTATCTAACCAACCATGCAGTACAGGCTCCCATTTGGACCAAATTAGTGCATAGAACAGCAAGTATGTCTCC
The DNA here is from genome assembly GCA_013399365.1 of Pampusana beccarii. Lineage (NCBI taxonomy): Eukaryota > Metazoa > Chordata > Aves > Columbiformes > Columbidae > Pampusana > Pampusana beccarii. Next base: position 292,475 of record VWYH01001467.1, read on the forward strand.
TTCCTCCAATTTTGGAAATGGGAGAGAGGGAGTCACTAGTGTTGCTGCTCTCAGTTCAGTCTCAGTAGACACTGAGATGGGTTTTGGTATTTTCTTCAGCCTTTCCTGAGCTAAGCGCTCCTGAACAGTAGATAGAGTTCGATACACTGAGTTCATGCCATACCTAGGGAATTCAGGGGACATTAAGTGCATCTGACATATGAAATTGATGCCTAGTGACATCCAGCTCTTGAAGACTCTGTGACTCCTGGCTAGAGTCCTCTATGTGTGTTAGGATTCTGGATTAATCAAGAGGCAGGTGTCAACATCTGTAAGTGAGCAACAGACAGAGGGGTGCAGGGTGAACCAGCCTCCATATGTAGTAGTTAGTTGTGGTAGCTGGCACAGCTCAAGCCACTCTGCTGCACACACTTGCTTGCAATGAAACAAGCAAGGAAGATCTGAGTTTTCTTCTGACACTAAAGCTGGTAACTTGGTTTTCTTCATGTGCCAAGTTCAGTTGGGTACAACTTTGTTAATCTCAAGATGCTACTTCTACTTTACCTTGATGTAAGCAGAAGGGAATGAGGGAATAGGTCCTGAAGCTCCAGCAAAATCAAACGTGCCCATGAACACTCTGAGGTGGAGATTGTGGCTAGTACTTCATATTGTGTCTAACTGAAGGACAAACAGAAGGATTTCTGAGGAAGATGAGCTTCCTATAATTTCTTCTATCCCCAAAGTGACAATATAAGATTCTCTGCTTTTGCAACCTTGCTAGGTTGCAATCTGTGGCACTTTGGGGCATATCTTAGGTAAGCAGCAACTGAAACAGTTTTATGTTTTTCTCTTGCTAGGATACAGTACAGTCCTTAAGAAAGTACAGTTCAAAACCAAGCTCATCCATTGCTGGCAACTAGCAAAAGTGAGAGCAGATGCAACTGAGGCTTCTAAACCTACAGTATTCCACTGGACTTTCAGTTGAGACAGTCTCAGGACAAAGTGTTCCTCATTGCTTTTACAGACAACCATGAACTTGCACCTTCTGATCTACCTACTTTTCTTTACAAAGTACTTCCCGTCACCTGCCTCCGTGAAGAAGACCCCTTCCTGCTGCACTGTAGCTATTGAGGTGAACATCTCCGAAGCTCTTACTGATTGCACAGTTCATATCACTCTGCCTCTTTCATTTCCCCCTTCTTACAAATCTCTTTGAAACCCACTCATTTCCACTCTTTCCTGTTCCTTATGTCCTTTTTTTTTCTTCTTTTTTTTCTGACAGAATCATAGAATAGTTTGGATTGGAAATTATCTTCAAAGGTCATGTAGTCCAACCCCCCTGCAATGAGCAGGGAGATCTTCAGCTAGATCAGTTTGCTCAGAGTCCCGTCCAGCCTGGTCTTGAATGTCTCCAGGGATGGGGCCTCTACCACCTCTCTGGACAACCTGTGCCAGCGTTTCACCACACTCATCATAAAATCCCCTGATCTGTCAAAAAGAGGCAGGCTGTTGCAAGCATTGCATTTCAAGGAGATTGAAACTATCTAACGTGACACTACCGAAAAGGTCACAGAGAAGACCCATGGATTCAATGTGCCAAAAACCTCTCTGAGGCCTGAAGTGTAGCTCTCTTTCACTGCCAGTGTGCAAAAATACTGTTCCCTTTCTACTACCCTACTGGATGGCTTCCTATCATCCCTTCTTGCCACACTGACCATGTATCCAGCTACTTCAGTTTAACAGTGTTGGATCTGGAGGAGAGGAAATTTCTCAGTGCTTTCAGCAACCTTTGAGCCTACCAAGAAGACCACAGGGTCACTTTCAGAGCACCCAGGAATATTGTGGCCATTGCTGAGATTACAGAGGAACACTAAACTAGTTCAGATTTTTTCTTTCTTAATCCCTTTCCTATTTTTACTATCTCCAGATTGCCCTGGAAATCCTCAGCTCCTAATTTCTTTTCATCCACAAATTCCCAGGCTTCTTGTTGGCAGATAGGAAGGAAATACCATTCTCACAGGCATGGTGACTCTGAGGTCAGCATCCCCACTGAGTGCCCCAAGATGACGGAAAATAACTCCAACCAGCCTCCTGCACCAACACTATGTGTTCTAGAATCAGAACCTTCTTGCACAAAACAGCAAGCTGCTACTGCCTGACTTCTTACTACAGCTCAGCTGCCTAGTATTCTTCATGTACATTCCCTGCTTTTTTGTCAGTCTGGTACAAGACGCAAACTGGTATGTGAGACACTAAAAGATATTAATTTCCTAAGCAAATTCATACATGGATCTTCAGCAGAATTTTCTCTGCAGCTGGAGCACAGCAGGGATACTGTGCCCCATATTTAACCACTTAAACAAACAAACAAACAAACAAACAAACACAAAAAAAACCCACACAAAAAAACCACCACAACTCTCAGTTTAGTCCTTGGTCATACCATGCAGATAATGCATTCAAGAAATGTTTTACTCCAATGTATGAAAGAATGCAATCTACAGGAGTGAGAACAATATGACATACATAAACCACTACCTACCCAGAGGACCCCAAAGACTTATTCTCTTCCTCTTTCATCTTTTTTTTCGGAATTTGCATACATGTAGATATCCAATGTAGATCCTGTCAGATTCCATTAGCATAAAGATTTCTCTCAAGTGGAATGTGGCAGCTGTTACAAGCTGTTAGGCTTTTTTTTTAAACTATTTTTGTTTGCAACGTTTGTGAACATGTAGTGCAACAGGTGGTCTTTCCCTCTCCCCTGCAGTTGATTTGCTGGCAATCAGGATCTGCAGACTACAAAGAAGGTGCAAAATCCTGGACATGCATGGGCAGAGAAAATTCTGGGGATATCACTTTTTTCTTTTTTTCTGTGAACTCAGCTGAAATTAACAGAGAACAGACAACTTGTTTTTGCTGCTGGTTGCAGACAGATCTCATGGTTCCTTTCAGATTTCTAAGTTTCAAACTGGCTACTGCCACCTCACAAAATCAGTAGCATGGAAACAACGCATATAGCAGTATAGTATTACTGGAATCTGGGTACAAAACATCAGAGCCCTATGAAAGTGAAAGAACAGAAACTTGCTAAGTCTGAACAGTTTGGAAGGGTGGTAGTTCATCTTGCCATGATATGGTGGCTGCTGGTACAACTATTTCAGGCATACAACTGTTTTCCAACGGTAATTAATAATTGGGCAGAAGTTAAAACAAAGACCTCAGTAACTCCAAAATTACACAAAAAGTCTGGCTATGGTAAAGACAGCAGTCACAGCAGAGATGAGGCAGTCTGGAGTTCAACATAGCCATTCAGATTAGCCTAGCTGCGTTTTACACAGCTGATCTGGCAATTGCTCTTGCTGTAAGCAAAGGTTTCTAAACACTTCCCAGGTGATTGTAACCATATGCACATGCTTCACACAACAAATAACACAAAAAGAGTTCTGCAGACTTTCTTATATGTTGGCTTGTCCACCTGAACTGTTTTCCATTCCTTCACATATCCTAGTATATTAATTGTACCTTCTTCTAGCATTAGGCCCATTAACAACTACATATAGCTAGAATTTGTAATGTGTTTATTGCTGATAATAGTCATAGAATTGTTTGGGTTGGCAGGGACCTTTTAAAGATAATGCAGTAAAATCCCCAGTAATATTTATTTTGATTACATTAGTGACTACAAGTTGCAACCAATATCAGAATTCACTGATCTGGGGACAGTACAAGTTTGTCCAGACCCAGAACTTCACACATACTAGTGCTGCATTGCAATCTCAGCCAAGAGAAACATTTGAGTAATTTCCAGCCTGAAACCCTTTTAAGAAACCACAACAGGACAAAATGGCATTAATACCAGCAAGACTTAAAAAGATAAAACTAGAAGGCATTGCATAGATGGGGAAATATGGCACAGACAAATTCAGAGACCTGAAAACAGTCACAAGTTAAATCAATGAGAGACAAATGGATTCTGAAGTGAAGAATTCCTCTGGCACTTTAACCTCAAAGACTTCTTCATCCTCCTGAATTATAGTTTTATAAGGTGTCTTGATGAAATTACTTGAGCCAGCAAAGCTTGTAAAATAGACTCAAGCTGATGGCTGCCCTTACCAAAGCAAAGGCTGAGTATAAGGCCAGCATGGCATGGAAATACTACACATCTATATCCCCACGGCAAACACAGCTAGTAGGAGAATATAAAAGCAAACATAAAGACGAGGTGGCTTTGGCTCTAAATGCAAGTCTTACATCAACTTGACTGTGCACTGCCAAGAACTGACTGCCCCTGCCTTGGCTTATTCAATGTAAGACTCAACAAATGGACACAAGACCCAGCAAAGAAAAAATCACCCTGATTCACTGGTGTGCTCCAGCTGCTCTGCCTTACTCCAGCAATGCAAAACAGCTGTAAGTCTAGTTTAACCAGCAAGTTAAATTGGGTTTATGGCTCCTCAGTATTGGCAAAGAAGTACAAAGCAGCTGGGGTTTACTAGTATACTTAGACCTGGGGGTTTGCCCTCAAAAGTTAATGCTTGCTTCAGCCAGGAGAAAGAATATCAGCCAGAGTTAAAGTTTAAAGTGATTTTTTTAATCTCACAATCTATTGTATTTTTTTAGAATGCTGAGAAAAAGAAAACTTACACATTTTGCCAACGTACACTTTAGGACCAGACATTCAAGAAACCAGCTCCAGTTTTGAGCTGCATCAGCTAAAAATGGACGTGCTGGCTGCTGGGCTCTGAAGTCATCCTTGGCAAATACAAATTCTCATTACAGAAGTGTAAGCTGGGTGAGCAAGAATGTTCTGAGTAGTGTCACAGAACAGGATTTCTTTGTAGACTCAATACCCCATCTCACCATATTCTCTCAGGAAAACTGCCTGCAACTCATCAGTCTGTGCTTTAGACTATCCATCACAACTAAAAATATCCCATCAAATGGATGTCAACCAAAAACCTGTTCTATAAACTCTCCCATCTCTGGATTGAGGTAACTTCTTTGCTTAGAAATATTTTGTAAGCATAACCTTTCCCCAGCAGAGACTTCTAGCAATCACATTTCAGAAGAACAAGCCCCACTGAAGTAGCGAAACTTGGAGTCATTGTTTGATGTTTTACTGTTGTGTTTCCAGAAAGAAAAAAAATAGCTGGGGCCTTCAGTATCTCAGACTAGATACTGAAGGAATCTAGAGGAAAATTCAATTTGAAATTTCAGGGTAGAAGAAACCAAGAGATTTCTAAAATTCCCTGAGGAGATTCTCTGCAGCTGTCAGTCAGCACTGCTGTAGGACAAGGGATCACCAGCACAGTCTCACAAAATGACTGCTCAGTAGCAAATATTCAGAAAGCCCATACTTAAAATGGTAAAGGGCTTTGAAAGAGCATGCAGAAAAATAAGATTCAGTTAAATCAGGAGATAAAATAAAAGAGCATATCATTCAAGAAAATGCAAAACAACACGGAGAATGGTAACCCTTAAAAACATGCAAAGTACAAAGGAGAAAGTGGGATGTTATTAAAAGAAGAAGGAGGTGAAATTGATGACAACTTTAATCTGGCCAGGATCCTGAACTGCACACACTACAAAGAATTTCTCTGGCCAATGTCCAAGAGTTTGTGTAAAATTAAAGGGTAGAAATGCACTTGAAAGTTAGAGAAAGCTAAAAAAAATGAGAGATCAGGCATTAGATGCACTTTATACTGTAGCCCATAAACATAGAATCATTATTCTTATAAATAAAGCCATACAACAAATATTTAGAGACCAGTCTAAACCAAAACATTGGTTCTAAATAACCACAAATTGTGCAGGAGTTTGAAACCAGATCCCAGCTCTGCGGCAAGCCCTGCCCTGATGGGAGTGGGCACAAGTTCTGGGACAGTCTGTTTCTGGATTCTGCGGCTTGGACTGTGCTCTGCCAGCCAGGAAAAAAAAAATAATTTGTAATAAAGGAAAATATGACACAAGATGAACGTTGCAGAGGTACCTATTCTCTCTGAGACCAACGTGAAATTACCAAGAAATCCAAAACAACTGCAATGCCCAGAAAATATTGCCATCTCTTTGCAGGAATGAATAAAACTCAAACAAATGAATAACTTTTTAAACATTTCCAAGCTGAAGGTATCTGGTGGACTACAAACCACAGGGAAAGGGACATCACATATGTTTCCCTATACCATGATGGTTATCACGACAGCAGTATCAGGGAGCCAGCTGGCATCTTAGTAATGAGAAATGTCCAACCCTTTCCTGAGTCCTACTGAGCTCTTGGCACTGCTGTGACATGGCGGTGAGTTCCACTGTGTAACTGCGCACACAAGAGGAGAAAGAGTCCTTTTTCACTTTAAAATGCACTGCCTTTTTAGTATGAGTGTTCATTTTCTTCAATGTCATAACAAAATAAATACCACTCTATGTATTACTTGTATTTCCTTTCTAAATGAAACCATTTCAAAAGGAAATCAATCAGGAAGTTTCCATGTGAAACTTTTTACAATAAAAATGAAGCTCCATTAAGCTGAAGTTTCAGGTTTAAACTGTTTGTTTTGTTCACAATCTACAACCTTCTTTCGGGAAAACAGTAATTATCAGGCTAGTCCTGTGGAACTGATGTTTGGGTTTGTAACATTCCAAAAAATCAGTAAACTACATTATTTTCATCCACATGCTATATTAGCCAAGTTGTCCTTCAAACCCCCTTACAGCCTTTTCTGAACCAGACTTCCGGACACTATCCACCCCAGTACAATTTTGATTGCTTTCTGTCTAAACTTCTTGACTGTAATCCAGGTCCTTTCAGATTTTATTCATAACTAACCTTCTCCTTGACTCTATACATTTGAATTGCTCACTCTGAATATGTTCTATTTTTATTACACACACACACACAAAAACACATAACTATATGTATGAGATTGCTTTCTTAAAAATATATTTGGCTTTTAAATCAGTGATCTGCCACTGGCTCACATAGTAGAAATTACAGTATTTTCAACAGTACTTTCTGTCGGGAAGTTTCTTGTAACCCAACATTTTGTTTGCTGTTTTGATCACCTCTGCAGAGTGACCGGATGTTTTTACTAAACAATGAACCTGGGGCATTTTTCGTAAGTGATAAACATATTTTTCCTTTTATTTGCTTCACATATGACTGATTCGCATCCAAACCAGCCAGTTTTCCTGCCTTTGACTATGTAGCCGTGCAGGTAGGGTTGAGAGAGAAGATTCTCCAGAAGCACCTGAGCATGGTGTTGATTTTTTAACTTCTGGTGTTTCAAGACTGACCCAGGAACACTAAAAATTGCTTTTAAAAGTGACGTGAGAAAACGGGATGGAGTTGGTATGAGTTAATGGGAGATAGAACCACAAGAGACTGAATATGCTACAGCACTGCATCATGAGAGTATGGTGCATGGACTTGGAAAGGATGCATTAGAAGCTTTTTTCCAGCCTGTGCTATGAAAGGCAATCATGTCATATTAAAAAAAAATAATTTGAAATCTGAAATATCAGACACACATGCCAAGCCATAAACGGAATCTCCCCTTCAGCTACAACCAATAATATATCTCATACCAATTTGAAACAATTATCTTAACAACTTGAAAATTATCAGATAATTTGCAAAAGTGAACAATGCTCAAGATAAGCTTATTCACAGAAAGTGTTAAAACTCCAGGAGTTTTCAATGTTGCAAAAGCTGATGCTTCACTCTACATTCAGAGAGTTGTACCAGGCACTAATGTTTAAGAACATAAAAATTAAACCACTGTCCAGATGAGCTGAAAAATTAAGGTATGCAGCACATAAACAGCAGCTGTAGTTGTCAGAAGACAACTGATGCTGAAACAGACCTAGGGGTAAGAAAGGACAGATGAGTGGACTTCCATACCGTAGCATTTGGCCAGACAAAAATAACCCTGTGCCATTCTGTGCCACACATAAAAAGACAATGCTTCAATGAGAGCCAGGCTGTGACTGCATTTAGCAGCCAGAGCAGGAGGAAGCCCTGTAGCTAGAGACTGCCATTTCATGTACAGCAATGAAGGAGACACTGAGTTACTTTCCTCCTCAATCCAGCAGATAGTCAGGATGAGGAAGGTTTGGGGGACAGAAAAGCACAAGCTTCATATCCATGCTCAGAGGTGGCACAACAGTGGGTGTAAGCAGCAGTGCAACAAGGAATGAGGTCATGGCTGAAAGAGACTCTTGGCTGTCCCCATCTCCACCACAGCAATTAAATTAAATTAACCTTACTCAAAAGCCAGACAGTCTGGACATCAGCTCTTGAACACCAACTATTTCACTCTGCAGATCTGCTCCTGTCAGGCTGCATGACTTGTTAATGCAGATGTTGCCAGCAACTGAATTCTGTGAAAGATCAATATTCTACAATCTCACAGCTTCCACAGAGCAACAGCAGCACAAAACTGGTGGTTTAGCCTGAAGGATAAGTCTCAGTGCATGTACTCTTCCCTTAACATACATGCTCTTTGAATGTGTATTTGGCTTGGCTTTTTCTCTTTTGTTTTACTGTCTTCAGCTCAAGCTCCGAAAGTCACATCCCAACACGCTCTGCCAAGCACGATCCCACAAGTCAAAATCCCTACACACAGTCACAGGTACTGGTTCTAGGAAGCGTCCACTGCTGGACTTCCTTGACTTCCACTGAACCATCCTGATTTACGCCTGCTGAAGCTATGGTCCCAAATGTAATAACACCTAAACTGCACAGTTGTCCCACATGTCTATTCTATTATCCAAACAACAGATACACCAGCATGCATGTGCACACATCTTCCAACATCTGGCAATCACAAGCTTACTCTAATAACTCCATAAATTTCATTCATCTTTACAGAACTCACAAACACTTCATCTATAAATCCACTGAAGAGGTGCATAACCTTTTCCATTTCACTGAAAGAAGTATGTACTCTTAAACCGGCATTCACAGTCATACATGCAGAAATGCAAGCAAGCACTTGTACTTACTCTTAAAGCACATAGTTAGTCCCTTCTGAATAACAGGGCATGAATGGCTCTTGACAGAAACACTTCACAGATGTTGCACATAATGTACATACAGGTATACACCTCTTTATTTCTCAGTCATACCTGTACATGTGCCTACATGCCCTTACCTGCTATGAGGCTCACTTTTCCATTTTCTGGCTGGAAGTCATGCCAGAATAAAACTGACAAAAGGGAATGAATAATCACATTCAAATGTCCAGATATCTGTTAACTTAAAAACATCTCACTGCTTAATACTAAAAATTAATACTTGCATAATTCAGCCTTTCTAGATGTTGGAAGTTTTCAGTCTGTTTTCCTTTCTATCATCCACATCTCATTTAAAAGATATGTTCAAGGACAGTGTGGGCAAAACCTTCTGATCATTTGTGCTTTAAATATACTTTATATTTATATTATATATTTATATTATTTATATTATATATTTATATTATTTATATTATATAAAGTATTTAAAAATACTTTAGTTCAGAAAGCTTGTGCCTGCCTAGCTCTCAGTTCAGAACACTGGAAACAACGGGATGCCCTACTATGATGTTCTCAGCAAACTCTACCTCACAGAAAAATGTGCTGGAAAGTACACAGTCTGGAAGCAGTGAAGTTGCAAAGGTCTTGGGTTTGCCTGATTACCACATCATGGATGCCAATGCGTCAGTGGTGACCTGAGAAACCTGTTGGCTTCTGTGACTTCAGATAGCATCCTTTATGGATGTCAAAAACAGAGGTAGTAACTTTCTGTACCTATGAATACCCACACATTTTTGGTCATGCAGANCTTCTGAATAACAGGGCATGAATGGCTCTTGACAGAAACACTTCACAGATGTTGCACATAATGTACATACAGGTATACACCTCTTTATTTCTCAGTCATACCTGTACATGTGCCTACATGCCCTTACCTGCTATGAGGCTCACTTTTCCATTTTCTGGCTAGAAGTCATGCCAGAATAAAACTGACAAAAGGGAATGAATAATCACATTCAAATGTCCAGATATCTGTTAACTTAAAAACATCTCACTGCTTAATACTAAAAATTAATACTTGCATAATTCAGCCTTTCTAGATGTTGGAAGTTTTCAGTCTGTTTTCCTTTCTATCATCCACATCTCATTTAAAAGATATGTTCAAGGACAGTGTGGGCAAAACCTTCTGATCATTTGTGCTTTAAATATACTTTATATTTATATTATATATTTATATTATTTATATTATATATTTATATTATTTATATTATATAAAGTATTTAAAAATACTTTAGTTCAGAAAGCTTGTGCCTGCCTAGCTCTCAGTTCAGAACACTGGAAACAACGGGATGCCCTACTATGATGTTCTCAGCAAACTCTACCTCACAGAAAAATGTGCTGGAAAGTACACAGTCTGGAAGCAGTGAAGTTGCAAAGGTCTTGGGTTTGCCTGATTACCACATCATGGATGCCAATGCGTCAGTGGTGACCTGAGAAACCTGTTGGCTTCTGTGACTTCAGATAGCATCCTTTATGGATGTCAAAAACAGAGGTAGTAACTTTCTGTACCTATGAATACCCACACATTTTTGGTCATGCAGAACTAAACTATTTCATAATCCATTCTTCTAAAAGCTTTAAAAAGCATGTACTACATTTGGAAAATTAGATGCATATTTTGAGTTTATTGAGTTTTTTTTACAACCATCTTCTCTCTGAAGAAGTTAGAGGTTTTGGCAGTAGGAAGAATGGCTTGTTGTGTCTTACTGCAGATGAGAAGAAATATAATGCATTCTACTAAATTACTTTAGAACTTCTGGTTAGAAAATGGGGACGAAAATTTTCTTGTAGAAAGCAAATCTGCAAAAATCTCGAAACTTTTAATCTCAACTACAGGTAAGAATGCAAATATTCCATATATTTTTGAAGTAGAAAGCAAGAAGAAATTACTTTACCATTAACTTGTACTTTAGCCTTTGTGACATAAGTTTAAAATAAAGTTTGCATATCTCAAGTGTGCAAAAATCCCTGACAGCTACAAGAACATACTTTAACAACAACTTCTCAGGGTCCTGGGCATCTTGGAGTATCAGCTCTGAATGATGTGATATGTTCTACGTATCTCACTGTGCTCTTAACTGTGAAATTGAAGGGTAAATATAGTGATAATATCATTAACCATTCATAAACAGATATTCAGGAAAGACATTGATTTTACAATCTCCTTGTGCCTCCCAAAAAGCCCTGTTGAACATGACTCTTCTGTCCAGCATTAGAGCTTGCACACTGAGAAACTCCTCCTGAAATTATGGGTTTCCATCAGAAACAACTGTGGCACAGAGAAAACTGATAGTGTGCTACTGCAGAAAATACACGTAATGGAAAATCAAAATCATCACACTAGACCCCAGAGATGGAAATACAATCATGGACACCAACACACCAAGAATTTAGATATCTACCAGTTCTTGTTACCATTGAGCATATTGCCCATGAAAGGTCTTAATTAAAAAGCACACAACTTTTCTGATATACAGATGATCACTCACATCCTTTCCAGGTGTAGCTGTAGATTTATCCTACTGGTCAGCTCAAAAGTCTCTCAGAAGACCAAAGAAACAAAGCCAAGTTTTAACTGTCACTGGGGTTTCATGATGGGTGGAGTATAAATGCACAAGCAGCCAATTAACACATCCCTTATTGGGCCTCTAAACATATTATTTCATCACTCAGTTTATTATCTGTGGTGCTTTTGTGCATCCTTCCATTCCCTTCTTAATGCTGAAATGCTGCCATCTGTGGCTTATAAGTTCCCTTCAGCCATTGCTGTCCTACAGCATGTGGTGGCTGGAGAAAAGCACTAAACTGATAAGAGATCCACCAGTTGTCATGAGGGAAAAGACAAAGAAAATATAGTTTCAAAACAGGATGCTTCCCTCCCCATCTCTTCACCCTCCCTTCAATCACACTTTGGTCACCTTCTTCCTGTGTGGTAAAATTTGATGTGAAAAGCAGCCCAAGCTTTTCTCTAATGCTGCTGAGCTTGACCGTGTGGCTACAGGAGGAAGCAGCAATTTCCTCTCATAGTTGTGAAGCCCCACAGTGACGCTTCAAAGCAAAACTGTAACCCACCCCTTCCAGCCTGGAGGCCAGCAGTGTCTGAGAAGCAGCTGGGCTGCTCTTCAGTGAGAGGCATTATGGAAGGCAGGGAAAGAGAGGGAAGGGGAGAGGAAGGAAACAAGGCTACAACAGAAATTAAACAAATGCACAGAGTAAGCAAAGAGAAGGAAGAGACTGGGGACTAGGACAGCTTGTTGGAATGGTCTTCTTGACAGTCAATGCTGTAAAGAGAGGACAGTCCAGGAAGTATTACAAGCCCACACCTTACACCTTCTCACAAAACACCTCAGAGGTTAAGCAGAAGAAGGAATTACAGTGAGCCAGGTTAATGTCCTCAATGCCATGCAATTCTTCCCCTCCCTTTCCACAGCTCTCATCAGACAGTCTTGCTTTCTATTGCAGGCTGTAGGTCTGATCTGCTCAAGCAGATCAGATTATTTCCTTCTGTGTGCAGCAGGTAAGTAGAGACCTCTTAACTCAGCAGCTTGCTTGTCCGCTTCCATTTCATGTCAGAGGAAAATATTGACATAATAGAGAAACGTGGAACTGCTTCAACAGGATCTTTTGTTGCATGAGGCATCCAGAATTCTGGTTGGAGAGTCTGTTCTTTTTTTCAATCTTATGGTGTTCAGGTGTAAAGAAACCAATACTAAAAAGCCTTTTGACCATCTGCAGACTCCTCTCTCAGCTCTGAGCAGACAGCATGTCTCACAGTATCCCTTGCTAACAACATGGTATAGTTGCAGGCAAGTTTCACTGAAGCATAGAGGAAAAAAGTAGAACAAAACAAAATGAAGCTAAATGAAACAATACAACACAATACCATAAAAGTGGCTGGCTGAAATTAAATGGCTATTTCCACAGTTGAATCTCAAGGTGTCTTTGCAAAATGCCAGTTTCGCAGCCACAGGTATCTTTTTACTGCTAAAACAGGTCAGGATATTTACAGAAAGGTAAACGCACTTTGGCTGCCTCACTGGAAAACAGGAGTAACACATTTCCCTCGGAAGTTGGCAAGGCAAATGCAACATTGTGTCTTTTAGATCCCCTGCCTCTTTATTACTTTCTCTGCAACTGTAGCAAACTCCTCACAAGTTCATTATATCAAGTATTTAAAAGACTGCTAACCACCTTTTGTGTATCTTACTGTTAAAAATATGCTTTTCTTGCAGGGAAGACACAGCTAGAGAATAACTGAATCCACTGTTTACCGAGTGGGAGGAACAGAGAAGGTCACATCCATGAGACATGCTTTGTATAAAAATCTGGTGTTTCTAAATCCAGCAAGGCATCTCCACATGGACTTACAGGCCATGAATACTTTTGAGTTACTTCGATATCAAGCATGATTCTGGCTTTTTCTCTTGAGTAAAAGATACCTTACACTGATTGGCAACCAAAAAAATTGGCTAAGAACCTGCCATGCAGAGAAGCCCTTGGAGCACAGAGCAAGTGTCCTGTGTAGGATATCGCTAGAGTAACCTGTGGTGTCCCAGCCGCCTCTGTCCCACCCACTACCACTACACTCATCCACCCTCACACTCCTGAGATTTGTACTGCTCAGGTGCCTTGGGTTTCAAGCAGCAAGTGGCCATGCAGCGCTCCCTGGAGGGACAGGTGGCAGAGCACTCCCCACTTCGTGACACAACAAGGAGGCACACGTTGTCCCTCCTGGTGAAAACTGAGCCATAGCAACCCTTTCCTTCAGGAAAGGCTGTGATAAAGAGCATTCCCTCACCCCGTGAAAGAGCATGGTTCTCTCCTGCATGTGGTACAGGGCACATGCATCAGCACACCCCTCCTGCAACTAGCCAGTTGTCCACCTCTGAATGTGGTGTCATGCTGTTCCCTTGCTACCCTTCACCTAACCCACTATACAGCAATAAATGTTGTCAGCTATACTTAAGAGAAATAAGAATATATACCAGCAGGTGCTACAGCTACAGCTGCTCCTGCCATTCAGTAAAGATACTCTTTAGTTGTTGTTTTCCAAGGTTCCCCCTCTTTTATGAAGCTGGTACAACTCAAATTTCAAAGTCTTTCTCAGAAGACTTCAGGAAGTCTGTACAAAGCTTTGTTTGGAGGTCCACCACAAGCCTTCTTCTCAGCAAGAGTGCACCTCTTCCCTGACACCCAGTAAGTGACCCAATCCTACCCACAAGGTAGCACAGGAAAACATCATCTGACGGGGGGAAAAAAAAAAAACTTAAAAAAAAAAAAACTTAAAAATTCACCCTTAGAATTCACCCTCCAATGCTTTTTCCTGACACAGTTTACCTAAATTACCTTATAATATGTTCATCATTTGCCAGGCCAGAGATTCAAATACACTAAAATTGCTGTGAATAGCTATCTGTAAGCATCACATCCGCCATGGAACAATTTTGACCCTGGTAGGACCTCTTATGTAAGGGTCTACCTGGACCCAGGCAATCATCGTGCTAAACCCCCAAGAAACACACAGAAAGAGACAATCTCTGTTGCTGACAACAAGACTAAACAGCCAGTTTGTGCAGTAGGAGGAGGAACTAAGACTCATCAAACTCATCTTAAAGAGGGACCACTATGCATCCATGAAGCTGGGGATAACTGTTATATACCCTGAGCTGCACTTGATCTGGATTCTGATCTGGTGTTGAAAGACTCTGTAACCCACTAGCTATGTTCTAAAGACCTGCTGGAGCTAATACTGCATTTTCAAATCTGAGACTAGCTTTGTGGAAATAAATTGACTGAAGCAAAGCTAAGATTTCAAAAGCCTACCCAAATGCTCTTCCATTCTCTGTGCATAACAAACAGCATCATTTTTAGATCCAAATGCTGTGTTTGCCACCCTCTTGACTTTAAATGGACATGCATACAGGCAATTAAAAACACCTGGTACAACGTTCATGTGTTTATGACACAAAAACATACCAGTAATTGTTGTAGGAATGTTACTTTTTTTTTTTTTCTTTACATGAACATACATTCTTATCAAACTCAGGAGGACAGAAAGAGTAGCAAGACTTAAAGCAAAAAATGTTTATACTTACACCTACTTTCATGTAACTCTTTGGGCAAAATAAATAGGAGAGCAAGTAATAGGTAAGGAGTACAGTGCTACTCTTTACATGAACAGGCCAATACTACATTTTGCAATGACTGAAGCATAGATCTACTGGTAGAAAGTAGCTGACATTAAATTTTTAGTTTCTACCCCAGGCCTAGTATTTAACATCAGAATGAGCAAACAGAATGAAGTTTTACTAAGACTGCCAGTCAAGAGTTCAAAGGAAGCCTCTAGGGGTAACAAAAAAGTCTCAGGTCTATATCTGAGCTGGAGAATCAGTTGGGTTTCGTGTAACAGTGATAGAGGAGTCAAGAAAAGCCCTGCGTAGGTCAGCTTGCAGAGGGTGGTACACAGTACTAATGGACATTAGACAAGAAAATAATTAAAACAAAAGAAAATATGTTCTCTGAGATCTTCCTTCTGGAAGACTGCACAAAAAGAGAACGAGACTGAACTTTGCTAGGACAGGCATCTCACTTTATTTCCAACTCTGCCAAATGCCCACCCTGTCTGTGAGATCTGTGATGAGCCATTACCAAAGATTACCCATGCCTAGAGGTGTGAGACCAGGTCTTACATGGAGAGCTGGAGCTTCCTCTGTGTTTGCTGCATAACACATTTCTCTACAAAGCTCTGAGAAGTCCTTTCTCTTTAGCTTGACTTCTTAAAAACCGTGTACAACTAGCAGCCTGTTATCTGCATTAAGAAACTGATGTAGCACGAGCAAAACCTGTGCCTTTTTATGATAAATCCTTAAGATTTGTCAGCACCAGTATTCATATGCTTTGTCAGTACTGACATCATGTCTACTACAAGATCACTGCATGATCTTGCCACAGTTGCATTTGTGTAAAACACCATTGTGAGGCTAAACTTCCCATCTTGTCAGCTGACCCCTCTCCTGTATCGCATCCCTCCCCTCTCTTCCCTTTTTCTAGTACATTATACAAAAATGAAAAATCTTCTCCTTTCAAGGACCTGCTCAACTTTTTCTGTCCTCCCCTCACACCCACGTTGTGCGGGTGTTGAAGGGGAGGCATTGAAAGGCTGTTGAAAGGCTCTCAGTGCCAGCAGTTATTCCCAGAGTGCTGCAGATCTCAGCAAGCATCTCTATGACTTCTCCTATGGTACCCTTCACACAGCCAGGTCGTTCTTCTCCCTCCAACCCTTCCTTCGGACTTACCCCAACCAGACCCATTTTGGAATAGTTACAGTACAGCTGAGCTCACCGCAGTCACCCACTGAACAATGTCATTTAATGGGGAAAACGCTCAAGCATAATGATGCCCACATAATTAAAATCCTACGGTCAAGTTTAAGCTTAATTTCCATAAACACACATGCACACCAGCAACTATGAGTGAAGGAGATGAACTGCAAAAAGCCCATCACTTTGTCTCGTTAGTTGACAAATTAAGTACAGTGTTGCTGTAACACACAGGCACCAGGGGCCAGAACTGAGACAGACCTTACAAACTTCTCCCCTGTGTTTCTTGCTTTTAATGCATAATATCCTGTGACATTCCACTAATGCATGAAAACCAACATTTGCTTGCAGGAGGCACTGTATTTAGAAGATAAGAACAACTTCCCAGTTGCCTCAATTAAGTCAGGAGATGCTCCACAGATTTCAGCATCCCTCTGTGATTCCCCCACTCTCGCTGTACACAGGACTGGGCAGAGCAGCTCAGGAACTGTCAGGGAACTAAGCAGGAACTCTGAACATGAAAACCTGCATGTAGTGAATACTGCTTCTGTCCCACCCCCAAACACTGATCCACTGAATGAGTCCCACAGACTGCCAATGCAAGGACTGTGTGCTGCTATTTTACCTTCACAGTGAGAGTGGCACAGCACTCAGCTTCAGAGGAACTAAAATATGTGTACCTCCAGCTATAAAATGTTTGTTTAACTGCTATACTGAGCTTCTGGAGTGGAGCAAAGCAGCCTCCAGGCTGCTTAGCACCTGACCCCCTGTTTTTTCTGATTTTATTATATCTCTTTCACAGTATCATCGCTATTTCACACTTTATTTCTTTCACAATCCTTATACTGTCTGTGCACTCCTGGTGATTTATTGCATGTGATTTCCTCCTATTTATTTATGCACTCAAATACTCCACAGCTTTTTATTTCAAAGGTTTGCAAAGCACTCGAAAGAATTTGCCAGAAATGTACAGATCTTGAGCAAAAAACATATTACAGTTCATACAAATCAGTCACACAGACCACCACAGTCTGCCTAAGAATGAACAGAGCTTGCAAACTTCATAATGCGGCATGGTTGCCTTGACAGTACAAACCACCAGAAAGCAAAAACCTCTGTGGTAGCACAGACTGATTTAGTACAGGTTCCAGTATCTCAATAAATGTTTTAATTTCTGCATACAATTTAAAGCAACTCTATGCAGAATTTCTCACAGAAAACTAGTATATTTCAGCTTCTTCAATGAGCTTGAGCAGTTTCTTATTTATTTTAGACCAAAGCTGGTTTGACGGTGTTTACACAAGGGTTTAACACGCACAAGAGCAAAGACACACACATCTACTTACACACAATGCCCTCAAACCCCTGCCAGGAATATTTCCCTTTGCTTGTGCTTAGCTATTCTAATAGAAAGTATCCTGGGAAAGTCCGAACTGAATCACGCTTATCAGAATCGCTCAAATCTGAGCCACTGCCTTACAGGGACGATGATTAATTTGCAGTTGCTACCTCAAAGTACGAGTAAATCCACAAAGATTCACCATCAACCAGACCAGACTGCCTTCCTATACGAACACTAAACCCTTGCACAGAATGCTGAGTCAGGCTCACTCATGGTGCCTGAGGACTTGCATGAAACACCTCAAGTTATTGTTTACAGCACCGCTATCGGCTTTATAGTAGGAAGATCCATCACATAGTCTTAAAGCAATTTCACCGTGTTAATGTTAGCACCAGTTCAATAGCCTTCACACACACACATTTGACTGAGAAAGAATGTGCCATCCTGCATAGGGTTATCCTGGCTGTGGAAGGAAGAAGCCAGGCTCCAGAGAAAAGAGGTCTGAAAGCTGCCATAAACATGAGGAACCTGGGTGGCAAATCCCTTCTCCCAGTCTATATCCTTTCTCACTCTTCCCCACTTATTTGCCATAGGCAATGACAAGTGGCAGCCACTGATGCTAAGGCTGCCTGCTACCTGAGCGCTCAGCAAAGCAAACAGACACATCATGCAGTTTCCTTGCTCTGATGCTGAAGTCAGAGCATCCAGCAGGGACCATTACAGGAGAAACGCAGGTGAATTTTAGGTCCAATTCTGTTATTGTCTGAGGAAAGGTAACCTTCAGACCTCCTAAGTTGAACCCCCCAAATTTTAACTCTTAATATCGTAAAAACTTGTTCCTTAAACATGTAGGGCTCTCTGCTCTCAGTAGTTTTAAATGGAGCAAGCAAAGTGTGATAGGTCAATAAGAACAAGAAGGATACAAGGACAAAAAGAGTAGAAGAAGCAAGATAAAAAGGACCTGGAAAGACACAGTAGATGGAAATAGATGATGTGGTGGTTTTACGGTGAGAAAAATAATTTAAGGGAAGAGAAAAGAAAAACAGACAAACAAACAAACAAACAAACAAAAAAAGACAAAGGTGTAACCAAATAAAAGAAAAGGAGGAAAATAAAGCAAAAAGAGAAAAATCTACCCATACATAAACAAAATAATCCAGTGACTGCAGACTTACTAACCAACAAATTGAATCACTGAAAACTTTCTCAAGAATGTCCTTCGTGGCTTGGAAGCCAAAGCAAACACTCAGGAGCCACCTCTCCTGCCGCAGGGAAGTCTACAATATTTTTTATTTATTAAAATTAAGCCTTTGATTGTAGGATTCCCTGGAAGATCTGTTCGCTCATATTTGCCTCCAAAACTCTTAAGACTGCCATGAGTCCATATGTTTTCAGAGGAAACAGGTAGCAACACTTCAGGTTGCACATCAGTAAGAAAGGGGAGAAAGCACAGGAAGAGGAGAATGGGAAAAAGCTAAAGAGATCTGTGCAAGAAGAGATTAGAAGACAAGGATGAGCTATAGCAGCACAGCTTTAAAAAAAAACCAAAGCAAATAATAAGGCAAAATAAACATGAAGACATTTAAAAGACATTAAAAAGACATTAAAACCGGAAAGAAAAATAAAGGAAAAACAGACTGTGGAAAATGCAAGTCAAGCTGAAATTCAGAAATTACTCTGACACTGCTAAATGGTTTGAACAGCTTCCCAATACTCCCAAGATATAAGTTCTATACTTCTGTGAGATGCCCACATTGCATGAAGAAGACAACTACACTCAGGCTGGCACAAAGCTACATATGCTGGGTTATGGAGGAAATTTATGAAACTCCTCTAATATTGAATCTTAACCCACTACTGTATTTCTTTATGTGCATTTAATTCAGTGCAAAGTAATCCCAGTTTTCTTCTCAATCACAAGAGTTACATCTATCGACTTTGATAGCATTTTTTCTCATTTACAGTGATACTAGAGATTTCTAATTGTTCTCCATTGTGCTCTCTTTCTGCTCATGCAGCAAACTGAAGGAGAGTTAGCTCTCTAGTGTAATATACTAGAGACTATCCTGTGGAAGCTCAGGTAGAAGACATTATGGATTTACTTGGAAAATATGCAAAGACAACGTGTAGGTGAACAGATGACTGCATGACACCACTGTCATATAATTTGGCCCCAAACTGAGGTATGACCTGTCTCTTCTCCACCAACAGAAGCCTCCAATATCAGAAAGCATTCACAGGAACCGAGGGATTAAAACTGCTCAGCCGTCCCAGCTTTTGCAGGCTCTTAATCCAGCAGTGGAACAGGAGAAAACATTTTGCTCAGCCTTCAAAATTCCTCTTCGAAAGAGGGTGGGTTGCATCACCCTACACAAAAATAACAGTAACAACAGAATTTTTTGCAGTGCACATCACTTCTCCCCCACTTATCCACCAATACCTATCGGTCAAAGGAGGTTAAGAGACTGCCAGCAGAAGGCTTGGCTGCATTCCATGGTCCTCTAACGTTGGTCTCTTGAGGAGAAGCCTGTAATATCAGTGCCTTATGAGGCTGTACACACTGGAAGGTGGAGATGGAAGTAGATGGACCATGACACAAAGCTCATGTTATCCAGCAAGACCAGAAGGTGCCTGGCTGGCTGCCCACAGGCCAGCCATGGGGATGGGTGTGTGGAGGTGTGTGGCTGTGGGTGTGCATTTGTACCTGCAGCAAAGGATCCACTGAGAGAAGGAAGGCCACAAAGAGGTTGGAAGTTCATGAACACTAATTTACTAATACAAGATGCTGGCAGTTTTATCGATTCTTTGTTGTTCTAGCCCACTTGAGATAGTGATGATAAGATGAAACTGTAACTGAAGCTGGTCGAAGAATACTGATGGAATAGTTTTTCTTCAGAAAATGCAATTTTGTAGAAGTAGAAGAATATCAAAGAGGTGTTATTATTGTTTCATGATTGAAACTGTTTCTAATTCCCTGTTTCATTTTGATGATTACAACCCTTTTTGTACCTACATTTGTAAAAATGTCAATATTATCATGTCGACATATTTTTCTGAAATGTCTTGCGTATTCCCACTTACTAAAATACTTTACTCTCTAGTATACACAGTGATACAGGAAAGAGAAAAATAGAGTAGGTACTGGGCAGAGTGGTGGAGTAAGAACAGATGCGGGAATGATCCGGCTGATGGAAGGAAAGATGAGCAGCTCTTGTTCCCTTTCCACCATAACACTTGATTTTTCAGTGTCATGCTCTGCTGCAGGCTCTATTTGGTGTGGGAGGCTGTACAGCTACATACAGGCCTGTTACAGTGTGAAACATCCTGAAAGAGCATGACTGCTCTGAAACACTGAAAGGTCAGCAAAGACACATTCCTAGGTTAAATCCATCTAATTTCTCAGATGACAACCAAAGCAAGTTTGGGGAGACTTTCTTGTTTGTTGTTATTTCTCTTGGGGTTTTTTTGGGGGGCGGGGTTAACCTTGCAAGCTGGCCTGGTATTTGAGACCCAAGCTGAGCTCCTTTAAAGAGATTCCCCTCCACTGAAATAGATTTTATTCTTCCACTTGCAGCAACACCTTTCCTGATGGAAAGCCATCTCACTTCTCTCGCTATTCTGGCTCTACTGCAGCAGCAGAAAGAGGAAGCTGTAAAAATGAGCCTTTAAAAAAAAAAAAAAAACACCAAAAAAAACACCAAAAAAAACCCCAAACAAACAAAAACAACAACAACAAAAACTGGAAATTAGTCTAAGAACAACCCTCCACAAAATAGAGGTATTTGCACACAGTGCTCCTAAGATTACAAGAGATTTTTAACTTTAGCACAGGTCTTTGTTTGTTCGCTTATTTGTGGAGATACAATTTATAAGCATGAGCTCTGCCCCCTGACTAAGAATCGCTCTTAAATGGCCTTCAGGACATAACCACAGAAGTAAACAATGTTTTCGAAAGTACTAAATTATTACTCCCCAATTCCTCTAAAAACCTGTGCTGCAGCATAATCTTAAAGCTAACAGACAGTACTCTCTGTAAGTGCACATAAATGTAATGCGAAGTCTAAAGAAAAGTACTTTCTTTGCCATTAATGGTGAAAACTGAAGTTTCAGTGCCGCTGTCATTTCTTCAAGATCCCCTATGTGGTGAATCCAGCTCCTTAAAACTTCTCCTAGAGAGCAGGCAGGCACAAGCCAGCTGAAAGTCGTCTGCAGCCATCTCCTGTCCTGCTGCCTTATTTTTCTTCAAGTTTAGTGAGGAGTGTTTGCTTTTTTTTTAGCATGAGATTTCGATGGAACTGAAAATATCTCGTAACACAAACTCCACAGCACGCTGTGAGTAATTTACAGCTGCCAAAATCATCTAAATCAAATCCCACAAGGAATTCTTCTTTCTTCAAACCATGCATGTTAGGAAACAAAAATGGCCAGCAGCCATCCTCCTTCTCCTCCTCCTTTTTCGCTGAGCAGATTCCTGCAGCTGGAGCAATGTCATTAGAGGCTGCACTTACAGATTCCAAGGCAGAAACAAAGCACAGTTTAGAAATGCAACATAGGCATAACAACAGTTTGGTTTCCTTTTCTTTGCTTTGCTTTGCTTTGCTTTGCTTCGCTTCTCTTTTCTCTTTTCCTTTCTTCCTCTTCTCTCCTCTTCTCTTCTCCTTCCTTTTCTTTCTTTTGCTTTCTTTCGGTTTTTTGTCTAACCAAAAAATGGGAAGTGGGGGATTTCAGAGGTGAATCCTTTGGTCTGAATTCTCAGCACTGCGTGTTGGCCATACAATTATTTGTAGTTGTCGTTCACGTGGCTGCATGCAAAAGGTGTTCAGGCATAAATTGGGATTTAATGTCTACCCGGTGTTCTGCATGTATGGTTTTTGTGATTGTGTTCAATTAAAACAGGTTTTTAAGACAAATACTGAGGGATCTATAAAACACCTTGCAAAACAAATAAGCACACACAACAATTGGAGGTTTTTCCTAAAAAAAAAAACAAACAAACCCACTGGCAGTTTTAAAAAATGTGTCTTGATTTATTGATTGAGGAAGTTGTTCCCAATGAGGTTTTTTGCCCTCATTTTTCAATTTTCAACCTCCAAAGAGGAGTCCCAGGACTGTGTGTGAAGGCTAGCGTCCACAACGCAAGGAGTTCACCTTCCGTAAAATGCTGGAGAATACCTGGATGAAAACCAGCAAAAGACACATAGTATTGGATGAAGTCCTGGATCATACAGAAGACAACAACTGTTATCCTGGCTGACAAAATGCTATTTAAGGTATGTTACCAAATTAAAAGATTGGATGGAAGCAGAAAAGCAGCAAAAATTAAAAATGCCATGACAGTATTTCAGGGAAAAATATCTAATTTCAAAAGGACTTGATGGATTGTAAATGTTGTGTTTCATGACTCTTGGGCAAAAACCCCATCCAGTATCATCACAGCACTTGCTCAGTGCAAAGGAGCCCAAATAGAGATGTGCACTACCTGGGTCTGTGTGGGGCCCTGCAGAAAAGCAGACAAAGGTGGCAAGGAGGAAAACAGAGGTACCACTGCCAGCAGGGCCTGCTTAGCTGCTGTTTGGTACAAAAGAGGCTGTGGGGACTCTGTGGAGAAGGTGCTGAGGTCTGGATTTAAACCTATGCACATTTTAGTTTCTGTGTGGTAGTTATCCCAATTAGTTTTTGCTCTTTATTAAAAGCCAATAATAATTATTCTGTGAAAACTGACCAAAAAAAATGTTCAGTTCTGAGAATCTGTACAGACCATATACTGTGCAGCCTGGCTACAAACTGCTCATTTCCTGTTGTTTCCAGGGTCACATTGTTTTCCCTAGCTCTAGTGAGGCAGGCAGGCTTTCCCTTGAATTTTTCTTCTTCTGGAGAACAGAAGGATTCCAGCTTTTTTGTCTTCAGAAGCTGAACCAGTGAAGCTGTTCTCCCCTTGCAGAGCAGTATGTAATAGTCCGTTCTTTTACAGTTCTTGTCCCCCACCAACACAACAGAAAATACTCATTCATCTTCTGCTGCATAATTCAAACCAATAGTGAGAGATGCTGGCTGGGTTTCTGTGTGAAATTATTCCCATAACCAGGTCCCGTGGTCCACTCAACAAAATACAGTCCCATTTGTCCACAACAAAATACAAAGTAGGTTTGGTTTTTGTTTGTTTTTTTCAGAAGCTTCTCATTGTCTTCTGAGTCCCTCAAGCCAAAAGCAATTTTCTCCAGCATTCCTCATGCTGCTGCCTGAATGGGTTGTGGTAAAAGTTCATATATTTTTAAGGTCCTATTCAGAGATATTTTCAGCGCACCAGAAAATGAAAAACATTTAACAGAAGAAGAAAAAATTATCAACGTATTAGCTAAAACTGACTTCCAATTTAGAGCCATCAGCACTGGTGTAGTTAGTACAGAAAATCTTCCCAGTTCAGGGTTGGGTTTGCTCTGTAATTCCCTTACACAGTCAATGTGACCTGAATTATGCTTTCCTTATTCCTCCCTTTTTCAGGAGGAATTTCACTCTTCCATCTTCCCAAGCCCCTGTTTTCCATTATTTTTATGATGACATTATTTTTCACACCACTCTCCTTTCATGATGACTTCGTTTTTTCATCATGAAATATTCCATATATGTTATTTTGTCAATATGTTAATATGTTAATATGTTAATATGTTAATATGTTAATATGTTAATATGTTAATTACAGTGATTTTCATGCCTCTCCTCCTTTGTCAGGACAGCAAACTGCACATACAAAAGACAGGCTTTCTGCATAATGTTACATTTAGCCTACTCCCTCCAGCCACGTGCAGTCTGAGCAGGTTTGCTTCTTGCTCATA
This sequence comes from Pampusana beccarii, assembly GCA_013399365.1. Lineage (NCBI taxonomy): Eukaryota > Metazoa > Chordata > Aves > Columbiformes > Columbidae > Pampusana > Pampusana beccarii. The sequence goes on from VWYH01001467.1 coordinate 317,020, forward strand.
TAAGCCCATCTTTTATCACCAGAAGGTTGCCTGGATGCAATCTGCATTTGAAAAACTCCTTCTTGAGCTTTAGGAAGGTTCTATTCGAAATAATTAATTAAGCAATGTTACTAAGAAAGCCAATACTAAACCTTATGGAGAACTCTCCAAGCTAGGTGAGGAGTAGATTATTTCACTTTACCTTAAGTCAGCTCCTTATTTTTTTAATCAGTCCCAAGAAAACTGGAAAAAAAATATTCACACCACTTTACAGGAATTCTTCTTCAAGGGACTGTCTACACAGAGATATTCAGGAAAACTATATTAAGTCAATGAAGTTGGTCATTTAATGTGGATTGGCTAAGCTGCATTGAGCCACTTAAATGGAAATCCCTACTGAGAATTAAGATGGCCTTGATCTGATTTTACCTGCTTCATCTCTAGAGAATAGCTACCCAGGATTTCCATGTCAATTAGGTAATACATTAAAATTAATTCATAGTCCAGGGTATCTGTCTGTAGCAAAGTCCTTGGTTAGTGAACTTCCAGCATTAACAAATTCCAAAAGGTTCAGGAGCTTCTAAGTAACTATTTAAATACCTAGCAACTGTGTCAATGAAGAGAAACTATAACAGACTAAATACACTGCTTTGACCAGGACTTTTCAAGCCCTTGAACCCTGTCATCTGTGGTGGGAATTACATTTACCCCCAACATAATTCTGCAGATCAGAAGGCCCTTCATTACATGAGGTAAAAGCATAGGATGGCGGCAGTAGGAAGACAGGTCCAACAAGAAGACTGCAAGTGGTGAGGTGCCAAAACAGCTCATTTCATCTGCAGCCTGCTCACTGCCCAAGTTGCAGGATCACTGGAAAAGCAACAGCAGGAGGCTATTTTCATACAGAATCATCAATTGTTCTGATGGTCTATATGTGTCTGATGAACTCTATATAAACTAGGTTACCACTTCTGTGCTCTCTCCCACATACCTCAGTCAACTTGTTCATGCACCGTGCCTGCATGTTTTCTGTGGGGAAGGCATCAGACCAGTCCAGCCATGCATCGCTACAAATCCACATCAAGCTTTTTGCTCCTGGTGTCCCACACCCCTGACATTTGGATGCCTGACTTTTTTCCTGTTTTTTTCACCATCTCTTGCCACCACATTGTGAACACAATCCCTGCATACAGAGTTGTCTATATACCAATGGCGTGTACAGAAAGAACTGGGATAATGTTCAAGTTTCAGGTACTGGGTGCTTTGAAGGTGGCGAATCTATGTTTGCATGTGCAAAATTTCAACCCTTTTCTTGCTGTCCTCTGCCTCATTCCTTGCCCACTGTTACTCTGACAGACTCGGGAACGCTTATATTTTTCTTGTCAATATCAGGATTTTCAGCCTTTTACGCTGTAACTATCTCTAATGCCTAAGAGTAAGATCTTGGTTGTTCTGCCCTTCATTATTTGTGAGGTAATGCCGCTGTGTGTTATGAGAATCTTACGTTATATCAGTTTTAGAGTATGCTGTTTTCTTAAGCAAAATGAATAAATTTGAGTAGAACATATGCCTGTTTCTGAAGACAATTGAGGGTTTGGTGATGTGTTTTTCATGGGAGATTATTGGGAAGTGTTTGCTTTTTAATGAAGCAAAGGAAACAATCTCAGAAAATCTATATTTCCCTATATTTTGGTATTCTGTGCAAATGCAAATGTATGTATATGCATATGCACTGACGGTTCAAAGGAATGCAAGAGAAGCTCTGGCACCACTGCTGTTTTCCCCTTCTCTAATTCTTGCCTTCTCCTAGGAAAAAGGAGAAACAGCAGTAGTTATCTCTGCTGCTGCTGCATCTTCCCAAGCTCCTTCCCACGGCAGGATAAAGGAGATCTATGACTGGAGTCTGCCCACCACAGCAGTGGTGGGCCAAAGCCAGAAAAACCTTAAATTAACATAAATCAGTGGTAATTTGGACCAAATCTGGTTGGAATAGAAATATCCCTCTGCAAAATGTCCAGTTCTTTTTTACAACCTGAAGGTCTCCATGAAAGGGGGCAGATTTCTCTTTTAGGATGTGTAAACTGTTCACTGGACCTTCATCTTGTCTCTTACAAACAGTTGCACCATTTTTAGTTCAGCTTTGAAAACTAAAAGTAATCACTCCCAGGCAAAAAACAAGTACATTAATTTTCAGAACAGCTCTCTAATATTACAATAGAAACCATGATGCTACATTTTAGAGCATTCATATAACATGAATATGATACGTCACACCGTTGTATGCCCACATTTTGAACCATTTGAAGTGTAAAAATACTGTATTCTATGTTCTCTGCATGTTTGGTGTTTTTAATCACAGAAGTACCTGGAGCCCTTGATTCAGATTTGATCTCTGCTACATGCACCAGGAATTTTGTTCCTAAATCTGTCTCCCTGTTTTTGTATTACTAGAAGCAAAATTTACCTCTGGTCTCCAGTTAATTCTTGGTAATTATCTTTTCTGTCTACACTGAGTTGTAGGCCTGAACATCAGAAATAATTTCTGTTCACCAACTTTTCTGTGGCAGACTGGCCAGAAATGAACATGCATCTCCTAGGTGGCTGTCAGTTTTAAGTGAGTATTCTTCCTATTTCTTCCTTTCCCCCACCATTTTCTTCTAGCACTGACCTGAAGAAAAATGGTTCCCTCCCGTAAGTGGTTAAATATATGCATTTATAGCAATATTCTCATTCCCAATTGCAGGTGGGAAGGCAGGCTCAGGAAGAATTCAAACCTATGGAAACTACGCTTTGTTCTCAGAACTGAGCAAACATCAGGATCTCCTCCAGAGCTTGAAGACGGAGGCAGAACCCTGCCATACAACAGGGGTGACCTGGTAGCCACCAACCCCAGGTCACAGGACCAAAGAATGAAAGCCCTGTGTCTGTATGAGTGACAGCAGGACCAAGAGACCCCAGTCCAGAAGCAGCTGCAATTCTAGTATTACAGCAAAGAATTAGCACACTCCAAGGCTAGCAGGTGTGAGAGCTTCCATTGAGATAATCACTTTCATAAAAATAGTTTGCTTGAGGGAGGGGGAAGAAGATTAACACTTTTTGTGGTTAACAGTTTAAGGGTCAAATTCTGTTCTCAAGCCTGATGCAAAAGCTGGTTAAAAGTGCATGGGTATTTGTATGTAGAAATTATTCATTTCAATGTCCTAGTACATTTTGGATTTGTGGAGGAAAAAAGTAGGGGACCATAGGAACTTATAGCTTGAGGGAAGCAATTGGCAATGGAGGCAATTTTGGCTAGAGTTTTAAATGATCTGAATGAGTCAAGGGTAAATTAGCCAAAACCAGCAAGGAAGTCTACATTAGTTAAAGGTATCAGAGAATTTATAGGCATAACATTCTTCACCGGAAGACAGCAATAAATATTAGCTGTTAGACTATAAAACTGAGAATGTTGAATTAATAAGATCAGTGCACTCAGATACATTAATATAAATACAAAATAACAATTACTCATGCCTGGGACTCAGAAGTAAGACAGCACAATGTAAGAATGATGAAGAACATTTATATTTATTAGTAACAGAGGAGAACGCTAGATAAATTCAGATCAGTTCCCTAGGAGTAAGCGTATTCAACTTGGCATGCCGAGACCACTTGTGCACAATAATTCTAAGAGACTTGGCTGAAGAGATCTCTGGCCTGCTGTGATGGTCTTGAATATATCTTGGAAATGCAGGGGAATGCTAAAAGGCTAGAACAGTTTCAGTATGAAGTGAATGGGATGAGCGGAGAAGCTCTGCTGATGAGCCTGATATTCCTTCTGGGCGATAAGAACATGGAAGCTGGGAAGGGATCCCATTCATAAAACAACCAAAGAATAAAGATATAAATAAAGCTATGTCACGTAATTCTATGGAACATAAATCTTGTTAAACAGGGCGTGATAAAGCAGGGAAATACGAAGTTATATATTTAGGAACCAAGAATGGGACCCAAACCTCCAAACTGAGGATTATGTTTTGAACAGTGGTGTGTCTGAAAAGGGGTGGGGAGTCACAGTGACAAGCAACACTGTATGAACTCCCAGTGTAATGCTCTGGAAAAAAAACAAATAACTGCATTTAAACTGGAGAGTATTAAGTGGGATTTGAGGTAGTTTAATCTAGATTTTAAAAGCTTTTTGAAGCAGTGGTACTGCTACTGGAATACTGTATACAGTCCTGTGCACACATTTTCTAAAGGATGTTTAAAGTTCAGTGGGATAGAGAAAAGAAAGAGCAAAATTACTTCTGGTTTGGAGAAAAATGTGTTACAGAGAAAGATGAAAGGAGCTCTGCCTGTCTCATATGCCAAAAGAAGACAGAGTGAGTTTATTACAATGCAGGAATATCCTCACAGTACAAAACATGAAATATAAAATAATTCTTTAATTTCCTGGAGGAAGGAATGACAAGAACCAATACAGGAAGGTGAAGCCCTTTTCTGAGGTAAAGAAGGCGTGTTCTTAGCAGTGGGGTGATAACTCCTGCTGTAGGTGGTGCTGAATTCTCCTGCTTTTGAACCTTTCAGATGAAGCCTACGTGCTTTTCTAGAAGACACTCTTTAGCCAAATAAAAAGTTGGCAGAAGAAGATTCTGTAATCTGTGGCACATGGAAAGGTAATGAGACAGTCTAATGGTCTCTTTGGTCCTTAAACTCCATGTATCTAAACTGCTGTTACTTATCATGATTAGAAGGTCTCTGTGGATATTCATGAAAGTAACCAAGAATGTTGTTAGAGCCAAAGACAGACCATTCCTTACTCCACACAAGGATACCATACAGCTACAGGCATGTTAGATTATTTCATTAGAGATAAACAACTCTTTTAGTCCTTGTGCTCATTCAACTTGGAGGCTCTTGTCTGAAAGCATTGAACAACGAAGAAGCTGTTGGCTTTGGGTAATAACGATGACTTCAAGGGGGCTTCATGGCCCATTTTCCATGTGAGGTTTTGACCCTCTTAATGTTAAAAAACAAAAAGCAAATAACAACAACAAAAGGTCAATATGTGCATTTTTCCTAATAACATGTGACAGCAAATTGCTTTGCACTGTACAAGAAACATGTAAGCTGTTAACATCATTTATTGGTAGAAAAGAGTAAAATACTATAGCTAATCACCATAATATCAAGAAAATCCTACAAAAGCCACTAGCAGCCATCAGTAGGTTACTCAGTCTATGCTGTCTATAGTCTGCAGCATTATCCCTGTTGCCTGTCGAAAAGGTTTGAATTTCAGCGTTAAAGTATGTATTGTGTTTGTGTTTGCTTGCATTAAAAATAAAAGCCAGTCCTGTGAAAGAATGCTATTAAAGCTAGAAAGCCAAAAGTCCTTTTTGAGTTTCACTACAAAAAGGATGCAGATGTCACAGGAGTGATCAGTTATCTACCATATTCAGCTCTTCCGTGCCTCAAAACCAGCAGGAGTCTGAATCAGAAATAAAACTGAAAAAAAACCCTGAGATGTAAAGCAAGTTCCTTTTCCTCCAATTCAGATGGACCGAATTCCATAATGCACTTCACCTTCCCCCAGCAATGGCATGAACCGGAGGATCTCTGTTAATAGGAGAGGTATTATCAAGAGCACACGTCTGCACTGGCTTCTGTGCTAAAGACAGCCCTCAAATAGATGGATATGACTAAATTTGCAGCAAAGCCTGCAAGAGTAATTTAATGCTTGCATTAGATCCTGAACGAAGCTGCTTTGCTATTTCCTTTTGCATCCCAGAGCGTTTACTGTTCTAACTTAACCTATACCCTCCTCTGTAGGCTCAGATGGAAAGAGGTATTTTTCTGCTTGCACATTTGTTGGGCTTTACATCTTGCAATGTTTATGGCTTTGATGTGACTTTTTAAGGAAAAGCTTACACTAGGCTTTGTGTGGGCGAATCTGCCACATTCTCCCACTTCATGATTTCATCCAAACTGTACTCCAGAAGCTCTGGTTTTAATAATCTAATACATTTTCTTCTTTCAAAATCACAGAAAAATCAATACAGAGGAAAGCAACACCCTCAAACTATATGGAGTTCCCCTGTTAAATTACTGTCTTTGAGCTCTCTTGATCAAGTCTGATTTCCTCTTTAAACTCCTTAAAAACCTCTTCTGAGCCCTAGATATCACTGTTGAGCATATCCTGCTTTCAAACATGCTTTCACAACTGCTCACAGTTTCAAGAGGCTTAATAACAAGCAGCACTTCCCCCGTCTGGGCAGCAGAAATCTCTCTAGCGAGGCAGGGTGCCTTCCTTGCCTTGACTTTCAAAGAGAGCAAAAGCTTTGGGGACACCCAAAGTCTTCCGCACTGCCAAGTTACCCCGGATGGTGAGGGCCCCTCCATATGTACGAAATAAAACTTCGAGCAGACAGCCTCCTCTTGGCAGTGGTCACGCAACGTACCGAGACACCATCTTGAACTGGGCACGCTGCCGGTCAGGTTCAGGCAGACTTTTAAATGCTGTCCTTCCTTGATTTGAATTATTTGCCTCAGATTGGCAACCAAACATCTGCTTCTTGTGTAAGCTGTCAGGCAGGGTAGCAATCAACCCCACTGGCCAGGACCACAGAGCCTTTAAAATAATGGTTCTTTCTCTTCCCCACTTTCTCGACATCTCTCTCCATTTTGCAAGCACCTTCCACTTTAGTGGTCAGTATCTTCTGTTAACAAGTAATTGCTCATCACTCAAATTTGCAGTTTTGCTCCAAAGGGTGCAGGACACAGCAGTGCTTGGTGATCAGAAGGGTAGAAATAAGGTATTTAAGACAGAGATGACAGACAGGAGAAATTCAGAATGACTGAAGTTAACTCAATGGATGTTAGGACAGCAATATGGAGTATGAAACACAGAAAGCAAGAAAGTAAACCAAGTGTAGTAAGAAGCTTGCAAGGTTTTCTGAAGATTTGTCATCTCCTCTATCAGTTAAAGGGCATACTTGCTATTGCAACAGGCAGCATTAAGTTGTTCATAAAATTATCAGCTAGAAGGAGTATAATAACAGCCTTTAATTTTAAATGTTAGAAAAGCAACAGCTGGAAAACCAGCAGAACAGATGAACTGGTTCAAATGACATCTTTGAATGTGAAATGATTGACTGGCTTAGCGAAAAGAGTTTTACAAGCAATACAAAATTTAAAAAATAATAATAACACAACTGTAAAATTACAAGAAGCTCCTTTGCATACCAACAATGAAAGCTGCTTGAGATGCAATATGAGAACAGACACCATACTGCCCTTCAGGTCGTCCGAAGCAAGATGAGTGGCAGTTAGTTAGTTAGTGTTAGTCAGATACCTCATTTTCATCTTAAAAGACTGGTGTTTGAACACGGCAGATAACCGACCTCTAAAAAGCTAACTATAAAAAGTGTATAATTCATACTATTCCCCCAAGAGACAAGACTCTTTCCTTTCACTTTCTCTTTTTTTAAGATTTTTAAATAACATTTAGGACAAGCAAGAGAATTTTAGTCAGTTCATGAATCCAGCCTTTGATAGAACAAGGTGATCAGGATTCACAGGTAAAAAGGTCACTTAAAGCTAGTCACCTTGTTAGGTGTTGGTCGTGTTTGAAGGCAGTAAGCTCTTAACTCAGGAGATACTCTTACTATTGTTAATCAGGTGATGTATATTTAGGCACTGATGTGTTCCCTGTCCCTAGTAGCTTGTTAAATCCTGTTCCTTTGATCTCTCTGGGTGTAATCAGTCAGTATCCTCACTCCCTGTGCATAATTTTAAAAGACTGAAATTTAAAACAAATCATGTTGATGGCAACTGAATGAAACTCTGCCTTATAACTTAGGGCAAAAGAAATATCTATAGCTTTTCAGAATTGTCTAAAATAAAACAGTAAGCTCATGGAGATAGCAAACTTCGGTGGGGTGCTTGTAAGGTGAGGATAAAAGGTAAAGTTACCAATAAAGCTTTCCATCTTTAAAAATCAAGAAACAGTAAAGATGAAGGCCTGGTGGATCCCTTTCATTCTGAGATAAGCAGAAAGGTACTAAAAGGGTTTGTTAAAAAACACATAAATCCATAGGATTTGGAGAGACTGAATTTCCTGCAAATCTGTTAAACAGAACCAGCCTAAAAATGTGAAAAACAAAACATCATACAAGGGAAGATGGTGGACAGGCTTTTTAAAAAAAGCAGATAATACGGCAGTTTCTTCAAAATGGACAGCAAGGGACATCTGGTAACATGTTGAGAAGAGATGCTGGGTGATTTGAGACCAAAAGGTTTTATTGATCTCAGGTTGACTCTCCAAATGCCAACAACTTTTAAATTGCTTTAAGGACTTCTTTCCCACAGAACCACAATAAAAATACAGGATTCTTGGATAACTCACTTAAAAAGAGGAAGTCAGTACTATTGTCAAAACTCTGAATGCAAAAAAGGCAGCAGGAAAAGATGCTTTTAAGACCAAATACTGTGTCATCAGACCTTTTTATCAAGTTCGTATAAAGAAGATGTAGTTTCTCTTCCAGAAGAAACAAATAAACTAAAATGTTTAAACCCAGATAGTTGCAAAGCTTGAAAATTATACATGTTGGACTTCTTGTCTCTGGATGTAGAAATATATCTGATTAAATAGAGTAGGAATTAAGTAATGATTTTGAAGATATGTTGAGGACTTGCCCTTATGCTCTATGAAGATCTTACAGCTCATCTGTTAGTGGATTGAATGTCTCCAAGGGGAAGACAGTTGATGAGACCCTGCTGACAGCTGGTAGCTCTTCATTTTGGGTATGAGGAATTAAGCAGAATTCTCAAAATAAAGCAACTGGGGGACAGATCAGAGACAGAACCTGCAATGACTGTGAAACTTGTAGCACAGGGTGCCTCATAAGCAGTGGTGTTCCAAACATGCAGATATAGCTCAGCTTCTGCAGTTGCTACGCATAAAATTGTTAGTCAAGAGAAAAGGAAAGTGTTTGGTTTCTGCATTTCCCAAAAAAAATCTGAGACACAAAATTACCACAGACTAAAGATTCAATGAGATACCCGGATATCCCAGGTCTTCTAATATATTATAGTGTATTAATATGGTCCAAAGTATAAAATCTATTTTAAAAAAAAAAAAAAAGAACTTTAAGAATTGGGGCAGGAGCACAGGTTTCTGAGATGGGCTAAAAAAAAACTTGTGAAAATGAATATACTCATATTATTTTCCATTTTCACTACTTACTTGTATGTGTACCAGACAGCACCCTAAAGACTTGAAAAGCTGTTGTCATGAATTTCATCTGGAAATAGACAGAGCCGAAACCAAACAGTTCTGTACTGTTGAGGTCTCCCACAATGGGAAATCTTACAGGCCTGGAAGAGTGGCACATTATTACAGAGCTCAGCTGAAATAAAAAACTCAGCTGAAGACTGTTTTCTACTTGTTGTCAAAACCATATTTGTAGACTGATACAGAATGAGAATGGAGTGAGGAAATTTCTGAGATGACTGCTGCCTAAGAAAAAGAGACTAAGGACAAAAACAAATTAAAGCCACCTCTTTATTCAGCCTTCTTTGATATACAAAGATAAAACGGGAAAAGCTGCTTTCCCTTTGTCTTGCCCTATTTACCATCTTGGTTAAAAAGAAAGGATTCTTCCTTCAATCTAATGTATAGTTCTACTAGCATTACAGCAGATGTCACCCATTTAGATTAACTCTTTTGAGGACGATATCAAATCTTACTAAAAGATCTGTGATAATAAGGTAAGAATTCCTCTCTTCCATCAGCAATAGCAACCAGCAATAATCACATAAGAGCTCTTGCCTGACCTTTTTGACCTTTTGAGCAACTGACACAGATGAGGTCAAGGCAAGATAGAATAATTTCTAAAATATGTGTTATTTTCATGGACAAATACATACGTCAATGCAGGGAATGAGAGAGAACACGTAAGCTACTCATCTTCCCAGTATAATTTGCTCAAAAACAACTTTAATGATATATAGTTGCATCTATGTATTTGTCTCAGTTGCAAGTCAATGCATATTCTGTAGCAGTGACTTTTCCTGCTGGAGAACCTCTTGAGATGCAAGCTCTTTTTCTGTCATCCTGGCTTGCACCAGTAGTGGATGTGACCAGAGCTGTAGCTTTCGTAGCAGCCAGCAATATCCCCTCAGATATGCTGGACTGCCTGCTGCTCACATGGAGTTCACTTGGTGCAGAAGGAAGAGAGGATATCCCTCTTGCTGTGAGACCATACGTGTGAAATGATCACATGTGGAAGATAACAAGTCTCCGCCTTGAACTGGCCCTCTCCTTTCCGCCTTAAAGATGCAGCCTGCTAATTCTGGGACACCTTGGTAACAGATGGAGAACCTCATCAGCTCGCATTTCCAGAAATTAGCCAGCAGAAGAAAAAGTGCTCATAAATCCAGATTCTGTTCTTTGCTTACACAAAAAGCAGAAATTCAGCAGGTAGATAAGCCCAAGTCCCCAGCCATTATATTTTACATTAATTATATTGAATATTTACGTATTGCACATACATTTTTCACACATTACTTTTTTCTAGATTTATTAACAAGTGTAATTCTTCCATTATGTGAATTGTATCATGTTAATGATTTTGTGAACCTTGAATATCTTGTTTTTCAGTTTCTGCATGTTCTAGCTGTGTTTTGGAGTGTTGTTTTTTTTACTTGCCTAGATAGAAAATTGGTTGTGTTTTATTTTTCTCTTTAATGGAAGGTAAATAGCTTAGGAAGCGCCCGGCGTGATGATCATGTGCCAGACAACATCTGGAGAGAATTATCAGCAGTAATGTCGCTGTAGGCAAGATAGTCTAAGAGTATAGTGAGTTTTCTAGGGAGAAGCAAAGAAAGAGGATTCTGAAACAAAAGGGGGAAGCTGGACAGTTGGAGAAGAGATATTAAGAAACTACCTGAACAGAAAGTACCTTAAAGTATGCAGGAATAAGCAAGATGGGGTATGGTTGATATACACAAATAAATTGTTTAATGATGGATACTTCTTCCCAGCCAGGCAGGTACATCCTTGACAAAATGGTGTTGCTGGCTGGGAATCTTCTTCTAAGCATTTCATCTTGATTTGCTTCTCTGAAAAAAAACAGTGTGTAGAAGAGATCCTACAGTGCCTTAATAGACCAAGGAAGCAAAAAGCACTAGATGTGCAAGACCAAATTGAAGCCTCAAGACGACGTCTCAAGTTCTTGTAGATTACTGACAGGCAGTCATTAGCACACAGAAGAGATGCACCCTGGTCTGACTTCATTCATATGGCTTGCACTGTGCAATTTTTGCTTCTATTGAACAAAAATAAAAGGAATTAATTACACAGATCATGCCTATCTCACTGCTGTTCTGCCCAGTTGGCTACTGTATTCTTACTTCTGTCTTTCTGGGTCAGCCTCGCATAGTAACAAAAAGGGAAAATTCAGTCAGGTCACTGGAACTGATTTATAGCCACAAAAATGTGGATTTTATCTTTGTTTTCCTTTACACTATTTCTCTTCCTCCTTTTCTCTACAGTAATTTTTTGAAGATTTCTTTCCCTAATATTATTGGGTTTTATGTGCCTGTTACTGCAAAGAGAGATACAACTAACTTCAAAGACTGGTCCAACTGCAGTCGTGGCTTGCATAGTATGGGTCTCGCCTGCTGAGCTTATGAAAGCAGAGTTTCATCTGTTTTGTGGATCAGGCTCTTGACCTGCCATAAAAATAAATGCTATCTTCAACAGTTATTAAATGGTAGACTGTTTCTTGTTACTACTGTGGGATAAGTGTCTATTCCATATGCCTGTCATTAAAAATAATAAATTGGATTCCCTTATCTTACGGAGATCTCTTATTTTTTCCTCCTGTTTTGGTCTCCTGTCCATTTCCACATAGTCTTGCTGACAGACTCGCTCAGTTTAGATGAAAACAAAATACAGCAGCCTTTTTCCCTCTGATAGTAGTGACACTAGCAGTTAACACCATCATTTGGTGCTCCACTTTCCCAACAGCACTGTCTGAACATGTAAGGAAAGTAAGGCAAAAAATCCTGCACTATACAAGAGGAAATAAAATTCCATACAAAGATGGTATTCCTGCTACCCTTTTTCGTCATTAAAACTTGAATCAATTGTTTAATACACTGCCATTTCGTGTTGCTCCTTGCTAATTATTCTGTGTATATTCTTACTCTGCCATCAAACTGCAAGTGTCTATTTGTATCACGATATAGCTGAGCAGGATCTTGAGTACTTTGGAGGCTGAATACTTTTCCAATAACAATATTGCTGTTCTGAAATAATCAATTATCACTAATATTTTCCAGGTGGTCACTTTATTGGCATATGGCTGATACTTAATAAGAGTCTTGATACTCCAGACTTTATTCCTTATGCTGCCTCCAGTGACTGTTACTCTTCACAGCGATTGCACAAGGCACAGAACTGTTTTTCTGCCTAGTTATTCACCAAATAGTTGCATCAAAATAAATAAACTTCCTTCTACTTCCCTATAAACTGATTAAAAGAAGTTTCTTTTTTTGAAGGATAGAAATTCACAGGTTTTGCTGCACCAGAGAACGTCCTTTGTCCTATCCCACTCCCAGATGCCAGCCATTAGGAATTATTAATGTAAGTCTTCTTCTAATAGACAATCAGAAACCAAGCAAAGACACATTGATGGCTATTGTGATTAAACTAGGACTTACACAAAATAATGTGCAGGCAACCTCTTCAGCAGGGAATGTGACTGGCACTAACACACAGATCCACAAACGTATTTAGACACCTAAAAGACCCCATTGAGTTTACACCATTAACATCCATTGAAAATGGTCACACACATACTTTTCGGGATAAGAAATTGCACAAAGACACTTTCTGTCTTGAGATTTTGTCCTTTTTACCCTTTTTTACGGTTACCTTGTTTCATTTAATTCTGAATTATTCTTCTACCAAAAAAAAAAAAAAAAATTAAAACCCTTACTTCCTTTCTTAAAAAAAAACACATTACACTGTATTTCAGATTGTCCCCTTAAAGTCTTATGCTATTTTTTATCAAAGCAGCATCAAAATATGAAAAGTAAAGCCTCTCAATATATATAACTGATTGCCGTGATCGTACTTTTCCTTCACACTAGCCACCATGATCTTATTTTCATATCAGGAATTACACTGTATCTGGAGTTCTGCTAGTCAAACACATAGAAAATGTGCTAGAAAGTTGTGCTGCAGAACACAATGTGAATTCATTAGATATGTGCATATGCTGAGATGCTATCCAGGAACATTTCTCAACTTTTTCTACATCATTGGCCACCTAGACCCTTTCAAAGAAGAACCACTCATGGATCAAAACAGCTGATGTTGCCGTAACGGTTTTCCACTTACAATTGGATAAAAATTTACCAAATATTTAATTTTTATTTATTACTGTTATTTTCATATCTTTTTTTCTTGCTCACAGCTGTACCTGCGTTTTCAGGGTGACCCATAAGTCCAGTGCCACTGCTATCAGGTGTAAGGAGCGCTCCCATTAGCTGTAATCTTGCTATCATTAACTATAATACATGTGGAAGGTGGCTCAGTCACAGTTACACGGAGAGTCATTTGAAAAACCTATACATTAACATTGTTGGTGGTTGTAGCTCTGTTTATATTGAATTCATCTGCTGAGCATCTCTTTATATTCCCTCCATAGCATTTCCATGCATCGTTCCACTCTCTCCCCAGTGTTCAGCTAGAAGGACAATGGGAGAAAGTAGTTCCACATTTCCATCTAGCTGTACACAGACAGAGTCAGCCCATGCATTCTTTTTTTACTATTTTTCCCCACTAAAAAGGCTTCCAGGGCAGGAAAAGAATGCTGGATCAGGTCTGTCCATAGTTGTGTGTTCCCTAGCATCCCACAGAGGGATGTTGTTGCTATTATTTTAACAGCAGATCTCTGCTGTTGTTGCTATTTTAATGGCAGATTTTAAAGCTTCCGCTGACACTGGTACAGACCCTGAAGCTCAGCTAGAGAAACAGAGGTGGCAAGCAGATGGTGATACAAAGGAGGAATGTTGTATCTATAAATATTCTGTTGAAATTCATATCCAGTGTTCCACACAAAAGCCAACAAACTATACTAAACCTTTAATATGGGGTTTAAATTAGTCTTATGTGGTAAACGAGTTCTTCATCTGGATTTCCCTGCCAGGAAGGTTTTCACTCATAGGATGTAACTATTTATGTCAAACCACTGAAAAAATTATGAAAGGTTAATTATGTACTAGTTACCATTAGAAAAATGTTAACATTTACCAAGTAAGTGGAGTGTTTCCTTACAAGTGGTCAGGGCTTCTAAAACAGACCAATGGAAGAGACAATGGCAAAAGCACAGTGATCTCCAGGAAAACACTGCTGAATGGTTTGTCAGAGTCAGCATTAAGGTAATGTTACAGTACAACAGTTGAATGTGTTACAATTCAAACCTCCTTCCAGAAAAGTCAAACTAGTAAAATGACATTCATAAAACCCCAAACTGTTTAAAAAAAAAGGCAGATTAACACACAGAACTTCTCAAAACAAGAGCTAGGACTGTAGCTTTGCATTCAAATGGCATTCTTTATTTCATCTTTAGTATACTTTAGGTATCAGATAATGGCTGTCTCACACACACAGGTTTATTTGTCATTGACTGAACACTCAAATACTGACTGAAACAAAATGAACAGGATCTAATCCAACTCGTCCTGAGTTTGGTTTAAGATCAAGTGGCAAGTAAGAAGCAAAACTTGTCACCAAGCTCAGCTCCCTACTGTTCACACCCTCTGCCATACTGGGACACAAAATCACAGAGTTACAGAAAGGCTGGCGTTGGAAGGGACCTCTGGAGGTTATCTGGTCTAACCCACCAAAATGTACGGGGGTAGATTGTCTGTCTATGTATCAAACGTTTTAGCTATATTTCTTAGGATATTAGGCTCACAGGAGACCATCGGCTGGTCAATTTTCCCTTTCCACTCGATATTCTGGACCGACTGACTGAAACTGACTCACTGGTCAGATTCAACCAACTTTGTCAGAGGGATAGAGGTCTCAAAGAAATGACATTTCTACAAATTCTGTGGAAATCAATGGCTAAACAGAAAAGGGAGATCCAAATTAGCACTCCAACTAAGAGGTTTGCTTAGCTACTTTCTTGATGTGCTTGTCCAGGCAGAACATCTTGAGCCAGGAGCCATACAGAAAAAACACTACCCTTTGCCTGGCTGTAGGAGTTGGGACAGATATATTCAGAGACAAGTATGTGACGCTGAAAATGTTGATAAACAACAGGATGCAGCCATTGGGGAAGGGGTAGGAGGAACTAGCATTTCTGTGATAGGGACATCAGGACATAATGCAAGTCATTTGTCCATCTGCTTGCAAGAAGCTTGCTTCTTTCACCAAAATGCCCTTTAAAAGTCATCAAGAGTTCAAGGTCCAGAAGAACAAATCTAGGCCTTTGGACTGGAAAATTCTTATAAAATGTTCCTAAAGTGCTGCTATGCAGTTGTTCGTGTTTTATTTTTTTATAAGGTCTAAACACTAACATCTCACCTGTGCTCTGCAGATGGCTCCCAGGAAAATAGCTACACCACTGTGTGGGAAGAGAGAACAAGAAATATTGTCTCTCTTCTCCATAGCTTTTCTGCAACCGAAGTAAAAAAAAATCAGTAAAAGCAAAACACCTTTTCCCAACTTTTATCTCAGGTTGATACCCAGAAAGAAGATGATTTCTCACCTAAGAGATCAGTCCCCTATTATTCCCATCCTTCATGCTGGGCCTGATAGACACTTGTGCACTGACTTAGCTGGATATGTGAGATGACAGTGCATTTGCAGTCTTTGTCTCAAGCAGCTCTAGCACAACTTAAAAGTAGCAAGCTGTGGCTAGATGAGATTTTTTAATTATGTCCCTGCATGCCAGTATCGTACTTTAAATCTTGATGGCATTTTTGAAAGTGTGTAAGTGATTTAAGCACACATCTTTTTCAGTTTCAAACACAGTTTAAGATTTTAGATTCAAGTGAGTGTGTGAATTGCATCCAACAGATTTTCCAGCTCCCAGTGGCTTCAGTGAGATTATATTTCTGCATAAGGATGTATGAGGGATCGTAATTTCATTTTGTTTAACATTTTGTCTTGCATTGCCACCATAACAAGTGGCTTAATAAAAACCGCCATTTCTAAATGGATTTATCTTTAAGTTCCATCATTAGAACTGCTAAATATGCAAAACAAGATAATGCACCAGGGAAATAAAAGCAAAGTCCCACTGGAGTTCAATGGCAAGCAACAAAAGGGCTTGACACTTTTACATTGAAAGGAAAATATAGAACTAAAACAAAGAACCTGATTCCTCACCTTACAACTACAATAATTTCAATACATGCTATATTAATAGCTATTTCTGCCTAAAACTATACACTTATAACTTTAAAAATCACATTCCTCTCTGAAGGGTTTGTCCCTTACCAGAGTTATACATCACATCTAGCATTTCTATAACTGAAGTATTAAAGAAATATATTTTACTCCACATTGTTTACTTTGTGTCACGGACAGAACTCTGTGCAGTTTCCATTTCCTCTACAATTAGGCCCTGATCCTACAAACACATAACTGTGAGCTCACCTTTCCTGCTGAGAGGGATTTTGATGGGAGACCCGCCACAATAAGGGACATGAATACATTTTGGCGGGATCGGGGCCTCAGATAGCAAGGAGGAAACTGGCTAACAGAAACCACCTTTGCAAACACAAAGAGGGAAAGATCCCAGGAACAAAAATTAAAGTTTTATACACTTTCAAATGCCAGCCAAAGTACTTAAAGAGAGCAGACACTGGACGACTTCAGAGCTAATCACTTTTTAAAATCCAAGTTGAGAGTGTCCCTTTAAGGATTTATGGCACAGCACAGCCCAGTGTTTGCTTAGTTTGGCTTGTACTAAACTATTATTTTCTTCTGCTAAGAGATGCAGTGACTAAAAGTACAACTTCTTCTTCCTCACAACTGTTTGCTCCCATGCTAACATATGTTTTCTTTCCAGTCTTTGCCCTTGCCTTGCTCACGGGATGTAAATGATGCAGGAATTTCTGCTGCTCTGCTTCAGTTTAGCGGAGTGATAATCTTAGGCAAATGCTTGCAATCTGTCTTTCATTAAAAGAGTTTTTTGCACTTCTGTTTAACATGGGGAATTCCTTGAATTGCCCTTCTAAGAGAGGATTTCACCTCCACTTTTGCCTGGAGGGAAACCTTTGCTGTCACTAATATATCTGCTGGATAAATGGTAAAGTTCTTGTTGTCAAGTGGCTCGCACCAAAGACAGCAGACAGTTTAGCCTTCATCTCCTGAACATCAGGTACTTGGTGCAAACTTAACTGGATGAATCAATCCATAAAATGATACTTCTGTTAAAAAGCAAGGCATTTTTTTGCTGCCCTATACAAAAGCAGGTGTTTAAATTCCTTAGTAAAATGGAAGTAGCTTTTATTACTGAATGCCTGAAATCTCTTGCAGAGCATGATTCTCTTACTTGTAGCCTTCAAACCTAGCGCTAGTATCTAATATTTGTTTCCATAGCAAACAGTAAATGCAAAATAGGATCAGACAAGACTGGTATTTCTAAAATACTTCAAATACATTAAATGTTTAAATTCAGGGTTTCAGTAGACCTAGAAAAAGATTAAACTACATTCTTATTAAAATATATATATACAAAGTATTATTAGTATAATATATGCATGTTCATATTATAAATCTATCTACCTAGAGAGGCTTATACATGCACACAATGTGGAGAAAGTATATAACAAGTAAAATTTGAACACAAATTCATTCCTATTCAGTATTAGAAAGTCACTTTTTCTGAACTAGTAAGAGCAGAAGTCATTTCTTCCCTGCAAAAAAACTCCAATTCTTAAACAAAATAAATTCTAGGGAAAGAGAGAAAGAAAGTAAGAAAGAAAGAGAAAGAAAGAGAGGGAGAACTACATTCACTAAAAATAGGAAATATTAGATACTAGGTATAAGTCGTTGTCGCTATTAAGCTTTTGTTTAAATAACATAACAAGATGGGCTAGAGTTCTCAGCTGCTTGCGGAATCTGGCCCCAAATAGGCATCTACAGACTCTTCTGGAGAGAAACAAATAAACGAATATTTAAAATAACTTTTGAAAGTCATGTCCTCATAAAAAATAGCCATTATATCTGCACGAGGGTAGCCAAAGTTTAACTGAAGAAAATGAAACTGTCAGATCTCCAATTTTACAAATCGCTTGTGTAAGGGATTCAATCACTGTCTGATTCCTGTCCTTTCCTTGTTAAATCAGGATGCATTTCAAGTCAAAAACTTGAAATGGGAGTTCTGTTACTTCTAATTTCTCTGCAAACTCTGCAAGCTAAGCCTTCAGCTTCCCCTCTGCACCCACAAGTGCAAAATTACTGCTTTCTTTTCTCTTGTTTATTTTTAAGATATACAAGATGCAAGGGATTTTCTCCCCACATCCTAGGCAGAGAAAGAGGAAACATGTCTCAGGAAATTCTGTTTTATTTTTCACAAAATATTCCTTTATAAAATGGAGATTTAATCTCTAATTCATTGTGCACTGAAACAACACAAAACCCCTGTTCTGCTTCACTAGACCTTCATTAGTTCTTTATCCTTCATTTGGGGATTGAAATTGCATTGAAATTTTGAGTTCCTACTCCAATATTGTTGACCATCCCTTTGAATTTATTATTAAATTATGTCAAATTCAGATCACAATTAAATGACGACAGATCCTGGTTGAAGTCTCTGTTTCCCTAATGATAGAGATACCAGAGAAGAGTTAAAAGCATTTGACCTGCTGTGCTCAAAGAATCAAAGTCTGGCATAAGCAATTACAATCACATTTTAGTATGTACGTGGGAAAAAATTTAGCCGACTGCAGTGTAAACAGTTTATGTGAATGTCGTCTTATTAAAGGAAGGTGACTAACCAACAACACCTTGGATATACTATTCTTCGTACAACTGCAATGTCCCAAAGCCCTGGATGTGGATTGATGCTCCACTGTACTGTTAAATGTAATGAAAGGAGATCATCAGGCTGTCTCAAAGATTCGACACTCCAAGTACATGCAACAACCCAAGTGCTAACCATGAACCATCTCTTGCTTCAAAAATAAAGCTAGATAAGCATCCTGATTTACAGGAGGAAAGTCTTGACTCAAATGAGTCAAAAATACCGCAACTGTGAATCTGGAGTAAAGAAAAAAGAAAATGGAAAATGGGGCGGGGGTGGAAGCCTAAAGAGGAAACAGTTTTAATTTTCAGGAAAGAAATACAGAATAACTAGTATACACTTCATTAGATGACCATAACAATAATAAGCTTTTTCTTCCCACTTTTCTGCACAGTAAATATCACTGTGTAAATGCTACAGTGAATACAAGTATCTGAGACGTAATTATTTATATTTTAATTGAGGATCGTCAAGCATTTTCATGAATACTCAGCAGTTGTCTGAATATTCATAAATAAAATTATTCAGGGTCAGTTCACAAGTAAATATTCTCATTCAACTACAAATAATTGTAGTAAGAAACCATTAATACTATTCATAAGTCTTAATTTAAACAAGTAATTTCCAAGAAATTTTGCTGCTGTGCTGTCAAGCTGCCTTCCTCTTCCCTCTACCTCCATCCCCAAGAAAGACACAAAAATCAACGAAATATCAATTCAATAATCCACGTGACCACACTATCTGTAGTAGCTGATTATCACAAGTACAGTTTCTTTACTTCCTTAACAATAAGAAACTTGTTATCTGTATTTAATTAGCGATTAGAAATTGCCTCTAGGTGTACCTATATAATAAATAACTATAGTCATTGCTATAATGACTACAATGTTCTCTCAGGCACATAAAAAACTTCTGTATACCAACAATTTAAATATTAGTAATATAAAGCACTGAAATATCTGATTTTTACATACAACGGAAATCAGTAATGTACAGTCAATGAAACTGCATAATAAAATAGACTTAAAACAACGCCATGTGAAACAACTACAGTTTATAAAAAGGCTGATAAATTAGCTAAAGGAGCAAATAGGATTTTAAACACTATTCTAAACTATCTTACGGAGTTCACTGTAAGAGAGAACAATTCATCTAGAAGACTCTTTCTAATTTTTCCTGAAATTATCGATTTTTTTCACATCAAAACTCGGAGAACAAAGACCACGAGAAGAAACCCTGGTTGTTTTTCCTGAAAAATTCTGCTTGTTTGAGAGGTTTTTCCCTTTTTTTTTCTCCCCAGGCCTCTTATATACCAAAACTATACCAAATGATTATGTGTCTGCCTGGTATAATGTACTCAGTTGCCTTCGTAAACTATTTTGAACAGTCTATTTCATTTATAGAAATCACATCATTCATTATTTTGGAAAAAAGAAAAAAAGAAAAAGAAAAAANGAAAAAGAAAAAGAAAAAGAAAAAGAAAAAGAAAAAGAAAAAGAAAAAGAAAAAGAAAAAGAAAAAGAAAAAACAACAACAAACGAACAAAAATGAGGTTACCCAGGTGCAGGGATAGCGTCTGAAAATAGTTTCTTATTCCTCCTGGTGTCACGAGCAGCCGGTGGGTAGGAGAAGAAGCCCTGAACCACCCCCTTTCCTGCCTCTTTCTCCTCTGTCCTCCCCCACAGTGATCCCCATTCCTATCTGCTTTTCCACTCCTTTGGCCCTATTAATTTTTCTTTTCCTGATTTCACCATCATTTCATCCCCAGGAGGACAGTGTACACACCCGACTCAACATGAAAATGAAGCCGACGTAGCGGTGACCTGTTCTATTCACCCCATTACGCCCCGTGTTCCAGCCAAGGGAGCTCCTCAGAGCAATATGGGGCACCCAGTCCTGATCCAGGCTGAGGTACAGCAGTGGCAGCACTCCTCCTTAATTTTTTTATTCCACTACCATGTCTCAGACCCAGCACTCCTCTTCTTCTTAACTTTTTTATTCCTCTACCGCCTCTCAGCCCCAGGACAAGCCAGCACTTGCAGAAGCCCTGGAACACCCCAGTCCAGCTGGTGTCTGTGATCACAACCAGGGGCATGGCATCTGACATGACAGAAGGGCAGAGGCAAAAAATTCCCAAATCGTTTCTCATCCCCTTTTGGGGCTGAACAGCTATTTGTTTTTAAAGGCTCCAGCCATACTGGATTACCTGCTCTTGAGTCCTGTATGTAGCCAGTCAAACCTCTCTCCACTTCTTTTTAATCAATTATTCCTGAATTACCCTGGATAAATGATGCTCAGCACCTTAATGTAACTCAAGCAATCGGTCTTGAAACACTCTGAATAAGCAGTTGCTTCACAATTGAATCTTTCATTCCAAGAGGCAGAAGGGGAGTTTTTTTCCTAAAGCTGCATTATGTGACTGTATTTTCACAAAAGCTATTAATTATTGTCCATTTCGGTAACAGCGTACTACTAGTCACCTCCACAGCCGCCTTTCCTTTCCTCAGCCCAGGCACAATTTCCTGAGTTACGGAGTAAACAGAATTATGATGTACAGAATAATCTGAGCAGTCTCTAACAGGGAAGTGTAGGCTTTCTGCTGCTCCATCAGTGTTGCAGGGACCTACATAACAGAACTGTGATGTTACAGTCTTATGTGGGTAACACTCCCAAGCATTGAAGTGAACAACGTGACTGGCTTGCTGCTAGGCAGATGGAGACTTTACTAGGGTTGTTTGATGGTAAATGAAGAGGTTTTTTTATTTGCTCCAAGGAGCTTGGCACAGGAAACCCTCAAATCCTACAATAATAAATCTTCTATTTATCTTTTAAATTCTGGAGCAAAATAAAAACCATTAGGCACCCACAGCCATGTGCTGTATTCTATATTTTCCTAGCTTCCTACAACCTTCTGGCATAAAAGATGAAGTTTTCTGAAGTGAAAAACAACTTCTCATTTTAAAAATGATGGCCCTGTTGCCTTGTATGGAGCAGTGTTTTGTTGTATTACACAATGGAAAGGCAAGAGCACTTAGAAATTGCGTGGGGGCATAATCCAGAAACCTGTATCTGATCCAACCTCATAGTTTTTATACTATCAGGCATTTGCAGGAAAACTGAAGAGCAGAGGAAAACATGATCCTGCTATAGCATAAAAGTGATCATCAAGGGATTAACCTCATTTTCATTATTATTTTACTCATGCAGACTTGCACAGTATTCCAGCAGACAAAAAAGAAATTGCCATACATAAGCCAAAATTATTCCAACCCTGACAGTTGTGCAGGGGAGGGTGGGGTGGGATACTTTCTGGCTATCACTGTCTATTTAGGGCATCTCAGAGCAGAAAGCAAGCAAGAGGTCAAGATGTCCCTGGAAATTACAAGTCCTTAAGGCCACTGAAAATAAGGTCACAAAAGCTGCGTCTTTGAAAATCAGCACCATAAAGTCCTTTGAAAGAAAGATGCTCAGCATCTTGCAGAATCAGGCCCCAGTTTAGCAGCTGTCTCCTGAGTGTGCTTCCAGGCAGGCTTAACATTACTGTATTTTGCAATGTTAATGGGACACTTCCAGTGTCTTTGTTTTTTAATTGAGCAGATACCTGATAAATAACAGAACAAACGCAGGGGCAATACACAGCTTTGCAAGAGGATATGTCAACTAAAAACGTAGGATTGCAAATCCCAGCTATTGCATGGTATTTTATCACAAGTTAAGGTAGCAGCAGACTTCAGTACAACCTCAAGGCTGAAGTTTTCTTTCAAAAAAGCCAGTGGGAGTGCTTCCATTGAGGTCTGAGGGAGTACAAGGGCAAACTCCACAGGTCGTCTTCTACTATTTTTTCACCCTAGTAAGGAAGATTGCTTAAAGCACAATAAAATACATCTGCATTTTATCCATGCAAAGTACATCTACATGCAGAGCTGAAAGAGGGATGACAAGGCAGCACTGGGATAGCTTCTTCATCAAACTAAGCGATGCTTGTAGAAGTCATTACAATAACTCCTATCAATATTTAATAACTGACCTTTTAGCAGGATCATCTGAGCAGGACTGAGGACAATCAAGCGGAGCAAGTAGGTGAAAAAAAGTCTATTTGTGAATCTCTCCATCTGTTGTCAAGTTTCTTTCTGTCTCAGCAAATTCAAACTTACAGAACTGCTCTGGAGGCAAGTCAGGGATAAAACAGCAGTTTTTGAAGACTCCCTAACCTATTCATGATATATACCACACATCTCAAAATGTTACGATGTGTTCTCAGAATTATTTTCTGTCCGTAAGCATCCACACAGTCAGTCAACCCTTTTGATGTCATATAAGGGATACCGATACTAACTGATGCAACTTCTTAAGAAGTCTATGATGCACAATTCTTCACTCACATTACAAGCAAAGACACTCTGGTGTCTTCAGTTTTCACCTTGCTTTTGGGGTAAATTTTTCATCAGGCAGTTCTCTATTTCCTGAAGCTCCTAAAAGTAGAGGATTGGTTTTGTTAATTTATCGGTCATGGGGAAAATGTTAATGTTAGCCCTGACTGAAGTCAAAGAACCGCGAGTCATTCATATTTTGTGTGCCCTGGCCCACTGATTTTCAAGCAATTAGGTTGCTGTGGCTGCATTCATATAAATGTGCTGATTAGTAATATGATTTCTGTCAGTTTGTAACCAGTTGGTTAATTACTCTTTAGAAACTGTCAATCAGTTCTTTTAAAGGCAGTTGGCAATAATTTCTTCCCAAGCTCCTTTCTAAGAGCTACAAATGTGGACATTGTTGAAAATGCCCATTCAACAATACTAGAATATTTCCTGTACTTCCTTCCCGAAAAGCAAAAGCTTTAAAAGTATGCGTAGGTGCAGTGCAGTGTAACTGTCCACTGTGACATGGATTGAACTCTACTGTGAAAGATTTTAGCTGATTTTTTTTCTTTATTTATATATAGGGAATTAACCAAGATAATATGGCTTTGGAGAAATGAAAACTTATTTGTGAAATTCTACAGAATTTGGCACATAACTTCGATTGGTCAGAGAAGAGAAAATGGGAAGCAGTTTTGAATGTCCAAATGCTAGATTTAATTATTATCTAAATCAAAATGTCTTGTTTTTTAAAAGGCACATTCATTTTATATTTCTTTTTTTTTTAATTGAACAAGGAGGTTTGGAGATCCATATTTCAAATGGTTGCATATCTTAAAAGTGGGAAGTAGTTTGATGATACAAAAACAATATTTAAAGGTCGGCCAAAAGCTAAGCTTTGCTGATTCTCAATAAAGTTAAAAAAACAACAACGAACAAACAACAACAACCCACCAAAAAAAAAAAAATTAAAAGCGCTTTTATTCAGCCAAAGCAACATTTGCTAAGTGCAGCCTTCCCTCGAGCAGCTGGAAGTTTGCATTTGCAAATATACAGCAAACATTGAGCAACCCACTGTCAGGCGGGTTTGACTCAAACAGTCCTTTCACTATCTTCACAATATCGTCAAATCAATAGCTCAAATGAGCAAATGGCATATGGAAATATTATTGTAAATATTATTGTAATAAGTGCTTTTGTCACTTCTTGGATTGATTTACTCATTCATTGTTTTCTGATCCTGCAGAACGCACAATTAAAAGTTGCCCCTAGCATGAATATTGTTGCTAGAACTTGAATTGACACTACGTTTCCTAGCAGAGTTTTAAACTTTCTTAATCTGCTTGCAAAGATATTTCTATT
Source organism: Pampusana beccarii (assembly GCA_013399365.1). Taxonomy (NCBI): domain Eukaryota; kingdom Metazoa; phylum Chordata; class Aves; order Columbiformes; family Columbidae; genus Pampusana; species Pampusana beccarii. The sequence goes on from VWYH01001467.1 coordinate 341,753, forward strand.
TGATTTTACCATAGCACCATGTTATCCTTCTCCAGCCCTTCTCACCAAAGCATGCTATGGCTTTTAGCACAAGAAAGGCAATGACATTATATTTTGAAACAATAGATCTTTTGCAGGCAGAAAGGTTGGGATTGTAACCTATTTTAACCAGTATTGGAATTAAGCACCAAAAAGCTACACATATTTTTTTTCTTAAAAAAAAAAAAAAAAAAAAAAAAAAAATTCTCAGCATTTCTGCACAGTACTCTCCACTTGTGGAAACTCTCTAGTTCAAATAATAAGCCAGAAAAGCCAAACGTTTCAGTGTCCTGCTATGCAGAGCTCCTCGGGGCAGGATGAGGCACTGGAGTGCTAGAAGCCCCCAGTTGCCTGCGTTTCCCTGTACACCCAGGTGCCCACAGCTCCTCTTCCTGGTGGAGCCCCACAGCTCCTAGGCTAAAAGATACTGATCATTCATGCATATACCCACCCTGCTTCTGCTGTCAAGATTTAAACCTAACTTCCCAGCCCATTCCTGCAAAGTAGTTGTATTGTACAGGAGGATATCAGAGAGCTAAGGGCTAGCACAAAATCTTGTCATTCCATCAGTGGGCACTCAGAAGCTCAGCCTTTCCAGGAGACTCCGCTGATCTCTGAAACATTGTCAATTTTAGAACACTTAAGCTTCTTTCATTGAACTTGGTTTTACATCACCGGTGCAAACTACAAATCTGATATGGATGCTTGGGGTGATTTAAATCACACTTCAGATTTTAGATTTTACTTGGAACTGATGTAAATGCCATATGAGCCAGTCTCAGTATACCCAGGAATTTTCCAAGTGCTTGTAGGCTGATTTCAGTGCATTTTTAAAACTAGTGAAAGCTTGTTAAGGTATGTTAAGGTATGTTAAGGTCAGAATGCAGGGGAAAGAGAGAGAGAAAGAGAGAAAGAGAGAGAGAGAGAGAGGAAAGAAAGAAAGAAAGAAAGAAAGAAAGAAAGAAAGAAAGAAAGAAAGAAAGAAAGAAAGAAAGAGAAAGAAAGAGAAGAGAAGTTAAAGAAAACCCACACTTGGACATTTGAAGACATAAAACTGCAAGCAAGGATTTGTACAAGGGTTCAAACTTATTAAAATAGGAACACTGTTCTGTATGAACAGAGGTGACTTCAGTGGCACTGGCTGTGTTGTAAAACAATGCAAATGCTCTTTCCTGAATGTAGAACTCTTGGAAGACATCTTTCAAGTTTTCCATCTGAAAAAAGCATCAGTTTTCCTTAAAGACAGATACAGATAAAGCAGGACACTTCTGCCTGAGGAGAGGCTAGCTGGGCTGATATTTGATATGAGCGCTCAGTCCCAAGTGGGAGGAGGGAGAAGTGATTGATGTTTTGTAAGGAATTACTTGACTTTTGCTTGTAACAGAAGCTCTTTGGATTCTCCCAAAGTTCTTGTCAAATACAAGAAAAGCCTTTGAAATAGCAGCTTTCCCCTTCCCAGCAGATGGAATAAACCTGTGTAAAAAATGCTGCAGATTTAAAACACGTATAAAAGAAGGGAAGAGGTTGTTTGACACACTGCCTTTTTTCTAATACTCTGTTGTACTGTAAGGTTTATCTCTATTATTCTATTACCTGCCCTCTTAATACAGCATGAGCAATTTACCTCTCTACAGGAAAAGTTTCACAAACCCAGCAGCAGGAGTTCACCAATTCAATAGGACGCATATTACCACAGAGACAAATCCTTTTCACTCTCTGTCTCCTCTGACTCCAAGGTCAGATTTATACGAACTTGACCAAGACAACCCTTTCCCGAGCCCCCACAGGGCTCTCCTGGCTCTTATCTGGACAGCTCCATCTGACTCCTGCAACTCTCTCCTCTGGAAAGGGCGAGAGCATCAGCTCTGTAGCGGAAGCACAAGGGGAGCATTACAAGGGTCAGATTTTCGTGTTTCCTTCCATCATATACACAAGGGAGCAATGGATCTGAGCTCAGTATCCCCTCTTTAGGAGGGAAACTGATGATCCAGCAGGTGGAATGAATTCATACAATCCCACTCACATACACATTTGTTAGAAAGACATCACATTAATAAGTCCCAGTCCCAAGCGCTTCTGCCAAAGGCAAAACTGACACTCTCTGTCTTACACCTTGTTGTTACGGAGCATTGCTCATCAACAAGCTCCAAGGACCATGCGAAGGATGGTGTGCACCAACTCACCCTGCGTCAGGGAAGGGACAAGAAAAAGTTCTCTGCCAGCTCTTGAAATCGTAGTCCCATCCACAGAGCACTCAAACTAAAACTGAAGCGAGAAACTACGTCTGGAAGCAAATTAAGTCACTCCCCACTCACGGGTTTAACAACCGCTGCTCAAAAAGTGGGACTTCGCATTCAGAAACAGTGGTAGAAAAAAGGGAAAAAAAAAAAAAAAAAAAAAAGGCAGGTAGGACCAATCGCATTTCTCCCGCTCTTAAAATTTGTTTGCCACTTCGGAGGGGGTTTGCCCGGGGACAAGGAAGAACAGATACCCTGCGGTGGAGCAGGGTTGAGATGGTTATCCGTACCACCTCCCAGGTCAGGCAGAAAAACTCCACGCCATGGTGAAAGCGAGGGAGGTTTTACACTTGCCAGCTACAGAAAGCTTTGTCAAGGTATCGGGTCTTAATCTTATGGATAAGCAGCTGTAATAAACACGTTGTAGGTCTTAAAATATGCCTGGATGTTTTCTCTCGTTGCAAAGCTCTGCTGTAGTTTGTTAGCATAGCCTTAGAAAAATACACGGAACCAAAAACAGTTAGTTATGTGATGTCTTCACAGACAGATAAAAATAAAACTCACGAAAATTTGTTTTGTTTGTAACCGATGCGTGCATTTTTAATATATGCGATCGAAAACACCGGTGCGATTTGTGATATGAGGACTGCACTGGCGAAATTCGTTTGCAAACTCTCTAGCGTATTCCTTTGCGATGAACAGGACCGTCCTAAAGCCGAGAAACTACAAATTTTTAGCCGCACCATTTTGCTCTGCCACTGAAGCGCCCGTGTAGCGCCTCTCTGTGTAGCGACCCCCTGCCTAAGGGAGAAGCTGTGTTTCGGGCAGTGAGAGGGAACCGTCCGCGGGGAGAAGACTCCCCAAAAAACGCTCGTCTTAAATTTTCGAAGAGCAAAGGTGCGCGCTCGGCTCTGCCTCGGTCTGTCCCTGCGCCCCTACGACGGCAGAGGGAAGGGCCGACGAAAGCCACCGCTGTAAACGATGGTAAATAATGTATACATCAAGAGAAGCAACGCCTGGGTACCCCGTGACCTTTCCGCTGCTCACGTTTAATCTATAAATACCCCGAAGACACCCGAGCCCATTGTTTTGCTGCCCTCTGAAACCAAACCTGCCAAGGGGACGGAGGGGTGCCCGCCGCCGCCTGCGCCCCACCACCCTCCTCCCCTCCGCAACGGCGGCGGGGGCCGGAGCTGAGGGTCGGCGGAGGATGCGGGCCGGCTCGGCGGCGGGGCAGGACCGGAGGAGGCTCCACCGAGCCCGGTGGCGAGCTCGGCCTCTCGCCTGCGCGGCCGCACGCACGGCGCGCCCCGAGTGGGAGCGGGGAGGAAACAGAGGGGAGAGAGCCGCTGTAATCCAGAATTCCTTTTCACAGCTTCGTGATTAAAACCCGCACGTTATTAAAATCCAGCTTTATCCCCCTTTTAAATGAGTCTCGTAAAACAGCACATTAACTCTGGCGACAAGATTCATGGCTGAGACGTAAAGAACTCGGATGTTCGAGAGATATTTTTTACAAACCTTGGAGATTTATCCTCCGGCTTTTCTCACCTTTCCCCAAGCCACCCCCTGACCGACACCTCCCAGCCTGCCACCTCGCCTCTCCCGGGAAGATGTGGCCGCGGGGAGGGTCTCTTGAGCACTCCAGGCCACTCGGGATCGCCAATATTGTGGCCGAAGGGTTCGGGCACGGCTGAAGAGTCTTCGGATTTCGCCAAAACGGGCAAACGAGGAGCGCTGTCTCGTACGTCCAGCCGAAGGCTGGGTTTTGTACAAGCCCAGCGCAGAACTCCACAGAGGCCGGGCAAGCCCCCACGCCGGGAGCGGAGCGGGGCCGCCCCGCCGGCCGCCCCCCGCCCCGGGGCACCGAGCGCTACTCTCGGTGGGAACGGAGAGGAAAACCCCCTCGAGATGTGGCCAACATGTGGGGGAGAAATCGCGGTCCCTGTCTATATGGAAAAGAGCTGCAAAAAAGGAGAGCGAAGTTTTGCTCTTCCCTCGGCGGTGTTTGGTTGCCCGCGGAGAACGGGTTTCAGCCTTTCAGACCTTCCTGGGCTGACATTGAGGGGTTTTATGCGAAATGACAGATAAATCGAGCTAGACCGACTTACGTTATCACACGCAAAATCAACACGTAATTTCCCAGGGCACGCTATAATATTTGTGGCCTCTCTGTAAGCACACCCGCCCCAGCAGAAGGAACAGCCGTGTGTTATTGCCTACGCTACACAGGGGCAGCAAGTTTGAGTTTTGAGCCTTTGGGACGCAATAAAAACCTCCTTTTCCAATTCTTTTTTGCTATATCGCTGGAGATTTGGCAAGTTTAAAATACTTTAGGTGTAATTTTGTTCTTAATTGGGTCTTGTAAAGATGGAATTTGGTGGCCATTATAGCGCCGCTAATCAATTTTCACCCAGCAGCAAAGGTACACCGCGGAGGATTTAAGTTTAATGATGTGACTGTGCAAATTACAGTCGCGGACTTTATTTAAAGTCTATCAACCTCCTAAAATGATTTCTCAAACTGTTCTTGATTTCCTTTGCTTTATGAAAAACATCACGTTTGCTTTCTAAGGTTTCTGGCATTAGCGGCCGTTCTCCCTCGCTCTCCAGCCTGGTGCAGGGGGAATTTTCCAGTCTTCTATTCCAAATTCATGGAGAAATGGGCAAATTAAAATTCTAGACCGTCCAGAACTATTTCTTATTGTGGCTAAAAAAACCTAAGAGAAACGGTTCTAAAAAGAAATAGTTAAATAAATAAATATTTTGAAAAAAGTGCTCGATGCACGTATACGCTCTGTTATTGGAAAGCCGATTTTTGTCGTTTCGTTCGCGTATTTATTATTTTGAATAATATTCGGAAACCATGAGCTATTTTTTAGTGGTCGCTTCTGTACCCTCTCCTTTACGCCCGTCTCTCCGATGGGAAGAAGGTAGCCGATTTTACCTACTTAGGATCCGTACCGGGAAAGGCTGCTGCTGTTACAAGAATATTGAAACGCGGTTCCTTGAGAACGGAACGGGATGAGGTCTCCGGAGTTCGCTGGTTTTGGCTCCCTTCAAAAACACTTAACAATTTTTTTTAAAGCAGATATTTTCTACACCTCGATCTCTAATTCTTTCCCCTTTTTGTTAGTCTGTTTATTCGTTTGCTTGTTTGTTTTATGCTGGGGTTTGGTCAGCTGATGCTTATTGATAGCGCGGGGAACGTCAAGAAAAAAAAAAAAAAAAGGTGTTTTCTTCTCCAAGTGCAGCGGGATGGACTTGGACGAGTGGAGGAAATTTCTGCCCTTTTACTTGCCAGGTCGCGTATGGAAATTGCTTGACCTTCCCCCTCAGCGCGCCCCCCCTCCCCCCCCCCCAAAAATTAAAATAAAAAGTAAATAGAAAGCACCTAAAATTCGCTTTCTCTGCACACTATAATCGTGAGAGCGGGGCTGTCCGCTCCGTCCTATTTTAAGGCGATGGAAAGCGGGGCGGGGGGGCGGTGAGAAGGGCGCGGGGGCAGGGCGGGTGCGGGGGCAGCGCCCTTTCACCCCTCGGGGTCGCCGCGGGTCCGCCGCTGCTTTTGCGGGACGGTCGCTTTAGGCCGGGCCGAAACGGCCGGGAGGACAAGAGCAGACCGAGAGCTTCGCTTGAGCCAAATGGTCACTCCAAGCTACCAGCTCCCTTTTAAATAAAAATAAACGATCTAATGAAAGTTTAAAATTTAAAAAAAAAAATGCCGGAAATTACCACGGGGAAAGTCTGGTGTTAGCTCCCTCTCTCACCCCAAATACCGTCCAGCCGAACAAGGGGCCGGGGCTCCGGCGCTGTTTCAAATGCCCCGGTTCCCGGGAGGCGCCGGGCTCGGTAGCGGGGCCGGACTCCTCGGAGTCCCCCTCGCCCGCTGCCCCTATTGCTGACTGAGGCCCTTTTCCCTGCCGGGAGCAGTGTCCCTGTGAAGAGGGAAGACCTCCTTTCCCCGTTCCCGCCGCACTGCCCGTCCCGGGTGCGGAGCGAGGCCGCGCCGTTGAGCTCCGGTGGGCCCGATCCCGGGTGGGAGCTCGCCGTAGGGCAGGGGTGCCTGTGCAGCCGGTCCCCGCCGCTCCGCGGAGCCGGCCCCCCTCGCCTCGGCGCAACGCTGATCTGGGCGACCCGCGTCCTCCTCCTCCACCGAAACCTCCGGTTAGAGCGGCCCCGTCTCTGCGGGGCAGACTCGGCGCGCTGGCCGATGTCTCGGGAAGCCGAGCGGCAGAGGAGAGGGGTGATCCCTCCTACGGGAATGTAAGTGTCGCGCCCCACTCCTTTGCCCCCGATCAACATGGCAGCCCCGCGGTAGTCGGGAAGCTCCAGAGCAAGGCGAAACGTGTGTCCCGATGCACCCGGGAAGGATCATCGCTATCGACAGGCACGGAGAGGGAGGAGAGAGGAAAGTAGGAAGCGGGGAGAGACAAGCCGTTCTCTCCCGGGAGATCATGAAGTTGGGGTGGAAAGAGCAGCAGTGAGTAAGAGAAAAGTTCCCGTAAATCGGAAAAACAAATATCCAAAGAATCTTCGCAAAATCCGCCCCCCCCCTTTTTCCTTTACCCCCAGTCCCGGATGTTTTCCGGGAGGCGCTGCCCGCCCTGCCCGGCGCCGCTCTCCCGGCGGGCAGCTCCCGGCAGGGCTTAGCGGCGAGTGGCGGGGAGGGAGCGGGGCGGAGGGGGTCCCAAACAGAAAGGAGTTGGACTAACCGGGGTTGAGGTCCAGGCACTGAGTCGGGTCTTCATTGTCCCCTAGCTGGCCGTTGGGGCTGAGGCTTTCCATGGACAAATCCAGCCCCTTGTCCTCCCAGTCTCGCAGTTTCCTCTTTTTATTTGTCCCAATCAAGGCTTCTACCGAGAAAGCGTGAGCTCGGGAGCTGAGGGCCACCGCCGATCTTCGCCTCTCACTCATCTTATCCCCCAGCCCAGACCCTTGGGCAGATGAGCGGCCAGTGGCTGGGAGTGTAGAGCTCGGGGACCAGAGGCAGAGCCTCTCGCCTCTTTCTCCCCCCACTCCTCCCCAGCTGCACCCCCAGAAGAACCAGCCCTCAGTCTCTTGAAGGCACTACATGAGGTTGCAGATACTCCGTAGGCAGAGCCGGGAGGGTGTGCTCAGCCCAGGTCCCCAGCACTCGCTCAGAGGGGTTGCAGGCTTGATTTCATCTTTTTTTTTTTTTTTTTTTTTTTTTTTCCTTCTCCCCTTTCCTTCTGTCTCTCTCTGATTGATCTAAACTTCTGGGATTTTTTTTTCTCCAAGAGTTAGGCAGGCTGCGTGCGCCTGTCAAGGAAAAAAAAAAAAAAAAAAGAGAGAGAAAAGAAAAAAAATGTCCCCGGCCAATAGGAGGAAGAGATCGGGAGAGACCCAAAAGCTGCGACCCAATGGGGAGGGGAGAGAGACTCGGGCTTCAGGGCGAGGAATTTTGGCCATGTGAGTCCTGGAGCACCGGCCGCGAGAATTAACTGTTTGAAGAACGGGGAGCCATTAGGAAACCCATAGCTCTAAATGCAGAGAGGTAACTACTCCCGCACTCTCTCCGCCGCACCCCGGGTTCCTCGGGGCTGCTGCTAGCGGATCCCCACGCAAAGTACCCGAGAGGGGTTTTAGCACCCGAGAGTGCCGGGTGAGGGGTTGTTTTTAAAACGTCATTCATACTGTGTATTATTTGAGCTTGCCGACGGAATCGGTGTCTGACGCGGCAACAACAACGTATTGGGGGAGTTTCACTTCAAAACGATGCGTGACCGTGGAGCGGCGGGGCTGAGCGGGCGGCGTGGGCTAACAGCGGCAGAGAGACAGAAGATAGACCCAGACACCTTCCGGCAGAGGAGAGCCGTCTCTTTGAGAAGAGGGATTTATATATACATATATACATATTTCCCGCTTCCCACTTCAGCAGCAGCGAGAACAAACGTGCTAGCTAGAGATCCCGGCCATTTGCCTGGATGATATTCAGCATTTTATTTCTGCTCGCCTGTTCCCTCTCTGCCCTGAAACCCTCCAGGCTGCGGCGGGTCCGCAGCTGGTCCCATGCTCCTCGGTCGCCAGTGGCGCGGGGAATTCGCGGGGTCAAGGATAACGGGCTTCATTTGAGAAGGTGAAGGAAGCACCCTGTGTTTTCATTAGCTGATAGGACCACAGAGAAAAACGTGAAGTCAAGCGAAACACCGTCTAGGGAAAATACAGCGGGGAAAGCCGCAGGGCGTTAATTCGACCCCGAGAACAGAACAGAGGTTAAAAATTATATATATATATATATATATATATAAAGTAAGGGAGGGAATTAATATGGATCGAGCCACGGTGGAAAAGCGAGCGAGGATACACACCAAATTTCAGGAAGGGATTACTTTTGGCTGCTGTTTCTCCGATGCCCCCCCGAAGCCACAAAGCTGCTTCGAGCAGCGCCGAAGGAGAAGGAGGTTTTTCTTAGGTGAGGTTTTTCCATGGGGTTGAACACAAGCGAAGTGGGCAGGCGGGATGGCGGGGGGGACTTCACCAGAGTGATCCCACGGTGCCCGTGTCTGCGTGGTACGGCGGGGTCCTTCAGCCCCCTCTCTCCGGCCTAAAGCGCTGGCTCTCGCCGGCGCGACAACAGCCCTCCGGGGTTCACACGCACGAAAAGGGATTTCGGATGAAAAGTGAGAAATAAGCCTTTTTTTTTTTTTTTTTTTTTTTTTTCCGGGAAGTTCCGGAAAAGCTAAGCCCTGTTATCTAGGCCGAGGAGCAGGTTTTGTACGTACTCATCACCCCCCCAACACCCCATTACCCCCTCCCTCCCCGCCGCTCTTTTCCCCTCCCCTCTTGTATATCGCCTTTGACAGGTCACTCGCAGAGGGCTTAGCGCCGGGCACAGTGGGACTGCCACAGGGGGTGTCGGGTGTACCCAACCCCGCACGGCCCCGCTCGCCGGCTCTGCGGGGAGCAGTGCTGGGGCAGCGGGAAGAAGGGAGCGGCAGAGGCAGGGGCTCGAAAGGATTCGGCTGCGGAACTGACCGAGAAGCGGCTACCCGGAGGGGGCATATGCATTCTCCAGTGGGTCTGGAGACTCCAGTCCATTCTCGGCTGTATGTCTTTCCCCCGGCGAAGAAATATCTCAAAAAAAAAATCTTTTTATCTGTTTCCAAAAGGCTCGGAAACACACCGATCAAGGCTTTTAAAGATTTGGAGGGAGATTTTAGAAAGGGAGCCCAAGAAAACAGGATTATTTATAGAGTTTTAGCGAGAGGAAATTGTGTTGGAAAGGCAGGGCGATTTAAACGAAATTTGGGGGCTGATGTAAGAGCTCAGAAACCCGTTTTCCACGGCGTTAAGTGGGGTTTTACGGGTCAACAGTTTAAAGCATCCCCGGCACCTTTTTTGTCTCTTACCTGGGGGCTCTCCAGGACGACACTCGAGGTCCGTAAGCCCTGTCAGACCACGCCGGCCCTGTCAGCGGTACACAGCCCCCACAGCAGCAAACAGAAACACATTAGAGTTTCCATGCCAATACGGCCCCTAATTGGCAGTCCCCAGGGAGCAGACCCTTTTGCCAGGGGCGGGAGAGCCTCTCCCCGCGGTCCCGGGAGCGGTGTCCGGGATGGGCGCGGGGACACACAGCCGCGCCTCTCCCTCCTCCCCGCCGCTACGCCGATGCCCGGGAGATTTAGCACAGCTTGCCCTCCCTCTGTCCGTCTGCGCCGGGAGGTGCAAAAGCGATAAACACGAAGGCATTGCTGCTTCTCAGTGCGAGCGGAGGGAAAGGGCAGCCCCTGCGGCGACCTTGCGGCCCTCGGCACAGGAGGATGTGCCGGGGGAAAAGGCGAGGGATGTGGGTGGGGTGAGGGGGGAAAGGCAATGCTGCTCCCGCACAGGGATCTCTGCCCCCTGCGCTGAGAGAGGTCGCCCAGAGAAACCCGCGTTCCTCCGGCCGAGGGATGTGATTTCGATTCAGGCTTTGCACCAAAATCTCGCTGTGCAAAACGCATTCGCGCTGCGCCGCCGGCAACAGGTCCCCGGCACTCTTCTCAGCAGTGTTAGCAACCGGGTCCCCGCTCCCCGCAAACGGCGTAAATCTGGAGTTGGCCTGGGCTTAATCTGGATTCAGCCACTGAGATCCAACTCTGACCCCCGGCCGCCAGAGATGAATGCGTCATTTTGCCTGGTCTTTAGTCCAGACCCTTACTCGCAGGGGTAGCTCCCATTAAATCCAGGAAACTGCTCTCTGGAATAAAGTGGCAGGAGCAAGGGTCGCAGGGCCAGGCCCCGAGGTTTATAAAGAAATCATTCACTCTTGATTTCTAGTTGTCGCAGAGCGAGCCTGAAAATATTTGTTTATATATGGAAATATTTTGGGGAAAAAAAAAGATAAATAAGGGGAGCCGGCTGCGGGGTGGGAGTGCTGTCCAGATGTGCTGCTCGCAGGGACTTGAGCCCAGCCACTTTCAAACCCTGCTCCACAGCAAGGAAAACCTTACCGAAGGTCCTTTAGCCAGACCTAGCATGGAGATTTTTTTTTTTAGGTTAGTAATTGAAAACAATGTTAAAACTAGTCAGCGGGTGCAGGCTGAAGTCTGTCTGATAATGTGAGCGAGTGATTTACTGGACTTTAATGCAACGTCGATTATCTTTTAAAACGGACCAGAGGATTTCGTGGCTGGTGCTCTCGTAAGAGCCGAGCTTAAAGCGAACACAAGTCGCTGCTTGGAAACTCCAGCGAGGTGATGTTCCCGGACTGCGCAGGGTCAGTTATTGTGACTGCGAAAAAAATATGCCTGCAATTTATTTTTATGGTCTGCACAAACGGGATTGTTGCATATTATTAACTAATTCATAATTATATCCCTATTATGCCGTCGATTCGTTCCCCTCCGCCCCTTCCCCCGTTTTTCTCAGGCTTTGAGAATTGAACCACCACAAAATATTTACAGTCTCAAGTGTTTTTAAATGGTCTTTGTTTGTGTTTTACAGAATCACAATCTCTATTAGTGTTTAAACAAACACCATGCCAGTCTCTTAAGCCTTCCAGATGTTTGCAATAAAATGTCAGGTTTTGCCTTTGGGACTCGAAATAAAATTTAACTACCTTCACCCTGTAATTATTCTCTTAGCTCTCCCTTCATAAATTTATCTGCTTTCTATCAGGAGAGAGAGAGAAAAAAAAATCCGATTATACACTTGAACTATAAAAACCAGCCACTACTTTCCCTCCATTTTACCAGGACTTCTCCGCCGCTTGTTTCGCACTTACATTATTTCTAGCTCTCCTGTTTTCGGCACAGTAGAAGGAGACCAAGCAAAGCAGAAACGCATCTGCAGGTTTCCCGGGCTTAAGGCAACAAAATCCTCCGTGTCCTCGATATGTTCCCCCCGCTCTGCTCAGCCCCATCCCGGCCCCAGCGTTCCCGGAGGGAAAGCGAATCGGGAACTTAAATTGTCCCTGAAATTTCTCCAGCTCCTAGAGTCGCTTCTTCGCAGGCGCTAATCAGACCTGACTGAATTTCGGATCCTACTCCTGGAGCAGTTTTGAATTAGGCAACTATGCTGAATAATTCAAACAAAGCACGTTCCCCTTGCAAACAAAGACGAAAATCCCGGCTAGAGACCCTTCTGACTTCTCAGCTACTAACTTGGAACAACGCAGGCAAGGTTAAAAGCCATGCATTTTGTATTTACCACTCTAAACCTCAGAACAACCCAGAGCGATAAGCAAGGGTCTAGATGATCTCTTAATTTGCCGCCTACAAACCCGCTCCGCCTGGGTGAAAGCAGGGTCGGCGGGTTTCTGCAGCTTTCGGCTTTCCCTGCATGCATAGAACCCGCAGATAACACATAGGCGCGCTTGGTCTGTTCCTCGCTCCCTGTGCGCTGCAATCCCCGGCCACAGCCCGGGGGTGCGCCTGCCCGAAACACCCCACTTCACACCAACGGGTGCCCTGGGACCCACTCCCGGCTGCTCCTGCCGCCTGCTTTTCTATAATATATTTCCCCTTCCCTCGCTCCTTTTCCTCGGGAAGAAACCTTCCCCTACAGATTTTCTCTCTGCCTTACGCTGAGGTTTTGCTGACAGGTGAATCCGCGTGGCTGCTGCTCTCGGGTGGCGAGAGGCAGCAGGTAGCTCCACGGAGAGCAGAGGCTGTCAAGGCCACTGGAGAGCAGGTCTCCCCAAAAAGGCTGTGGTCCTCTTGGCTTCTCCGAGTAGGAGACGGACGTGGAGGAAAATAGGTGTTTAATCAGCCATGTCAGCCTGTCCACAGCTCGCCACCAGCCACGTTACCTTGTTAACAGCCATATGTCCCCCCGCGAGAAGAGGTGGCAAAGCGAGACGAGGTCGCTCACAGGGGAAAGCTGGTGCCGAAGTGAAAGGGGGGGTCCTGGGCTCTGCCGCGCCCCTGCGCGCTCCCCGGGGCCCATCTGCAGTGGGTGGCTGGGGTTTCCTCGGGGTCTCCTTTTTCCTGTCCCTGTCCCCGTTCGCAGGTGGGCTCGGAGGTGGTGTTGGCCGGCAGGAAGAGAGAGATCTCGAAGCGGTTCTTTGATGTATTTTTTTATTTCAGAATAATAAACCGCCCTTACGGGATTTCCAAGGAGATCTAGAGAGTTAGGGGGATTCAGAAAGAGTGCAGGAAATCCGCCTCCACGGCTGTAGCTAGACAAGCGCTAGGATAAGAGCTTTAACCAGACTGATTGTCAGAACCAGGGCACAGGAGCCGGTCCCGGTGAGGCTGCCCAGCAGGCAACAAGCATCTCCCTGAGCCCGAGGGACTCAGCCCTACCGTGCTTGGGTCAGCACCGCTGTTGCTCCGAGCTCGGCCTGGGCCGCCGACGCTCATCTCAAACCTTGCCGCGGAGCGGCCGGAGGGATGCGAGACGCATCAGGAAAACCGGGCCGGGGCCAGGCGTGGGGCAGCCCACGCGCGAGTCCCGGCGGGGAGATTTTGGTGTAAGAGATGACTCTGCCCAGCAGGGCGTCTGGATCTACTTTTCTGCCGGGAAATAAAAATAAATCGGTTTCATGCCGATAGCAAATAGCATATACACGCCGGCGCGTTGGAGAGCTACTTTTCCGCCGATTATTGCCGCTACTCGAATTTTTGATAGATTGGGGGTTTTGAAGTTTGGAGGGTGGTTTTATTTTCTTTTTCTTTTTTTTTTTTCTTTTTTTTTTTTTTTCCCCAGCTTAAATGCAGCCTTCAGCTCCCAAACCCGCGGGATCGAGTGTGATGGGTGGGGAAATCTGGGGCTTCACCCGCACAGGGGGTCACGGTACCTTGCAGCCGCCCCAGATTAGATGATCGGACTGGGAGGAGGAACGGGAGCGACCCAGTCTGTTCTCTCCTCCCCCCGTCCCAGGCTGGACTCACCGGGCAGTCACACTCTCCCCTTGTCGTGTGCCCCCTTGTCCCCACACCTCGCACACGCCGAAAAAGCGGCGTTCACCGGAAAACGTGTCGGGTCTCGCACACAGTGGTTCTCGTATGGAGCGCTGTAGGCGGACAACCGGCCTCTTGTTACCGAGACGGGATCCAAAGTCCGCTTTTCCAGGGAAGAAAACCGAGGTGCGCACAACATTTCAATGTGTGTTCAGTCAAAAAAAAATAAATATAAGTGGGCTATTTTTTTTCTGTTCACGGTAGAGCTCTTTGAACCAAGAGAGGTCTGTGCGCTACTCTACCTCATACATGATGTGTTATACTGTAAACAATCCCGTTTAGGGCCGATCCTAAACGCATCGGACTTTAATGGGACTATTCAAAAGAGCAGTAGCTGCGAGGTGTGATCAGTCTGCTATCGAAATCAGGCATTTATCCCGCCGCGCTACCAGCGGTAGGCACGACCACAAAAACAGGAGAGCGGTCCCCGGACTCCTCAGTGGGCAATGTACATGGCTCAACCCCGGGAACTTCAAACAGGACGTATTTCGCGCCACGTGAAACATGACAGCGTTGTAAAGCAGGCGCCCCAGAATCCCGGCTCCGGTCCTCACAAGACGGCCATGAGCTGTCGGGCCTGGGCTCCCTTTCTGCATTGCAAACTTCGCCAGTTTTTGCTCCGCGCCGGGAATTTACCCAGTTTTATTATTAAGCTAGTTTTTATTAGTTTCTAATACTGTTTTTATTAGTTTATAGTAACCAAAACGCTACTGGAGACAGGGCTCTCCCAGAGCTAAAGACTGGGCTGTCCCGGGAATATTTACTTCTAGCTCCTGCGGTCCCCCGTTTGCCGTGCGCCCTGCTCTTCTCGGAGGACTTTCTCCCGGCTGGACGGCAGAAACTTTGGAAGTGAACAGAGGGCGACGGGCGATGCCGCCGTGGGTCACCACTTCGTTCAGCTGGACCTTTATCCCTCCCTCGGCGCAGCCTTCTCGCCTGCCCACACATCGCGCTGGTAATTCCCAGAAAACGCGGGGAAACCTACAAAGATCCCCCCGCTCCCGCCTCAGTGCTGGCAGCTTTCCTGTCGGGGCCACTTTCTGTCGCGATATTGTTGTTACGAGTGAATTCATCTCTTCATACCCCAGAGGAGACCTCGCCCCGAAGCCGCAATCCCGGCAACGTGTGAGATGCTCCTCCGGCTGCAAAGCCTCTCCCTGCCCCCGAGCCCCCGACCCGCGCGTTCCCCCCGCACCGAGTCGCCCAGGGTCAAGCGAGCGGCGTGTGGCATCCCCGGAGGAGGGGCCGGAGGGTCGATGTTGCAGCCCACCCCCAGGGAGCTGAAAACCCACTCCCGAGCACTTTCCGGGCTGGAGGCGTGAGGCCGGGTATCGGGCTCGGCAGCCCCAGAGAAGCAAGACTGGGACGAGCGAGGGATCAGGGGCTGGTGGGGGGGTAGGCGGGAGTGGGACGCCAGAGCTGCAAGGCGCCGGCCGGAGTGCCTAGCCAGCCACGGGAACCCCCACTCGCCGTTTCTCGCAATGCCGCCTTTCAGGCCCTCGCAAAACAATGTTTTGCGGGCGGGGAGACGAGGGGGTGGGGTGGAGTGTGCAGCAGCCAGCTCCTGTCCGCAGTGGCCGAATCGCACGGACATGCCCGCAGGAGGAGAGAGCGGAGCCCCTCGTCCGGCCGGGGCGAGGGCAGGCAGCGCGGCAGCGCTTCCTGAGGCGGCCCGAGGTGGGCGCAGCAACCGAGAGGTTTCGTGTGAAACCAGCGCGGGCAGCTCAGCCGCACCGGACTCCGGCTTTTGGCAGCGGGCACAGGCTCTCGCCTGGCACGGCCGGCTGGCTGCGGTGGAGCTCGGGCGGGTGAGGTGGGAGAGCCGGGTGCGGAGGGGACAGAAGAGGCAACACATTAGAGAAGGGTCTGGCAGATCAGCACAGGTCGGAGCGCAAAGAGGCTTCATCGCTCCAGGGGTGAGCAGACAGCGAGGGAAGGAGATCCGGCTGCAGGGCCC
The DNA here is from genome assembly GCA_013399365.1 of Pampusana beccarii. Classification (NCBI taxonomy): domain Eukaryota; kingdom Metazoa; phylum Chordata; class Aves; order Columbiformes; family Columbidae; genus Pampusana; species Pampusana beccarii. The sequence goes on from VWYH01001467.1 coordinate 357,375, forward strand.
GGGCCCGCTGCCCGTGCAGGGGGTGTCCAGCCGCCTGCACCCAGTGGCTCTTTCGTGCGTGGGTGGCAGCGGCTAAATAGGTGCTCCTGACTTTGGGCTGCAGTCAGGCGGGATCAGCATGACAACAGCGGCCGCGCTGCAACCAGACAAAGCCAGCCTGTGCCACACTGCAGCCGCGCTCGGGGAATAGGGACTCTGCCTTTGGAAAACAAAAACACAATAGCAATTAAGCGCTCATCTGAGTGTGACTGCTTGCTTGGCAGAGACTGACCGGAACCTAGAGCCTTTCCCCTCGCCAGCACACATATGTGCCCCCGCTTCCCTTTTACTCCTTCAGTGAGAGAGGCGTCCCGCACCGGGACACCCCGCCGAGGGAAAGCTCTCCAGCGACCAGAACGAGCTTCAGGCTGTGGATGCCCTCAGATCCCACTCGAGGGGGCGGTCATGCGCAGGGGGGCAAGTGTGCCCTCTTAAAATAGCAGGGCCGAGGAATAGCCTCAGAGTCAAAAATGTCCCCGTAGCAATCTTGATTGGAAGGCTGCTTCTTTATAGAAATCTTCTTGCAGATCGGTCCATTTGTTAAGATCCCTCTGTGCCCTGATAATCCTCCACTGCTGCATTTGATGGCTTTCTGTTGATGTGGTTTCTCCTCTTGCCTTCCAGGATTATAAAAATCTCTCCCTCTCCTTTCCTCTCTTTTCCCTCTGAAGCCGGGTTTCAGAGGAATGTTGGCTAAACCTCCTCAACTGCTGCTTTCTTTCCCCTGTGATGGCAAATTCGGGGTCATTTGTGGACTTGCCCAATGCAAACATTGCATTAAGAAGTATGAAGTATTTCAAGGCATTTTATTATTACTCTACAGTCCTTTGATGTGGTCTATAGGCACCAATTGTTGATCTCTCCCTGCGACTCCTCAGTGTCAGCGTCTCGTTTCTGTCGCTTTTGTCCTCCCCCCGTTTCTCCCGTTTGAAAAATACTGTTTTGGAATGGTGGCGACAGATCCTGACACCTGACCCCTGGGTCACTGCGTTCCCATTTCCAAAGGGAGAGCCATCTCTAGCGGTACCGGGCTGCCCCCTCCCCTGGAGATTACAGATTTCCCCTCCCCGACGCTGTGATAGGAGGCGGCGGTGTGCCTGGCTGTCGGGTCTGTCCCCTGTGGGCACCTCGCCTTTCCGGTGGCGTGTGCTCCTCTCCTCGCACTTTCGTCCCGCCGTACCCGGGCTGCGAGGCTCCCTGCGAGGGAGGGAGCGAGCGGCCCGCACCGTGCAGGGGAGCAGAGGGCTGCAGCAGTGCCAGCCCATGGCTCCGGGACGCGCATCCGTGGCGGTGAGATATGCCAGCCCACGCGAGGATCCAGCCTGTGGGAAGGTGTCTGCCCTGAGCTGCCTGGGCACTTTCGCCAGCGACCGGCGGCTGAAGGCATCTCACCCTTTCGCAGCAGTGGGGTCGGAGCCAGGTCTTTGTGGTGCCGGTGACTCGGGTGGGCCCAGGCGGCCTCACACCAAAATCCTGCTGGCAGGCGGCCGATGCGGGTCCGTCTCCACCAGCTCCGAGGGAGAAGGGCGCATCCCCCGCGCATCCTCTGCGCATCCCGAGTAGGGTGCCCCCAGGCACGGCAGACCCTGGGCCCGGCCCCCTCCAGCGCGGACACCCGGCTGACAGGGCCTGGAAACAAACTCCCGGGGCCACGTCAGGGTCCGATAGAGCCACTTCGCGCTCTGTCGTGGGTTGGAGGGAGAGCAGGCTGACCGCAGTAGATACCTTCGGGACAGAAACGCCAGGCAGCGGCAGCGACTGACCAGCAGGAAAATCACCCGCGTTCAACGACAGGTTCAACACAGCCCACTCTGGCACTTGACGGCCAGTGAGCCCTTCGGGGACACGGCGCTACTTCGTTTTCAAATGGCAGAGTGATGGAGTCGGTGACTCTCGGGTCCGTCCCCCCGCTCTTTCCTCGCATTTGATTTTTCTAAGCAAAATAAACTCCCGACCTGCGCGTGGGTGGGTCTCTCGCGGGAATCAAGCCCTTAGGCAGGTGGCTGTGGGTCGGTCAGGGACGGGGGTGTCCCGAGGAGCCCCCCAGGCGCTCCTGGGGAGGCAGCCGGCAGCCTGGTGCTCCCGTCCGGGCGCTCTTGGCACTGCCCTTGCCACCACCGCGGGCCCAGCCGTGGTCGTGACCGTAGGAAACGGGAATCTCGTCCAAGCGCCTCCGGGCAGGAGGGGGCAGACGACAGAGAACTGCCCCCACCCTGGTGGGCGCAGAGCATCGTGTCAGGTTGGCTCTGGTAACGCCACCCCACGCAGCCCCGAGGTCGGATCATTGCAAGGAACGACAGGCTCCTGGTTTTGTATGGCGAGACCCATTACTTGGGAACGCTCAAAAAGGGCTGGCCATCGACCAGAGAAAGCAGAGGGCTTCCCTCCTTTCCCGTCTCCTCTGACGAAAAGAGAACGGGCCCCTCTGCCGTGCCGAGTCCTGGCCCTCACCATGTCCCCAGCCGCGCCTTTAACAGCTACTGAGCCCCCTACCACCCAACGTGTGTGCGCCTCTCGCAGCGGCATCGCGCCCCTCCGCCAGCCCCGGGCAGGCGCAGGGAAGAGAAGGTCCTCGCACGCCTCAGCCAGCCCCATGTGCACTGGCAGAGGCTTTTCCCTTGTGAACGAGGGGGGGGATGTAAAACTAGCAATGAGCAGATGTTCCCGCAGCCAGGCTCGTTTGGAAAGAAAGCCCCTTCCTTCCCCGCCACCTAATTCCCGCGCTTTCGGCGTTCCCTCTCCGCCTCCCCGGGCCCTCCCCGCGCTGCCCGATGACCTCATTCCCGGCATGTTTGCCATTACGCTACGAGTTACCCAACCATTTTCTTAAAAAATTAAAAAATATAAATTGCTGCCTCGCGAGATCAAAGCAACGATTTCTGGTGCATCTGGAGACAAAAAATGGAGCAGCAACAGTTGCACAACTTCAAAGTGGTTTTTAACAATGATTTTTCTCCTTCCTCTCCTCCCTAATCTTTCAAGCATCAGATAAAGACAATGGGTTCCGTGGCTGTTTTCCAAAGAAATAACCTGACTAAAGGGCCGTACAAAATCTCAAGTAGACAGGAAACACCTTACACGGCTCTCTTCTTGCGATCAAATAGAAATAATACGAGACTCGTCTTTCTACTAGCCCCAAGCCCATCGGTACTAAACGGCGTCTGCGGACTGTGTTATAACGTGTAGGGAAACGAGTTTCAGGCTTGGGCTGCCATTAAGTCTTTATTCTTTTATAGAGGCTTCTAACAGCCCAGCACATGCCCCGTATAACACAGAAACTGAGTGTAACCCAATAAGTTGAAAGGAAGGAGCAGAGGGCGGCAGTGAGGGGAAGATTTCACCATCAGACGCCCCCGGTCTGATAGGGGATGCACTGGACGGAGAGAGGCAGGTCCCGGGAGCGGCAGATAAATATTTGTTCCGTCTGAGAGGAGGGATATGCCTGACCCGGGGCCTTCGGCATCATGGATCCCAGGAAGAGAGAAGAGAGCAGGTGGGGAACCACACTCTCTCCAAGCCCAGCTTGCCGCTGAGGTCACTTCTTCGGGAGCTCGGTGGCCCTCAGTGCCATCTCTTTATTCCGTTTCCAAAGAGAAATATATTTCCCTTCCCTCCGTGTCTCTTAAGTCCCTGAGTCCTCAGGACGGGGGCGATGCCCACAGCGACAGGCTGAGGCCAAAAAGGGCGAGCCCGCAAAGGCGGCGGCTCTAATGGCTTCGACCCTGCACTCCTGACCCTGTGCTACCCCGCACTTGTCCCTTTTGCCCCCTTAATGACTTCAGGGTCGTGCCTTTCAACTTGGAGCAGGGGAGAATAAATACTTAAGGTTTCTCGCGACAGGGAAAAAGCCGATGGCGACTTAGGAGATGTAATTAGAACCCTGGCAACAGAAACCTTTGCGAAGATAAAGCTACTATTTCACATAATAAAATTATGTAAAAGCGGAGACGGAGAAGGAATCACTCAGAGAGCCGCGGAGGAGACATTGCAGCGCTTTGCTCTCTGCTCAGGAAACCAAGAGCAACTCAGAGTCTCTCCTCCAGCACCGAAAAAGGCCGAGCTGGGTCACCAGGAGCGCAAAAGCAGTTCTCACCCTGGGCCGGGGCCCCGGGCCTCTAGTTGTAGGTCTGCCTCCGAGGCGATCCTTCCCCTCCCAATGCCCATTGCACCGGTGGTGGAGCTGTGCCGACCCTCAGCTGCACTTCGGCAGATATCACACACCTGGGTCACACCTTCCTCCCTCCGCCCTAACACCGGGCATGCGGGTCGGCTTCTGCAGTGCAGGTTTTACGTGACCTGCTTTTATTGTAGCTATTTTATTTTTTTTTCCGTTTTGATTTTTTTAAACGCACGTCTCGGGTGGACGCCGTCTAGTCCGTGTTATGCGATTAATCCGTTTTGTTGCTGCAAAGATCTCCAGGCTCTCCATCCCCTCTTTAAGTTTCACGACCGATCCCCGGCGACTCGGTTTCTAGGCTTTGCGTGGCGCGTCTCGTAACTGAGGCTTCTAAGGCCGCCTTTTCGTTTTAACTTCGGCGCTGGAAAACAATTTAGCAAGCACTTCCCCCTCCCTGAGAGACCGAGACTGAGCCGGCGCACAAGCTCCAAAGCCTCGCTGGAGAGAACACACCTCGGCGGTACCACATGAATCGTGGTGTCCCACCAGCTCTCGAGGTGTTTCCCTGCCAAAGCGGAGGCTCTCAGTACCTCGGCTTTACAGCACAGTCCCCTTCGCGGCTGTAAACCTGAGCGGAGTTGCAATAAGAGCTCGACACCCCCACCTTCCCGCACCCGGTACAAATAATCATCATAAAGAGCTGCAGAGCAAACGTTTCGAGGTCAGGATCTCCGCAGCTGCAGAGCTTCCCTCCTCCACACTTTCACGGCTAAACTCCGAGTGGCTCGTCCTTTCGGAGAGCAGTTTTTCTTCAGCGTATTCACATTTTCTAAACTATGTCTGTCTAGAAACAGAGTTCGGTTGTCGGACTGAACTCTTCTCGTCCTCTAAGCGTGATCTGAGACCTCGAAATTGTTTATCTCCCGTTTGCAACGGTAGCTACATCACAAAAAAAAGGGGTGGAAATACCGAGGAGAAGAAAATATTTCAGAAATCAGCTCATGTTTATTTCCGGAAGAAAAAACCAAAAAACCAGAATCAATAAACAGGTAACCCATTTCAGATGCGTCTAGAAGATGAATGTTGTCTCTTCACAAAACACAGGGGTTGACACCTCATTTACACGCTGGCGCGGCTCGGGAGCTTTTTACGGTCTATGTTCGTGTATATAAACCTAAATACAAATACATTTCCTTTAAAGAAGCCCTCTGAATTCGGATTGCTGTGATTGGGTTTTGGTTTCTGGGCCTTAGTTGTTCAGGAAGGAGACGGGTCCTTCTTTGCCTCATTACTCAAATAAGAATGAATTCGGGGGCTCTTGGGGGAAAACACACCCCAAACAAATTGTTAAAGGACTGGACATATACTTGAGTATTCACTAGTTTGACTTAGGTTGCCTCTCCCAGAAAGCCTGACCCCAGAGGTAAATAGACGGACAGACAGATGGACAGACCGGCGGGCAAGGACACAGATTTTGCAAGCTAGAAAAGGCGCTTGAGTTCAGCCTGGAAAGAGGTGCCACAGTTCAGAGTGGAGTTCACTCAGATATATTTATTTGGAAAGAAGCATATATCGCTTTCAGAGGCACTGCCTTGCACGAAATAAAACCACAACAACACTTCCCTGTCAAGTTCAGAGGAAGAAAGAACGCGGAGTAAATTGTTCCTGAGCAGCTGAAGATAAAAATCACACTCGAGACAAGATGGCCTGGCAGCTCAGACACAGCACAAAAGAGGGGTCACAACCAGGGGCTACATTACTCATACTCACCTCCTCTGCCTTGCCCGCGGGAAGTGTGGAGACCAGAGACAACACTTCTAGACGCCTTCAAACAGAAACCGAGCACGGACACGGCAGCTTAACACATCCACACACAGAGAGGACGCTCCCCCCCACACGCACACACACACTCGCACACACACGCGGCGTGAGAGGCCGGCGAGCCCCTGGGTGCAGACTCCCAGCTGGGATGAGTTTCGGGAGTGGCACGGAGAGCCCTCGCAGCCCTCGAGGAGTGATTTGCGGGGACCCGGCGTCGTGATTTTGTGCCGGCTGCGGGGCTCCCAAAACGCTTCCCCAGGCGGGGAGCCCTCGGCTCCATGAGGGCGGCGTGACAAGGCAGCGGGGGCCGGGCTGCCGGCTCCGGGGCGGCCGTACCTGGGGAGCGGGCAGACTGCCCGACACCTTCCCCACCCCCGCCTGCCCTCTGCCTTCAGCCCGGCGGGGGCCGCCCGCATTGCACATCACCTTGCACGCCAGACCTCGCATTAGCAGCCGCTGCCTGCACCCACGTCCAGCAGCTCTCCCGGCTTTGCAGGCATCCTGTTTCATGAGCGGCTTTACACGTACCATTTTTCTTTCCTCTCTATTTTTAATCTTTATTTATAAATATATATATATAACATTTTTTTTTTCCACAGGGGATCCTAACTCTTATTCTTGATGTGTTTGCCATTACAATTAATCTGTCCGTGCTTAGCCTATTTTCCGCAACAGCAAAAACGATCTTGCAGGGCATTTTTAGCTCTGTCTTGAGGATAGACTCGCTTTCTCGGAATACTCTTTAAAGTGCATTTGCCCTAGACTTAGTTTAATCTCTCTGATTTAACGGATCTCTCAAACCATCCTATACCACTGCAGCTCCTTAGAATGTGGAAGGAGTCAGATACATATGAATATGCCTTTCCCGGCTCAAAGCTGCCCAGGTCGCAAGAATTAGGGGGAAAAACTAAACCATATGCGTACAACGCCACATTCCGTATTGCGCTGTAAGATAAAGAGCTTTGCAGCATCGATTCAATGGAAGTCATTAAAAAGAAAGCCCAGGAAGATTATATCCGTATTTGCGAGGCAAATGCTTGTTTAGAAAATTTATTTCGGACACAACGTTTGAGGAGTTTGCGAGGCATAACGTGAATCATTGATGTAGGCGCTTCAGTCGCCTGAAGTAGAAAAGGCAGAAAAGATGCTCGGCGGCGCTGACCTCTGGGACTCCGGGAGAAGCCGGGATCGGAGACCTCCCGCCCAGGCTGAGCACCAGGAGGGGCAGGGGAGGGAGACCGGCTGCTCCGAGACCCGCAGAAGTGACCCGCTACCCGCACTCGGCACCGCAGCGCCGCGGTCTCCAGCATCCGGAGTCGCCGCTGAAACCGCGGGGAGATCGGCGGGACTCTCCGGGCTTTGCCGAGAGAAGAAGAAAAATGATCAGCTGCATTTAACTAAGGCAACGCAACAGTGCCGGGGGCTCAAGGTTTCATTTCTCCAAACGTATCAACCCTCTTTTTTTTTTTTTTTTTAATTTTTTTTTTTACTCCCTCTCCTAGATTGGTTTTCGTCATAGCGAAGTTGCTGCAATTTTCCCCGCTGAGATGTCCGAAAAAAAAAAAAGCACACCANCTGCAGTCCGCCGCTGCTGCCTCCACCACTCACGTTTTCACGTGAACCTGGAATTTAACCTCTCGTTCATCCCAAAGAGCTCAAACCACGGGGAATGTTACATGACAGGGTGCTCTGCAACTCGCGGATTAAGTCCCTACCTCAGCAAAACACTCTCGCTTTGGCCGAAATAGGATGAAGGCAATCATTGCCTTGATTTAAGCCCCCCCCGAAAGCCCCTGAATGGGGACATAGACGCGTGTACTTCTGTCCACCCACGAGTCTGGGGCCCGAGGAGGGTGGCAAAGACGAAGGGCTCCGGACGAGCCCCTCTCCTCCATCACCTCTCCCGCCACGCCGGCGCTCGGAGACTTACAATCCTGGGACCCCGCGGAGCGAGAAGGTGCAGGGCCACGCGAGGTTTAGCATCACATTACAAGTCTGAAAGAGGCTCAAAGTCGGGACACACGGCCAGGATCGGACGTGGATTTCCAAACACCACGTCTCTGTTTCTCTTTCGAAGGCATATTTAGCTAGTCCTAGCAGAGGCAGCGGGGAACGAATAAAGTCAAGAGGAAAAGGCCGTGTGTCGGAGCTCGTACTACAGAAGGCGGGCATTTTTATCTGCCGATATACTCATTCTGTCCTCGCTGCAAGTAGTCAGGTGTATTTTGGCCTTTCGATCTTATGGCCCTCCCTTGAAAATAAAGTAATGGAAGGTTTTCCGGGCAGTGCAGCACGCTTCTCCCTCTTTCTTCATATTACGGAGGTGACGGCTCAGGCCCATCTTAGTCTCGTCTCATATTTTTCGTGTTTAGGGAAGCGGGAAGGGCTTGGCAAATAACACTCGAGAGCAGATCTGGTCGTGCCCGCACAGTCCCCTCCCGCATGCTTTCAAACCACTCGGCCACTGAAACCATCCCCAGCCTCAGGCTCGCTTGAGGCATGTGCTGGGGAATAATCGTCGGGAGACGGACGGACCGAGAGGGGCTGGAGTCACCTTCGTTTCCTTTGCAGGGCTTCACTACCTTGAAGGTGGTGCAAGCTCTGTCCCATTTTCTGCTCTGAAATCTACGAGAGGGCGAGGAAGGGAGATCTTGGGACTGCCTTGAATGCTGGGGCTCTGCTCCGTGCGGTGAGGAGGCATCTTCCCAAAGGCAGGGAGAAAACAAGGGGCTCGGAAAGCAGACGCACAGCTTGAACGTCAAGACGCCTCCTAAACGTTTTTGACGTTTGGAAGGGCTTGCTCGGTGCCCAGAGGCAACTAGGGAGCTCGGGGACACAGCCCAGCCCCTGTGCGGAGCCGCGCAGCGCCGCGTCACGGAGCTGACGGGAGACCTCCAGCACTCACTCCGCAAAAAACGGGGCTGAGGACGAGTTTTGAATTCGGAACGCAGCGCTGCATCTCCCTGTACCCGCGGAGCCAGGCAGCGGGCACAGCAGCGGAGCACACGCAGAAGCAGCCCCCGGACACCACGGCCCTGTGCTGGGGGGTCCTTTCGGAGCGCGGGGGGCGTGGGGAGGCGCTGCCTTTCTCCCAGCCCCGCCCAGAGCCCGCGGCTGCCCCCTGGCGCCCGCCGCCGCGCACTGCGCTCCCCCGCCCGCCGGGGGACCCACGCTGGTCGCAGCTCCCCCCGCAGAGGGAAAGCTCCTTCCCACCCACAGAGGCTGAGCAGTGCTCCCCACCGCTCCTTAACTCCGGTGACACTTTCCCCGTCAAACCTGTTTTCTCCAGTGGCTGCAGTTTTCGGGGAGGGGAGCAGGGGGAAGCTTGCAACAACGGCAGGCTGGGGCATCCCCCCCTAGAGACACCCACCAGCAGAGCGAGGGCCAAAAGAGCAGAGGGACCGGCTCCTGAAAAACAACAACAACAACAACAACAACAAAAACCCAAACCAACTAACCAAACCCCACCAAACCGTTTACTATTCAGGAAATTTAGTAATTATTTTTCCCCTCCCTGTAGTGGTATTAGCCTTCTTTTGATATTAGATCCTTGCCACAGGGTCTCACTTGCAGGCTGCAGGGACAAGACAAAGATTAAGGAGTTGCAGCAGAGACTGTAGTGTAAGTTTCTTTCGGAATATTTTCAGGCATTTTGCAGTAGAACAAAAAGTATAAAGTTAGAAAGCAATAGCCTACAGGTTTCTGTAAGCAGACAAATTGGATCCATTATTTATTACACTGGATTGAACTGTCTGCCCTCCAGCATATTTCATTGTTTATTCATGCTACAAGCACTGCTAATAGAGCACCTCAGGAAGAACTACTGTAACTCGGCGTCAAGCGAAGGCATCTTCAACTGGAAGGCTCAAAATGCTTAGCAAATATTAGTTTAGCCTCCCAATACCTGTATAATGAAGTCTCCTATGCCTCTTTTTATAGTAAAGGAAACTGAGATAAAGCACAGTTAAAGGCATCACAGAAATAGAAGCTAAAACATATTCCTAGTTTCTCTTTGCTTAACCAAATAAATAAAACTAAAGGAGTAGAAAACTGCAAGGCAGACAAAGACCCAAATCAGATTAAAAGCAACAGACCAAAATGGCCTTGCTGATCCTGTTTTCTCTATGAAGCTGAAGAAAAACATTATATGAAGTTGACAGGAAATCTTCCCTGTTTATTTCAATTTGCAGGTGCTGATCCTCAGCTGAAGATACATTCTATGTATACTTTTTTTTTTTAAGCTAACGAAAGCTAACTTCCCCACCCCAACCTTCCAGCATCCATTAAACCTTCTTGGGCCACCCACAGATCTCCCTTGACAAACCACTCATCATCTATCGAAACATCCTCATAAACCACAAAGATGACATTCACACTTCAGCTAATCCATCTCCTCAAAGGCAAGTGGAAAGGAGAGTGAAGCCCTTTGAGTCAGGTCTCCGCTGGCTTAAAGGAGTTCCTATTGCAAGGCAGCCTGCCAGCATGTGGTGCTGGTAAGCAAAATGGATTAAAACAGCTGTGATGCTCATCACCTCCATTTTACTGTTATTTTATGCAGGTATACTGTCAATCTGAAGTCTATTTTAACACTTCCTCTGTAGGAATTAAGCCCATTAGAAATAAGCCCACCGCAAAAGCACATTTCATCTTCAGTTGCCAGAGCGACCTGCTCTGCCCTACAGAGCACTGCTCCTGTGTCAGCAACACACCTCAGTTCAAGATCCTCAGAATCCCAGCCATTTCTGCACTGGTTATTAAACACCAGAACGACACTTTCCCCACAGCTCACACCAACACTATGCAACCTGCAGCCTTCACGCAGACCACGAAGTAAATTAATCCACTTCATGAACCAGGGGGGTTCATGCTGCTGAACATAAGCCAGGAATGTCACAGCTTGAATCAGCTGTCCCAATGGCAGCAGTAACCCTCTTACAGCAAATGTCTTCCCAAGGTCCACCAAGGCCCTTCTAGCTCGCCTGTCAATGCGCAGGCCTAGGGCAAGCACCAGCTCTGACAAGGAAATGGGTTTAGTTGTTCACGTCCAGCCTCTGACTAGACAGTAACCTCAGTGCTTCTTGAGAACTGTTTTGGATGTGATGGGGAGGAGCTTTCTGCGCATCAAAACTATAGTTAAACTGTGGTCCTTTGAGATGCCTTGTCCACATGGATTCCACATATGTGCCAGAAAGGTAAGACTGCATTATTTTAGAGACGCAGCCATTGAAGTCCAGCATTCACTCTGCACATCTTGCTTCCTGTTTGCAAGAAAAAAAGTGTAGCCTATATTTAAGAGCAAGAATCTCAAGAGTAACTTTCTGATCAGAACAGATGGAAGGCAAGACACACAGCACATGTGGACAACAAGTCTTGAAGAACCATAGCTAACGTAATGTAAATACCCGCCCTTTCCCTCCCCAAATACCCACACAACTTCATTAGTGGAGGTTTGCAAGCACTGACGTCAGTAACAGAAAGTTGATGAGGGTTGCCTAAAGAGAATGGATGCCACACTGCCACTCACAGTTCACATTTGGCCCACAAGCCTAAATAGGAAATTGCTTTTTTTCCCATTCTTGCTGTAGGAACATCTGCCAGACAGGCTACGAAGTGTGGGCAGAGAAAGCCTCAGCCCACTCAGAAAGATCCTTCTTGGCTTGAGTACTCAAGAGGCACTTATTGAAATCTTTGTTATTCATTCAGCAAACACCATGAAGGGAGTCTTGAAACACATTTGAACAACTGTTTCCAGTCACAATAAAAAGTCAGTCTCACAACATTCAATATACAAGATTTTACTCTGAGAGGCATGTGGTTTAGGGAAGGAAACATGAAGGTAAACAGGATGAATGAAGCCAGAGACCACCTACACCAGAAACTCTGGGTACTGCCAGAGAATAGCCTTGTTTCGATAAGTTTCATCTGTATTTAGCTTAACAATATGTTCCTATAAATGCTGGGGCATCAGGAAAGAAGTTTCACTAAAGATAGCAGGGAACATAGATCCAATGTTTCTAACAGAAGTTTCAATGAACTTATCAGCATGTGACCATCATTTCACATTGATGGATGACAATTAGTCACAACAACAATGAAGACACGCCTTGGAAATCAGACTGATTAGAGAGGTGTAGGTAAAACAGCACACGAGACAAGTGACATTGTCCATGCAGGATCTTGCCTGTGCTTTGTACAACCTGAAGTCACCACCTGAACTGCGAGCATTTTGTTTCAGAATGGTTTAGAGAGATGTGGCAAGAGAGGTGTGGTACCACCTCACTCTGCCATAAGCTACTGCTTCCCACCTGTAAGGGTTAATCCATTAACCCTTCAAATTAGATTCATGCTGTCTTTACATTGACTGTATTGAGGAAGCAGATGGCTTACTTTACTCCACCATCACATACAACCATGTGACTTCTCATGTCAGCCATATGAATGAGGCTAAGACCATTCGATCATACCCAGGCTTTTACAAGCATGCTATTACTACCAAACATTTAATAACTTTTAAAGATTTTGATGCTGGAACTCTTGTCCTGACATTTCATCTTGCAGATGCACCAAATATAGCACATCTGGAATTAATCGAGCTTTCTGGTGTGGCATAGATTTGCTGTTCCTGTTTCACAGCCACATTGAAGTGCTGAGAGCACGACAGCACAATGGACATTAAGCTCAGTTTCATGTCCACGGGCAGCACAAGATCACTCATGTAGTGGATAATCTCACCTTCAGTCATGGTGTTCTGTGACAGCAATTTATCACAGAAGCAAAATATCTTCCCAGATGTGAAACTGTTTGTTGCAACTGGGCACATGTGCTCATTTCTCAGTGCAGGAGGTTGGCATTTTGTTTTATACAAAATAATTGTGAAACCAAAGCTGCTGCCTAAAAGCCAAATGATCAACGAACCTGCCATTTGGATAATAATGTGAGACTGCTGCAGGTGGAATGATTTTTCATTGGCACAAACCAAAATACTGTTCTGTTAAACCTTCTACAATATGATAATTAGCACAACCAACAAAACTGACAGAAGAGACAGCATTAATCAGCACAGAATCTTTTGTGACAATAAAGAGCATTTTCCATTACTTCAGCTGTCATCTGGTCACCAAAGGACTATGCAATAGAAAGCTCGGTTGGAAACTCAGAAGTTTAACAGAAGTCTTCTCTCACAGCCTAGTCAGTTAAAAAAAAAAAAAAANCACAAAAACTTTGATTACATCAATGAATGTCACATAAGACCAAAGTTTTGCTGCAGCATTTTACCTGAAACTGGCTCAAGCAAATAGCAGAGTCCCACAATGTGACTTCTGAAATTATGAGAGGAGATGCCTGGCTCCTTCCAAGACTTTTGACTACACAATAAAGTAACATTCTTGTTGCAGCTATTATTGCCAAGTTTACTCAGAAAGAAGCAAAAACACCATTTAAAGGAAATTAGAAAGTCCAATATAGCAGAAAGTTTTTGTTTTCCTGGCAAGAACAGGTAACATCTTTCCTGAACAAACCTTTCCCACTAGAATCCCTATGCTAGCATGCTAGACTCTTTGTGAAGCAACCAGTTATAAATAAACAGGCAGGCAGCATCCAGGAACTCAAACACAGAGACATAAGTACAGGTGAAAGACCCATCTGTTGTGAACATAAATCTAACCAAACTGGACCACTGAATGAACATGCTCACTAGATTCAAGACTCAAACCCACCTGGGTCCCTATTGTTGCTAATGCCAGAACCACACACAGACCCTCTCCGAATTTTGTCATGATTCTTGAGCCACAGGGCTAAGTAGCACATTCATCAGAGCAGTAACAAAAAATACAAATGAGTCATTCAGAACGGACCTCTAGGTCTTACTGATCCTACAGCAACTACTGAAATTAGTATTGTAGCTTATAAAAAATGTGCTGTTTTGGGAAAGCCCCATTATGGGAGAACATCCAAAGGCTCTGGATGTGAGGATTAAGTTTGGCTTCGGCTAACGGTTTCCAAACAGATTTCTGCTGACACAATCATCTAGCAAACTGTAGAGACCGAAAGTTAAAGTTTCATGTTATAGTACAGTCCTCAACAAACCAGAGAGTTCCTACATAAGCTGACATAATGGCTTTCATTAGCAGTATTTACTGCTGTACTGTTGTCTACTGGCCCCCACCAAAGATAAAAAAACACTTGCTCTGATAACCTATGGTCCCAAAACACTGAGATGCAGATCAGTCCCCAAGGATCCCATTTCACTGTTCTTCTTTAAATCTTCAGCTCACTCATATGAATTCCCTAACCTTGAACGGAGGCAACCATAATCTTGCTAAGGAGTTTTGCTTGAATTGTTTGTAGATAAACACACACTAAATCAGAACTATGCACAAGGCCTTCTGGAGAATCTGAGAACCCAGATCACGGAGTTTGATTCAACCACATCTTTAAGAGTTACAAACAAATTCCAGTATAATGTACAATATACATATACTTCAGTTATTTGAGGCAGCCATATATGCAGATGCTGGAGGAGTGCCAGAGTTAATACAGGAGGCTAATAATCATCTGGAGTCTCTGCTGAAGAAAACATTGTTCGTGAATCTAAAATTCCCAATAAATTCTGTGCTCTAAATTTGGAGCACAGAACTGAGATTCACTATCAGCGTTTTCTGGTAAGTGACAAGATGACTTACTAGGAACCACTGGCCGCAATGGTAAATGTCTCAAATGCAGTTAGATTTTATTAAATTATTCACTGTGGAGTTGATGTTCATCTTTAAAGGTAACTGAATCTCTTCAGTTACCTGGAGGTGCTAGGCCTGCTACTGCAGAACCCACATACGTACTTCTGATACACTAAACATACAGGAATCGGAAAGGGGGAGATTTCGAGACTAAGACAAAAATTACTGCACATATTCAAGGAAAAGGATCACTATAGAAAAGGAAGCTGAAATAAAGAGCAAACCAGCAAAGATACCTCTCCACCTTTCAACTCTTCTTTCTTCTACTAGGAAAGATGTGATTTGGTCTCTTTCCCCCCTAGTCCTGGATGAACACCTTACAAGGACTTTCACAGCACCACAGGGCACATCTACACTAGCATTGTGGCTGGGATCAGGAGTGTGCTTCTGCAGAAACTACCCACTGTCCCCACTAAGTGCACTTCAGCAGCATCTCAGAGAAGTCTCAGGGAGCCCATCATTTTGCCTCCATGCACTTTGCTCCTCTAGTCTTGACTAACTTTAGAAACTCTGTCATCATCAAGTTCTTGCATGGTAGTTCTTCAGATCCCTAACAAACGAAATACAGGTTTGAGTACAGATCCACAGACACTCAGCCCAGAACTTCTTGTTTTGCAAAACTGAATAATTCTTTCTTAATCACCTCATTATGATACTTAATCACATTTAAAACTAAACAGATTTAAAGAAACAAACAAACAACTGCACTATACAGAACCCGCTCTCCCCAGTTTTACTAAGTCATGTAAGATTGCAATCCTTCCTGACAAATGCCATAGGCCTATAACGGTTATGAACTGCCGGAGTACAGGTTGAACTCAATGTACATTCCAGCATAGCAATTTCAAACACAGCACCAGTAAGTGCAATGATCCACCTAAATATGCCGTCACAGGACTTGTAAGGCTTTCATAACGTTTTAACATGTCCTACTACCCCTGCTTCAGAAGGGGGTATCTCCTTTGGCAATTCCCCTTTGCCACACATTCCCTAACAAATGCTATAGCCCATGGGTCCCAGTCTGTGGGTCTTGTGAGGCCTAATATCAGGGGAGGTTAACACCATTCTCCCATCACTGAGTTGTCTTGAGGCTCAGTAGTGAGATTTCATAAAGATCTATTTAACCTCATTCTGTCTCTGACCTCAGCATAATTTTCTAAATAAGTAATTTTTACAGAAAGTTCTCTGATTTCTCAAGATCTCTAAGATTTCTTTCACACAGGATTACATCTTTTCCCCTGCACCTTTTCTAAGTGAATCCTAGACTTGATGCTGAACTGAAAATCCTGGAGCTCCCTGCTAAATCAAACAGCAGGTGGAATAGGAGCAGTCAAAGCACATGTCCTTTTTCACAGTGAAGTACCTTAGATCTAACCAGCAGGATGGCACGGGTGGCAGAAGTGAAATTCAAGTCTATTCTTTGACATGATTATCAAAGAGGGCATCTATCACAGTAGTCACAGTGAGTTTTAAGAGTACAGATACCCATAAGACACACTGACTCACTTCACGCAAACTAGATGAAGATACAAAAATACACTGAGTTTGAAGACACCATAGGGAGAGGCAGTAAGTTTTCTCTTCATCACCCTGAGCATTTTGATTTGTAAGCCCGTGCTTTTATTCTGGTTATCCAAGAACACATTCAACCATCATATCAAAGCTGAGTAACTACCAATGGGAGGAGTTGTCCATCTGTAACAAGACCACATGCACAAGTAAGGATGTTCTTGAGATTATAAATCTTTCTCCTAGATTCTGATCAGCTTGCCTACACCTTAGCTTCTTGCAGCAGTCAATGGTAAAACCCAAACCCCATTTGGGCAATTCTATATTCTGCTTTTGCAACATTTCTCTGTGAATGATGACTGCTTCTGCCTTCCCTCTTTGCCTATCCAGACAAGCTCAATGGTGGTCCCACTGGAAATATCTGGCTTCATGCACATTTTTTAATGCAAACACCTTCAATGTTCGACTTGGATTTTCCAGGAAAAAGTTTTTGTTTCAAAGCAAAATGATTAAGAAGATACAAATAACAAAATATCTGTCCCAGGAAATAAAAAGTCCTTGCAACTATTCAGCAGTTCCTATTGAAATCCCACCAGATGTCTTATTTCTTGATAGATGGGGGCAGCCAGTTCTTTGGCTTTCTCTGCTCCATCCTTTAAAACCTTTATCAGATGGGATTTGTCTTCCTGGAGCTTCTTGATTTCATTCCTGATAGGTGCAAATTTTTGAATAACTGACTCTGCTACCACCATTTTGTAGCGAGCAGTGTCGAGACCAGCAGATTGGTGCAGCACTTCTTTGATGCTAAGCCCAGTTACCGCAGCATGAATTGACACCAGATTGGAGACACCAGGGCGACCAGCTGGATCGTAAGTCACCTCAGAGGTAAAGTCAGTCACGGCTTTGCGGAATTTCAGCACTATTTCGTCAGGGCTGTCCGCTATGTTAACAGTTGCTAACTTCTGTGGGTCTGACTTGGACATCTTCACTGTTGGATCTCTGAGAGATTTTATTTTCTTTGTTGTACCTTAAACAAACAAACAAAGGAATAAATATGAGCACACACACATACACACAGACAATGGCTTCTTATGACAACTGCTAAGAACATTTAGTAGCAGCATGAAGTTCTCTGTTTTTCCTTGCTTAAAAATGAGTTGTGAGCACAACTGTGTACATTCTTGCTTAGTCCTTTTGCCCTCCCTGTCCTTCTAAGCCACTTTTCTCCTCCCATATGCTAAAGAAAAACCTGCCCTATTTCTCCCCTTCTCACTAAGCAGAAACTTCAGCTGTGAGACCTCCTAATATTTTCTGGGGCTACATGCTGATCTTTCCCAAAATCTCTCTCTTCCCTTGCATTCCTAGCACTGGGGACAAGTTACCTAGAGAGTACAGACTGCACATTACTGAAAGGTACTGTAACAGTGGAGAAGCAGGTTCAATCCACTGGTAAAAAAGAATCCCAGGACAGTTAATCTCCTTATGAAAATCTTTCACCCAAAACCTCTTGGTAATTCTCCTAAATATTAATAAAGACACTTATTAAACATTCCCTAACTGAACACTAAGCAGCTCCATTGGAGAGCACTGTTCAGACAAGAGAGGTGTGGGTATTGTACAAACTACTAAGATATATGCATGGACGTGAAATAGAATAGTAGCATTAGGGGAATATTGTAAAGTACTTTATTTAACAGCATCAACCGAAACTGTTTCAGTCTTTCACCAAGAAACGTCATACACAAAGTACCACTGATCTAGACAGTACTCAAACCAATTGTTTTTAGACATCTAATACAGATAACTAAATTACCCACATACTCCTCATAGACGGCCTTTGTACTCAGTGAAAGGAGAAGTGCTCTTCCAGGGTACAATTCAGACTGCCCCAGAAAGTGCTCTGTTTGAATCACCTTTTGGGAAGGTCTGTCTCTTTTCTGTACATCTGAAGGAGTCCAGGTAATCTTAGCTGCCTACAGCCAGTGAGTCTGAATAGGTACCTAACTTCTCCATTCATCTAGGATATTTCATTGGTTTGCATATAACTTGTGCACTTATAAAGGTATGCTTTTCATGAGGAAAGTTTATATGTTCCACCTCCCTCCCCCCACCCCAACTGAGCTTTTTATTTCCTGAGAAACAGTCTCACCTGAATCATAAGCTACACTTGACTCCTCATTACAGTACTTAGTATTTAATTCTTCATTAGAAACTGCAGAACTCGCAATACCTAGTATTCTGTAGGCTCCACTACGAGTCTAACACCATTTTTTGTCACTGAGGCTTGAAAATTGAGAAAGGTTTATTACTGCCTGTCTTTTCTAAGGTGAGAGCTCCTTGCCCTTTTAGGGGCGAAGGTCTCTGCTGTGCATTCCTTTACATTACTTACAACAAAGACGCAATGCTTCTTCCTTGCCCAATTCTTCATGTTTCTTAACAAACATGCCATTTGCGCCATCTGACTCCTCCTCACCCCCCGGCCTATGACCTAATAGCTTAAAAATGGCTGAGAAGATTTTCTTTATAAGTCTCCTGGAGTCTACAATTAAAGATGGAAAGTCTAAGCTCTGTAAGAGACCTGTACTGAAATACGCAAGTATATATTAAACACACTTAAAATATTTTTGAGCATTGTAGCAATAAACCTACAAGCTGTTTAGCATGTTTAATATAAACATCTACTACTCGGACACTGAAGAATTCTGCTTGCTAGAGGTCTCTCATCTTGTTCCCTACATGCCTCCTGAACTAGCAACATGGAGCAGAGGCCCTGCTCTTAAAAGGTCCAATACTTGAAAAGCAAGGCTGACTGGCAGCAGCCGAGTGCATCTGGCCCCCTGGACTAGAATACCAGACGTCGCATACATTCCTCTACCAGGGATTTGTAAAGCCTTATGCCTATCTTGGGAGTTCAATTTCACAGCCTCTAGTCTCTTGTTGTCAGTTTTTAATTTTCCACTCCCTTAGCATCAGTTTGTTCCCTCTTCTTGGTCCATGAATCTGTTTCCACAATATTTAAATCTGTCTTCAACCTTGAAGTGTAGTTATGGGGTGAGGAAAAAAAACAAAAACAAAACCAAGACCAGCTCACTTAAAATGGCTTTGGGCACAGGAAAGAATTCTCCGTATTTCTTGTTGAAATGTTGTGCTATATCTTGGGCTAGTTCCAGGTGCAGGACTTGATCTTCTCCAACGGGAACATGTGTCGACCTTTTAATAAAAGACAGATACAGGAAACTCAGCAAAGCTCTCTCGTTCTGCTGAAATGTTACTCAAGACTGCCACAGCTTCTGCCATGACTGAGGGCCAGATTGAGCCAAATACCCAGTCCCAGCTAGACATACGTGCTGTGGGAACAAGATCTCAAAACTGACTGTATCCCAGGATGAGTCTGCTCTTTATGCTGAACTGAAGTACATCTCCAACAGCAAAAATAGCCCTTCACAAAAACATACGTTAAAGATACCAATAAGAGCAAAACATTAAACGCAGCTCAAAGAAAGGTTTTTGTGGTGTCTCCTGCTGTCTCTTTGGAGATGAGAGAGCATGTGTTACAGTGTGCAAACAAAGTAAGAAAGATCTGCACGGCACAAAGCGCAAGCAACTTGCCTTGTCAAGTCTCAGGAAAACAAAACTGTTGTTGAGAAGTTAGTACTGTGGATTTATCAGGGGAAGGAGAGAAGAGAGTGGTTCTTCCTCATGGGTCACCATCATGTAAATATCACATGAGCCAGTGCCTCTACTGCCACAAGTGTTATCATTCACAGATTAGAACTGCTAGGATCAAAGGATGATTTGATCTTCTGTATTGAACTCAATAGCCTGAATGGAGTTCTGGAGGAAAACATAACTTGCATCAGAGGACATGAGGAGGTGAAGAATCCATTACTTCCCCTGGCGATTCTTTCCCACAGTTAATCATACTAGCTAAAAATGCATGATTCTTTTAGTTGAGGCAGACTTGAAGTCTTGCCAGCTTCTGATTACTCTCCCTTCTCCCAGCAGATCTTTTTTTTTCTAAGGTTTGTGGGGTATTCAGCTCTGAATCCTGGATATGTTCCAGTGTAAGAAAGTTCACTATGCATCTTTTAAGTTCCCAGAAAATTTCAGTTCAACACGGTACTCCTTCCTTCCGATTCTGAACTACTGGGCTGACACCCAGGAATCAATTTGTCCACCTTTATTCCCCACAAAACAGTCAACAAGGCAACCTAAAAACAGTTACAGTAGCCAAGGGAAATCACAGTGGCCTACAACTAAGAAAAAGAAAATCAGCTACCACAATCAATATACTTTAAGCAGGTCAAAAGAAATGTTTCCAAATGCCAAAACAGTTCCATATTCACAAATTTTGCCACTAAACAGAAAACATATTGTCTTTGTAAATGCCTCTGCACGATTCTTTGCCTTTTTCCTTGTTGTTTTAAAAATATTTCTGTCTTGGTGCTATTTTTATTCCTTTCTATCATATATTTACCTTCTGTCCATTTCCTTGGTTCATCTGAATTAGTACTGTTTTTCCCCCTTCTCCAGCTCTTAATTCTTCTTCATGACTGCTGTTCCCTTCCTGTGTTTCCATTTCTCCCTGATTCTTGTTCCCTATATAATGTTTTTACATTAAAACATTTTTTGTTAAAAGATACTATGTCAAATTTCTTCAAAGAGATATTGTTTCTCTTTCACTTCCTTGTTTTGTGCTTTGTCTGGATGGCCTGCTGTTAATACACATGGTAGTAAACGAACCACAGGCTTCACTAAGGAATGACAAATCACATGATCTTATTAGAAATGGAAAAGACATACATAGTTGAGCTCAATCAAAACAAGGTGATTTCTGATAAAGCTGCCTATATTTCAGCCTTAAAACAGTGCTTGACTATCAAATGGGACTCACTGCTTAGAAGATTATCTTGGTGTTCAAACTCATTCTGACTTTTGCTTCCCATTATTTTTAGTTAAAATTCAAATAAATTAAAATATCATCTACTACTCTTCTAACATTACTGTTTTCCCTTACTGATGATTACTTAGGATTACATTTCTCAAGATAGACTTCCGGGTTGACAGTTTGCCAATCTTAGTTACTGTGTCCTCCTAAAGAGCCTGCCTTCATAGTTCTGTATCACCTCTCTGTCCCAACAAATATTCACAACTTCACTTCAGAACAATTCCACAAAGTACATATGCTCAGAACATAAAAATAATTAATACATAGTGCATTGTCTCTGACATTTACTTATTGAGACAGTTTAAAACATATTATGAAATATAACCAGTCATGGCAATGTACTACACGTTCTATTAGCTAGGCTACAAACTTAGGCATACTAAGTCACCAGTCCCTCATTAGGATGTATTTCCACTTCAGCACACAGCACACCGCAGAGAAAATGGAATTAGCCCAGGTGCCACAAGATGCAGTAAATTACTCACTTTTTCATCAGTATCAACAGGCCTACACAGAATCCCACACTAATATGGGTATACTATATACAGCTAGCTTAGGTATCTCTACAGTACACTGCATGAAATAAAGCATAACTACCTAAAAAAAAAGTACGGATGTGAACATGTAATATGTATAATTAAACACCAATGTGTTATAATTTGCTAAGAATTGTTCTGAAGTGACCAGCTTTTTCTCTTTACAGCCCTTTCATTTGCTTTCCAACCAGGCTAGATTCCAGCTAGCCACTTGAGAAGTAAAAAAGCTGTCATCCCTTTCCAATCTTCTGATCTAATCACACCCAGCTCCCCCACTTAGTAACTTAGCATGTTGACCTGATGAACATTCATTTTAATGCAGCTGAACAGACACTGCCCACAGGCTCACATTCTGTCTCTTACTTGTACAGCAAAATATCTGCTGCTTGAAGCACAGGGTAAGTCAACAAACCAACAGTTCCTTCATTATTCTGGCTGGCACGCTTCATCTGTTTGCAAAACAAAAACAGAGAGAAATCACCCTTTTGGCTAATGGTATCAAAGACTGATTTTAATAAATTAGAATTCCGACTAATTTGAGTAACTTATCCTGTAACTCTAGAGAAAAGTGTATCATGTAAAATCCGTTCCCTGTGAATACACACATCTCATTTTATGTCCTATATTTTAGAATTTCCCTACACCGTTCTGACATTGTAGTAAATTGTAAAAATTTAGAATTTAGCGATGTAGAAAATCATAGTTGTAGAAAACATAGGCTTGTGCTTTCCTTCTGTTTGTAACCTTACTGAAGATAATACTTACAAATGCAAAACAATCAGGCTAGGTTATTACACTGATTATTGATAATGCCTGCTTTCTAAATAGCATTTTCAGCAGTAAATTTTTGAAACACTTTATAATAAGCTATAAAAAAGGATTAATACCCGTGTTTCACAGAAAAGAGATCAAGACATAGTGGTCACACATAGTCACCAGGAGAGTCAGTGACACCTAGGAGAACCCAGAACTACAGAGGCAAAGCCCAGTGTTCTCTCCAGTAACTCACACTGCTCCCAGCAATCCCCACTGTCCTGAAGTCCTTTACCACTCTAGGTTATGGATCATTTAAACCAAGATAGTCAGACAACAGATACTATTTTAGCAATGGCATATCTACTTTTTGCTTTTAACAATAGTTAAGTACATCAAAATCCTTAAAATCTTAACTATTTCATTAAGACTATTCAAATATCTTTAGATTTTTCTCACCCTCTCATACAGATCCTGTCTTGTGTCTACATCGCTAAGTACCTAGGGTTTGGGGACCTAAATTGCAAAGCCTAGCACCTGAAAAACCTATTTGTAGATTTGGAAAGTCAATCCAGCCAAAGTTGGATTTAAGAGCTTAACTTTAGAACCTCAGGTTTGGAAAGGTTGGCTTTAATCTATGCTATGCATTAACGCTGGTTGCTGTATTTAAGTTTTACTGTTTTTATTTAATTAAGAAGAAAAACAGGAAAAAAGAAAACATCTGGAGGCATTTAAGACTGCTCTGAACTCTGCAAGCCAAACTGCTCTTAAGATTTTTTTTTTCCTTTTTGATACTTCTCTCTCCTGCCTTTTGGTTTTTCTGCTTACTAATGCCAAAATACAATACAAGTAAATTAAACGCAAGAATTCAGTTGATGCAGTCATGTTGATGCAGTACCAAGATTAAGAAGATGAATACTTGAAACTTGTAAAAGCAAACATTTAAGTTGCATTAACTTTCTCACTCACCACACTTTTAAATATGTATCATCTCTATACTCGTCTTCCAACATATGCTTCTCTTGCACCCTCTTCCATCAAATCTACAAAACAGCCACTCTTCACAGTGGAAAAAGAAAGGCTATTTATGGAACTCCTTAATCAGTAAAACTCAAGGTTTCCACTACGATATCTTGTAGTTGTTTTGATTTTATTAAATAAGCATTGAAATAACTCCAAGCATTATAGCAAAATCAGTTTAACACCACCAAACAACTCTCCTATTTAGTACAATTTCTGCAAGTCTCTGCCAAAAATACTATCCTGCAGCTTCCAGCAGAAAAACATTCACTGAAATCAACAGACCTGAAAAGACACATTTTCCTCCTTCCACCAAAGGACCAAAGAATTAATTAAACCTATAGGAAGGTGTTTCACAGATAACAAGTACTCCAAGGACAGCAGTTCTACTGAATTGCTCTCATTTCCTTTCAATTTATGAAACTGTCCATACCTTCCACTGGGGCAAGCGTAGCAAACGTGGCACGTTAGTTATGCACCCAAGAATCCACGCAAGTTCTGCATGCTCAGGAACCTGGAAACACAAGGTCAGAATCTATTTTAACCTTCTAAATTTATGTGCATATTTTATCAAAATCAATACAGATAAATAGTATCAGAAATAGATCAGAATAAGCAGTATAGATCAGAAAACCATTTATCTTTGTCTATTATTTTTTCAGTAAAGTGACAAGCTAATGGGAAGTTCTCGACACTACAGGTATTGAATGCACTACGCTCAAGCAGCACAGTAAGGTCCTTGATCCTATCCACTCATATTCTAAAAAAAAAGAAAGAAAATGCTTTAGCAATAACAGAGTTGAACACACACGTAAACTAGCCAACTACTAGCTGTTTTGCCACAGCGGCCCCACACTTTCAGATACGTTAATAGTTACAAAACCTCTTTGCTTTTCTCATTTCCAGTACCAGTAAGCCACTTGAGTTTCAGTTCTTCTTCATTATGGTCCTGAATGCACAAATTTCCCTTAATTGCCCTCACCAGTCTCACCTGAGCACTCCACCCATACCCCCTGCCCACAGCCCCAGGAGCCCCACTTAAGCTCATGCCAGATTGTCCCCAGTCCTTGCCTGAGCTGCATTACGCTGCAGCATGTCTAGCACTAGACTAACTGCAGGTCCTTCACAGAAGCCTGAGTTAATGGCCAGGGAACAAGAGCTGGGCTGCCCCACGAGGCTGTGGGTGCAGACAGCCACGAGCCAGGCAGGAACCATAACCAGGACAATGTCCTGCAGTATTTCATCAGGGCAGGGGTGGTGATGGTGACAGTCTGGTGATCGTCAGACACAGTAATCAGTCACATCTGAGGTCAATCCCTGAAGCCCAGGGAGAAGATGTGGGCAGGGTTGAGCACAGGTACACTGTGACATAGCTCAGGTGAAGACTGAGGGCCTGTGCTTAAGTGAAGCTCCTGGGGTACTGGGCTGACAGAAGGTACATGGGTGAGACTTGTCAGGGCTTTGGGTGCACAAACAGGTCTTAATGACCCTGACCTGTCTGCAAAACAGGGATAACAGCTGAAGTCAAACTACAGTGCAGCCTGAACTGTGGCTTTATTTGTCCCTCAGTTCTGCAATCTTATCAAATTTAACACTGATCTGCAGGTGAAAGAGAAGGATTAGGTTTCCACATACCTTTCACTACAATGGTGGTTTTAAAAGACGAGAGAGAAAAGAAGATCCCATTTAAGCTCATCCAACAAACCATTCAACATTCTCAGAAGACTGCAGTGATAGTGGAATTTTAATAGTTTCAGAAAGACATCAGAGTGACTGCCCCCCTCCTGCTAAGAGGAAAACTGCTACAGGCAGAGACAAGAAATGTGCTGTGCAACCACCTCTGCTGGATGAATCCCTGTTTAGCCTCTTTATACACACTCTTCAGCTTCTGCATTTCAAATATTCATTTTAGGATTAGTAAAAGAGGCAAACATTGGTCATGCAGATGCTGTTCTTCAATTTCTTTCCTGTTACTTTGTCTGTTGTTAGTTAGCTATATATAAAACTATCATCAAAAGAAAAACGTGATCTGTTTTCTGCTCCTTTGCTTACATGTTTGATTCACTGTTTTCAGCATTGACAGGTTTGGATACTTAAGTGCATGCTAACCATATCAAAGATGTTCAAGCTTCATGTTTGCCGCATGATGTAACAACCCAGATGGAAGGCAGTAAAGTGTTCGTTAACAAGTAAGAATTACTAGCATTGTTAATGGCAATTCCTTTGTTGTCACATTTTAATTGTAGTAATTTCCTAACTAACAGTCATTAGACTATTTAGGTTGTCAATGTTGTGTAGAGGTATCTAACCTCAAGACAACTGCTCAGCAGTTAGAGATATGAAATATTCTCGTTCCTCTCTTTCTGCCTTTCACACAGTTTTTTTTCTTTTAATTTCCTAGTGCTTGTTTGACCTCCAGTCTTCTGTGCACAAGTGCAGCAAGATGCACCAAATGTACCTTCCGCAAAATACAAAGAGTGAACTGAATGTTATAGAAAATACTAAGCTCAAGTCCCCTGTTTCATTTAGAAGGAATCACCATCTGGTTCAAAGTGGTTTCTCATTCCTTTCTTCTCGTCACGGATAGAGGGGAGATGGTGCTCTGTTGCACTTGTGTTGACAAGGACTCCCTTTAAAAGCTATTCAGTCATTGATCCAGCTCTGTCAGACATTGCTTCCACAGCCAAGACTGCACGTGTGTCTCATTGCATCAGTGCCTTTGACATTACATCAGTTACGGAAGCACCAAGTGATCTAAACATCATTTGTTGAGTTGAATCCACAGTTCTGAGTCCCAGCAAGTTATACTTACTTCTCATCCTCAAACACAGAGTCCCTTCCTGAGCAAGGCTAGAGTGCTAAATACTGTGAAGAAAAAGCCTGATAAAAAGGGGAGAAAACATTAAAAAGTGCACACAAGGGTAGAGATTTCAGTTGGGCAATATTTCAGTACTGGAGCCTAACAAGTTAACATTCATCACCCAAATTGCAGTAACTGACTGTGTATTGGTCTATGGATCAGGAGGTAGCAGGCTTAAACCACAAATCATTTGTCGGACCAACTCATGGTTTAAACAACTATGTTTTACTTGGCAAGAGGGGCAGGTAATTGCTGCATTCGGTTGGTCATTGTGCATCAGCTCAAACGTGGTTACTCATTAAGCTACAGTACTCCATCACTTTGATTGGATAACTTTGGATACATAAAACTGGAAGTAGTGAAGATGTATATAATACCAGTAAAATAAAGGCCTCGTCTACTCTTCTGGCACTGAGCAATACCAGTGGATGACAATTAGGAGAAGCCATTCTCTCAACAAAGTCAACCACGTGCCCTGAGACCATTTAAAATTCTGAGCAAACGTTTTATTTAAAAAACCAAAACATCAGAACATAAGAAATAATATTTTACTGGATCACAACAGAGGTAGCTGTAGTCTAGCACTCTGCTTCTGGGAGTAGCAACATGAGACAGCATTTAGGGCAAGCACACGAGCCTATTGCTTCCTACAGAACCTTCCCCTCATACTTTTCCAGCAACCATAATTTTTCTACTACGGAATATCAGAACATATTATCCCTGGCCCAGGCCTGTTAGTATCCATGTTCCCCATTAATGTGTCTAATCCCTTTCTGAACCTGCTGATCCTGCCTACTTCACAAGTACATGAAGCAACAAGCTCCAGAGGTTCAAACCTGATGTGTAAAGAAGCACTTTTATTTATTCACTAAACTGATTACTAGTTTTAAATGTCACCTGTTTCTTGTAGTGCACAATCTGATGAACAATTCCACATTCAGCTTATCCAGTGCTTTTCTGATTTTGTAAACTTCGATTGCATCTACACCTCAGCCTTCTCCTCTTTGAATTGAAGCACCCCAGACTTCTATAATTAATTTTTCCTTTTAAGGCAGCTACTCTATCCCTGGTAGCATTAATTCCCCTTCTTTGTATCATCTCTAATTCACTACTTCCTTCCTGAGATGTCAACACTAAAGCTCTACCCAGTATTCTAGATATGGGCACGCTAAGGTTTTTTTCTAGTGACAATACATCACTTCTGTCTTGTTCTAAATACCCTTCCTGATGATATGGCGACGATAACATATTTTTGCTTTTTTTGAAAATTACTTGGGCTGAGCCCACGATTTCAGAGAACTGCCAATGATGACCCCATTGCTGGACCAATGTTTTCTTCATGAGTGGTGTCACACATTTAGCTGTTTTTGTTGTTTTTTCTTTAATGTTTGTGGGTTTTTTTGTTTTGGTTTTAATACATTAGGTGTTTGTTTTGGTTTGGTTTTAAAACATGACCTCCAGGACAGTTGTAGGTTTCTTGCCTTTTGCTTATTTATTTCTGACAATTTGACTTCATTTTCACCTGGCTCCCTTTCTTGAAACAGAACATTCATGCACTTTATTTGGCCTGCTCCTTCCAGCCACAATGCTCAACACCACTATAATGATATTTCTACTACTGACAGTCCTACAGTAAAACATGCTGAACTGAGTCCTGTGCATCAAACGTAAATGTAGAATGGCATCATTTCTAACTGATTGTAAAACTAGGACACATAATTTATTGCATCCAAAAATTTTATCTCTGTGCCCATCCTGATAAAGGCTATATGTGGACAGTTGAAGTGTAATACCATTGGTGTGGATTTGTTTGTTTGTTTGTGGGGTTCTTTTGGGTTTTTTTTTTTGTTGTTGTTGTTTTGGTTTGGTTTTGTTTTTAATTCATGTAAAATCTAACTACAACTCTAGCAAATAAGATTCTATAGAGTTCCAATCAAATAAGGTTACTCTGTGTACACATGAACTTAATTTGGTTTGTATTTTAAAAATCTGATAACAGAAGCACCCTCTGGAGCTATAATATACTTCAGGAATAACTCACATTCCCAAAAGATAACAGCTACTAATAAGCTTAGCTCTTCTTCAATGAAGACATCAGTTTCTCAGCAGTGCTCTCTCCCCCAGATACCCCAGTATAAAAATGCTACAAAACGCAGAAAAACAGAATTACATTTCCAACAAACAAAACTCGCAACCAGTGACAGTTCCTGAACTGTATGTCAAACCAGCTTCCAAGAATGTCACAATCACTGGTAACTCTGAAAAACAACTATCTAAACCATTAAATCCTTCATGTCAACTCCAGCTACTTTTGTATCCTGAAAGAATATAATTGCCTGTTTTCAATATAAATATTTTTTTCAGGAAATAATTCTTGCAGCTCAGCTGAAAATACTTGGAGGACTAACAGTCTTGTAAGTCCTCTATTTATTGTTTCCCTTACAAAGCCAACTATTTCCCACTTAGCAGTTCTCACAAAAAAAGCTTAACCAGATCCATACAGTGAATCCATTTTTAGACAGTCCAAATCATACCCTTTGCTTTTCTCAGTAAATACATCAAGTTTCTTTCTCTTTTTTCCTGCTCTGTGCTCTCACCCACTTTAACACAGTTTTCTTTCCTAATCTGTTGCAAGTCTGTAAAAACCATCAACAATTCTCAAAGGGTTGAGATGGTCATCTCTCTGCTATTACTAGCGACACATTTCCTCCTTCAATTTCCATTGCATTAAGCATCCCCCACAATCTGGATTACTAATCACTAATCAAAGAGTGATTTCCAAGCTACTTATATTCCTTCCTTGTGGCCCAACAAGCCTGAGTCTGCATAGTCAGATTACTTTTATTTTTTTTAAGCACGCTTATTTAACAGGGATGTCCACTACCAAATGATAATGAGCAGTTATGTAGAAGGCACAAACATCTCTGTTTCTTCACCTGGCTGAGTGCCCTGCTCCTCCCTCTTTGCAAACAAATAGCTTCTTAATTGTCCATTTGTGTGGCCATTTGACATTATCAAACTTGGATCACACTGTACACTTGGATCATCTCTGGGGCATTATATGCTGAAGAATCCCTCAGGGCTTCTCCCTGCAGATCTATTACTTTGTCCTCAATCCTGGCTATTCCCTACTGAGTTACTGCTGCTATTCCCTGGCTACAGCCACAGTTGACATATACATGGACAACCAATAGGTACTTTTAGTCCAAATAATTCTAGATGACTTCTCATGCTGAGGAGGACAGTAAACAACGAGATTCAAGAAAAATAACAGAGGGAAAGGCATGGACACTGTGAGCAGATCTGAAAGGAGACCAATCAGCAACACTGGAGCTCAGCTTTCTGAGACTCATTATACAAAGTGTGTGTTGGCAACTGAAGTGGCTTCCTGCAAAAAGAGACGCAATGTTTAATTTTCAAGATGGATTTCCTCAAGTTGCAACCTGTAGCACTCCTCTGTAAGGCACTGCAAATCTGCTGCATGTCTGTTACGTGGAAACAGCTTCCCTTCAGAGTGTAACCTCATGATGGGCTACGTTTTAAATTGGCAATAAATTTCAAAGATTTGATTTCGACAGCACAAAGGACAAACACACAGGTGTGGGGAGGTAATTTGGATAGCTATGTACTAAGAGAAATCTGAGGAGAGGAGGGAAAGTGTCCTAAATCTCAAAAGAAATGAGACCTTTTTAAAAATTATTTTTGTCTCTCCTAGAAGCACCAGTTAGTGCTTCCAAACAAATTAAGAGGCCTTTAAGAAGCAAATGCTGCTCATGGTTGTTTTCCCTGAATAAGAGATAAGATTTTTTTTAATGCCTAAGGCTGTAAATAATATGTTCAAGATATTTGGTAATGCCTCTTTATATTATACAGCCAGAGAGAATAACGGGGCTATAAACAAGACAAATCAGATTGATCTTGAATCAAATGCACACAGTAACTGAAAGCCCAGCGAGATACTTTTATGACAGAAAATTTGACATGGTATCCCAAATTCCTGTTCAAACAAGTAATTCAAGTGTAGGTGGATATGATCATAGTTACAAAGGCAGCATCTGATTTGTAAAACATGTTAAACAACGTATTGAATTGGGGGGTGGTTACCTAACTATTATTGGTAAATCTATCAGTATTTACAGCTTTCACTATTACCTTTGAACAATTTAATAACTTATCCTCATTTCGATAAAACTTATGGAAATAAGATCTGTTTCTCCTTTCCAAAGATCCTGACCAAGAATACCCCTGCTGGAACCAGGTTATACTGGTTACAAAGCCAGACAGAGCACAGTAATTTGGTCCAGGAACTCTCTTCCCTCCTTTTATTCATTATGAAATGAACTGATTTTCAGAAACATTCTCTTAGTCTAACACACAATACTGTTTGATTAATTAGCCTGGTGTATCCAGAAGACTGGTGGAGAGAGGAACATATAACAGCTACATAACAGTATGAAATAAACCAGGTAAATTAAGGAAGAAAGAAAGAAAAAAAAAAAAGAAACCCTACTGAACTGTGACTTTTCTCCCCGCTGAGCTCTAGTTATGTCTAGTCCAGTCCTATGGTGGAGAAAACAGAAGGATGAGAGAAGCAGAATAATTTTCTACATTAAATAGTCACATAGTTCCCCTTACGACAGGAAGTTTTCAATGGACCATGCTAAATTAATGTACTTAAATGAATTTATAAGCTATGATGCAATGGAAGCTTTTAAGCTCCTCTGAAAATTGGACAAGAAGTAGTGTGAATCCATTCAAACTCTGCCCACAAAACAAAGCAGCTGGATATTTCTGGAAAATAATAGCAGAGAAACAGTTAGTGCGCACATTTAAATTGTTGTATTTTGGCTTTTGGAGTTAAGGCTAAGACAAATTGGCAAATTCCCACCTCCCAGAGTTACTGCTTCAATTTGCTTGCATACTGCAAGAACACTGCAGCTGATTATACTCAAAAAATAAATCACCCCATCCAGAAGGCTGAAAACTGCAATTTTCCGCCCTGAAACTGAACGTTACGTTGTCCAGAAACTCACAGGACTCCTCAGAGAAGTGTTAGTGCAGCATATTGCAGCATATCAACCACTGCCTGCTGAATCAACTCTGACGGAATTTTAGTTTCTCTTGGGACATTTAGCATGTGTCTACTATGATAGGTGGGTGGACAGAAAGAACAGCCTGAGACCACATAAAAGCAACAGCCGTTTCTAAAATTGTTTTGACTGTGAAGCAGATGAGATACAAGATGGTTATGGGTAAGAACTGAAACGTGTATTGTACCCACCAGGAACCAGAGAAAATGGTTTATAGCATATAAGCTTACCATGTGTGCAGATTGCTTACTGTCTTCCTTATTTCCCCCTCCCCCGTAGTCCTTTTTGTTTTTAATAAAACATTCAAAGTTTTATGAAAGACGACTGTTACAGTTTTTATCAGTTATGGTACAATTTAAGGAATACATTCACTCTTTCTTCTAGTATTCTCAGGACATGTTTTATAGGTCATTATTCTGTTACTTTTCTTTTATGCCTGGTAGGCAAAGGCAGCCACTCAAAGCTTATCTTGACATTATTTTCTCGTAAAGCTGTGATCCAAATAAAATGCATAATTTTGAAATACGCATATAGTTTTACTTTTATTCTTACAGAAATTGTCACTCTTCCATGACTTGTCTTCGTACTTAAGAAAATCTAATTAATCAAGCTGCAATGAAAGAGCTTCTCTCACTGGGAGGCCATTCTAGTGTCCAACATATTCCACAATTGTGTTTTCATAGATACTCAAATTAAGTGTGCTCATTTATAATCCTTCACAGATAATGCAATTCCAAACACTACCCTAAATATTAATAATCATCCTTCTCGCTTCTAAGTATTTTCAAGTTATCACCACTTGCTCTTCATAGCCACTTCTTCCCTAAGCAAGAGTTCAAGTTTGTATAAGGTAATAAAAGTGTGGGAGGTTATTTGGTGAACTGCTACGTATGGAGACCAAATATACAGCCTGTCGTTAACTTTCTGTTTATATATATTATAAAACCCCTACAATTTACAAATGGTAGATTCTATGAAGTATATAAGTCTAATTTTCATCAAACTAGCACTTTCCATTTATAGGAAACTTAGCTGCATACCTGATACATTAGAACAGAGGCCATATACTGTATAAGCAATACAATAAAAATCAGTCTGTGCAAAATACCTCTCACTTTTATTTCATTTTACTTGCAAGGCAAGGACATCACTGAAATAAGTTCTGGGACTCCAAGACAACTTCACCTGTATCCTTAGTGTAGCAGCACCTTTTGAGTCTAGTGTAAACGTGACAGATATCTCTTCTCACCATACTTCTTCCCAGCAGTCAACCTGTGATTATTCAGCCTTTTTTCTCTTGCTTGTATTGAAAGGATGATAAAATGTGGGAAAACTATGGAGGCAGGTATTTCAGATAGCTCTGGATTAGAGATATGATCTGCATAAACCCTGCTGTAAATAACAGCCTACTGACAGTGAAATCCTTACCAAATGCACATGCCTTTTGAGAAACAAGGTAATCAATATTTTTTTTTTCACATATGGCAAGCATATTCCAGAGAAGCAATACAGGCAGCAACAGAAAGAACAGAAAAAGCCAAACGAATAAACAAACAAAACCCTCTTCAGCAATTCTAGACCATTCTTGCCCAAGTTAACCTAGAGGAAGTAAGAGGACACAGGAGCATTTACAATAGTGACTGCATGAGCAATTCCCTTAATGGGAGTTTACCATTACCAGCATACTTTTGCAGTGCAAGAATTTAATTATGCTGTATACCGCTACAGAATTAGAGTGCTACCAGTCATCCATTGTAGCTGGTTTTGGTGATTAAAACAAAAAGTTACTATTTTTTAATAATTTCATTGAGTGTTTCTTTAAAAAAAACGAGAAGTGCTAATCAGAAGTAACTGCAGTAGCACTTCTGTGATCCATAGATTTGGGAATTTTCAAGATAGAACTGAAAATACAGCAATAATTGTAGCACGTTAATCTACTGAGAAGTCTCTCAATTATCAGCTTGATCTGGCATTGAAAAGAGAAAGCTACTTTGCCCATAACCAAATATCTAAACCAGTTTTCTATTTGGAGCTGGATTTTCACTGCTTTCCAGATGACCTCTGGAAGTACAACCTATTTCAGTATGCAATTGGTCTTGGTCACTTTGCTTCACACCTCAGCCAAATGTTTGTAAGCAAAATTGGGGCCTTTTAGACCACACTTGGAGACTGCTACAGTGGCTGAAAAGGAGAGACCAGCTCCTTTTTTGAAAACCGAGCAATTACCAATCCAAAATCAAGCAACAAACCTTTTTGATTAGCAGTAGCTGCAATCCATCTTATACCTTTGTTTTTAGAAACAATCACCTCAATATTATGACATTCCATAACATACTATTTCATTACCATACTAAACCAATAATCACATTAGCAAGGTTCCTGTCTTCTTTCTTTGCATCAAGAGCTACAGGCAGATATTCCTTTTAATTGCTTCCAGATGAATGTCTGGTCCTGCCAATGCAACTGTAACAGACCATTGCGCATTTCTGGGTATACCTGACGACTTACAAACAGCTTGAATAGACATGTTTTTGGGAAGTCAACAAGCCACTTCAGCCTGAACCATTACTGAAACAGTGCATTCATAAATAACTGTAATAGTCCTCCTTCTGCTTGCAGTGTGACAGCGAGCTTACAAAAAAATGCTAGAATCAGCCACTTCTGAAAGTTGTATTGATACATGTATGCTAAGTATTAGTAAGAATATGACTCAAGACACTGGTCACAGAAAGAAAACATTAATGGCTTAGATTGAATAAGAAGAAAAAACACTAGATCTGGACAGTTAAAAACACTCATAAAATTAGGATAAAAGGTAGTCTATTTAAAAGAGGCCAGCCTAACCACCATAATGTAAACCAGAATCGTCTTTGGCTTTATCAAACTTTTGTTTGATAAAGCTGAACATTCTTCAAGTCTAGCAATCCAAAGTTTTAATTGGTTGTTGACTGTATTGGTTCTGTAGAATCATTACTTACAGTCCTTCATT
Organism: Pampusana beccarii; assembly: GCA_013399365.1. Classification (NCBI taxonomy): domain Eukaryota; kingdom Metazoa; phylum Chordata; class Aves; order Columbiformes; family Columbidae; genus Pampusana; species Pampusana beccarii. Next base: position 391,789 of record VWYH01001467.1, read on the forward strand.
CTTGAGGCTGATACTTTCTCTTTGAAGACTCAATGACTCAATCTCTGCATGATTATATTGTGAAAGATACAACATGCTTTCAGATTCTTACTGATAATCTGATGGCTTCCAGGGAAGTCTGTGTGTTGCCTTTAGTAAGGCCTGGAACAACAGTAGTTTAGCTTTTAGATTCATAAGAACCTAAGAAAAGCAACACTGTAACAGCTCAAATATCCATATCTGACAGCAACCAGCAGAAAAGAGCTTAAGTACAGAAAAGCACAAATACTCTCCCAAATGTGGTTACAGCACTTCCTGCGGAAGTGGTACCTCAGGTATGTAACAGTCCTCAACAAATTTTTCAGATTAATTTGTAAAGTCCTTTTCTGAATTCATACATTTTTTAGCATGTGCTGTGTCCTGTGCCAAGGAGTTCTGTAGCCCAACTGTGGACTTAATGAAACACAGCATTGTTTTGCTTGTGCTGGATCTACCAGATGTTAACTTATTTTGATATCTGTTTGTTCACATTCTTTAGTGGATAAAGCAGTTGTTCCCTATCTATTTTCTCCATTTCACTTGCAGTTTTATAAACCTTTACTTTATTCCTCTCTAACCATAACCTGCAAATTATCTCTCTTCTAGGCTGAAGAGTATTTTCTGCGTATCTACTTATAACACAGGGTCAGTTACTAATTGAACTATTCAGTTGCTTGAAAACAAGAATAAACAGAACTCCAGACTGGTTTTTACTGCACTACTGCCTTGTAACTTACCTTGAGATTATTCCAGTTAATGTCAGCCTCAGTGTGAATGAAGCTAAGTCGGAGTAGAGCCAAATTAAAAACCAAGCTGCTAACTTATTTAAAAGGATAAACAGATTTGAAAAAGGATAAATTAAACATATCTCCGCTATAATTCTCAGTTAATCTGTTTAGATTGGGTTTTTTTAATACAGAGGAAAAGTGAAGCAGGAAGTGTGTCTGTCTTCATCGTATCAATATACACCAGGGATATGGAGCTACGGTTGTCATTTGCAGTTTGACAACCACAGGAAACTCTGCCTGTAAAGAACCATGTTCAAAGGAGGAATGTAATATCACGATTTTTTCTCACACTGATAAAATTCAGACCCTGTGCATATCAACTTTGCAGTTCCGTTGCAAGTTGGACATCAGTTTAAAGAAGTCTTCACAAGAGCAGAAGCTATTACATATCTGCCTCTGTAGGAAATTGCAGAAGTTTGCCAGTTTAGAGACAACTACAGAAGGTTAATCAAGCAAGAAACTAAGCTGCATCCCAGGAAAATGCAGCATGCGATAGACTAGGCCGACAGATGCAAAGTAGAAAGGTAAGCCCCGTGCCTCTTGAGGTGGTCAGAAGATGCAAATATTTTACATAAGAATTATCAGATCAGGTGGAAAAAGGTACATAGGAAAAGGAGCTTATAGCAAAGAAGGGGGGAAAAAAAAATCAGAGAAAATGGCACTCCCTGGTGATGACGATGGAACTGACACAAAACTTACCATGCCAATCACCTGTTGGAGATACCACTTAATTGGCCAGCTGCACAGTAAGTGCTGATACGAAACCATAGAGACATGTTTTACCTGCCTTGATGGTAGCACAGATTACGTCTATGCCTTTATGAGTTAAACTTTTGTGACTAACGTGAGACTTACTGAGCTAAATTAACGCTCTCCTAACAGGTCTTTTTAGTATATTACTCATAACCCGCACAAGCTCCTAGCTCTGTTTGGGAAATATAAAATGTACTTATCCCTAAATGAACTTCTCAATCCTGATTTCAGCCACTTCAAAACAGCAGGAAGGGCTAAGTTTGAAACCCAACATCGCTAACATTTTCTAGGACCACCGACACAAAGATGATAAAAGAGTTCAGTAATGCTATGCCCATTCATTAACATGTCTGGAAAGCCACTTCATGAGAAACAGATCTAACGTAACAGGAGCACTAACCAGTGACTGTCGGAACAGGAGACACTTCTTCGGGTCAACACCACAGGCAAGGACGGCAGCAGTGGTGTCCAGTATGTTCTGATGCAGGACAGCTGGCTCCTTGGGCATGGTGAGAGAGTGCATGTCCATAATGCTATAAAGCACTGAGCTGCACTCCTCCTGCAGATTCACCCAGTTCTGAATGGCTCCGAGGTAGTTACCCAGATGAGGTGTCCCAGTCGGCTGAATACCAGAGAAAATTCGATCCACAACCACATTCTGTCACAAAGCATTGGTAAAATTAACACATGCATTTTTTTGACAGATTCTTTCACATTTTAAAGTCATTAATAAAGCCTCACTTTCCCCTGTCTCCTGTCTTCTCCTGCTAATATATTAATCTATACATTACCTCAGGATTGACTAAAAATAACTGCAGTAAGTCAGTCAAATACTCCATCTTCCTGCAGAGAGACTAGCATAATTTTAAGCTGCCAGACTGCATATGCAAACAAACATAGCTGTAAACAAGAACAGTGAAAACTAGACCTTAGAAACCAAGTGGTAGACTCTTTCATTCTTCTTTGTGCTGAAGCTGTATGTTTCTCTTCAGCATATTATCCACTCTGATACAGAAATTTAGGATCATAGTATAGAGAAATCAAAACATTTTTGTTGTAAACATACGCAATATCCCAGTAGATTGCCATCTTAACTCCCATGAACATTGCAGTCTTATTTTTCTAGCTGCAAAGAACATTTTGAACTATTCTTGAAAAAAACCTAGTCCTTGACCCAAAGGTGAAAGAATTATGAAAGAGATTATCGAAGTTCTGAAAGTACCCATCTTTGCAACAGCAGAGTTTCTGAAAGGGCTCTACAAAGAAGTCCTGTTATAGTTCAAGATCACACCTGGAATACTGTGGATGCATCAGTACCAGTAAAATGTCAAAATCTTAACAGAGTTCACAGAGAAGCAGCAAAAAATGAGTAAGAAGCTGAGGTTTTGAGCAAAGATTAAAAAGCTTAAAGTGTGTATAGCTTGGCTAAGTGACAGTTACCATCTTGGAAAGTTTGTTTTCTTGCATCCCAGCCCTCCATCTGACCATTTTCTCACTGCCCCAAGCTGTCAGCGTATGATCAATTACCTCCCCAACCTTTCCAAAGAATTCCACCATATTCAGAAAGTAACTCAGCAATGTTTTATGTGAAAACGCTTGTTATGTGCCAAGTTGTAATAGCATGCAAGACTGCTCAACTTATAAATGAGGGTCCCACCAACCTCAGCAGGGAGTCCCAGTCACAAAGCTGCACAATACAACCTTCAGACTCTGTTATGCAGCAGGAACATCAACTTCATTATGCCTCTAGCTGCACGACATTTTTTTTCCTGCTAAATTTTATAACCAACATCTACAAAAAAGTAGAGAGAATGTGTTTACTGATATAGTTCATCTCCAATTCTGTGAATCTCTTAAAAATGTACGTGGGAGAAAAGAAATGCCATACAACTATGAAACCACAGAAAATTGCACCAAAAGTCTAGGCCAAGAACCATTATTTTTAACTATTAAAAAGAAAAAGGACTTCAAATTGACTTAATTAATTTTCACTTGGACTCACAAAAAAATAATGAGAAAGTGTTTCCAAGCAGAGTAGGGCTGATTTTTTGTTTGGTTGGTTTTTTTACCACTATCTATAGTTCAGAAAAGCCTAGCCCATTTCCTTCACAATTAGCTGAAAAATTCTCTTTGCTTTCAAAGCAAGCCCATTTTTCAGATCAAGACAGTTTTCTTATCCAGTGTTTAAGTGTTTGCAGTGACAAGAGCAGGTTTGGGCTAGCAGCATGCTAATTTTTCTTGCTCACATAAACGCCTACACATTTAAGTCCAGGTGGTAACCCTCTCGCTCCATCCCAAATATCTGCTTGACTTTAAGGTATATTCTTGAGTCAGTTTCTAAGTGCTCTTGAAGAACCTCTGGCACAGGAGCTCCAAGGTAGTCACTGCAATGAAAACCACACAATTTCCTCCAACAGCAATTCTAACTTCCAGTTCTTGTGCTCCAGGTTCTTGACCACCCATGACCTTTTTCTCCATTGCATAAAAATGGAGTTGTGCTACTCAGTTCCTTGTTTGCCATTTGATCCCTTATTTTTCTAGGAACCTGCATCAGAGCACTCATCACCACTCGCAGAAGCCCCTCACCTCCCATTACGCTACTACATGGCCCGAGGACTACAACCAGTTGTTTTGTTAACACTGAGAAGGGCCAGGTGCCCACCTAGAAAAGGCGGCATACAGAATCCCAACATACATAAATTAAATGAAGCCTTGTAGAAACTTGGGGTCCACTAGGCTTCAAAGCTGTCCTTCTATTATTAACAGTGTAGAGCTGTTGCTAGCCAATGCAACAGGTACTTCACAGGCATAATATTTGTCTTCTGCTTCCCATGTTCCTGATCATCGCCAAGAGAATAAGAGCTTAAGAAGAAAACAGGCTATAAATAGATGATCACTAAGATGATGTTCTGGCCCTACAGGGATCCCCAGACCAGCTGGTTGTTTTTAAGAACACATTTCTTCTTCCCCCAGCCTCCCCTCACTCAGTTCGAATCCTGATGCTCCTTCCCACAATTACTTCTCCTCACAGTGCTTCCTGCTTTCCATTGTCCATTGATATGCCTGTTTAATGTTTTTTTTTTCTACACAGGCTATACCTTCTTACAGACATATTCTCCATTTTATTATTAGATAGTTTAATTCCTCCCATGTTCCTGTATTCTCTTCTTCCTTCACTTGTGCTTCCCCATCCTGTGCTTCCCAGAAGAGCTCCTGAATGGTATATCAAGACAGTAAGGAGGCACAGAGTATGCCATATGGTAAGGAAGCTATTACTGCCTCAACTGCAGCAACTTTATATTAAATATGTTTCCTACCTGCACTGTTAGAATAGCTAAGAAATTTTATGGTGTTCTAGAAATCCACTATGGATGTGCACCAAATAAAGAATGTTAGGATGACCATGTTAAAGCATGGTGCAGAAATTTGCACATTTTTCAACTGCAGTCTAGACAAAGACAGCATCACCTGAAATGTCCCCTGATGTTCTTATTTCTTATCCCTGGGACCCTGAGCTAGTGCTACTCCAGCACAGAAACAGTTCTACCCCCTGGGATAACTGTCTGTTATACCAGAAAGCAGGAATCTCTGTGCAGTCAGCACAGATCAGCTCATGTGCCAATATCTTGACCCAAAACCAGGTGGCACTCTGAGCCTGTGGAGAACGGTTCTGCCTACAAACCTCGTGGGTCCCCAAGTCATGCAGACTCCACTCCCTTGCAGCTGCAGCCTCTGCTTCATATGTGTCCCACAACATGTTAATTATCTGCCTTTTCCCCTTCCCAGATCACTGTAGATTAAGTCACTATGAACATATCTGATGTACTGGCAAAATTATGTCCCCTAATTTGAGAATCATGCACTCAGACATTTAAGTAGGTAGTTTGAGGACATTTTTCACCAAGAAAATACAAAATATCAGTGTTTCAACATACACTACAGATGCAAATTCTGTACTAACTCCAAATATTTAAGGGTATCAATGAAGCTAATTAAAAATAGGTTTATTGTAACACTGTGTAAGTTAGCATCTGGTGACTCTACATGTTGGAAAGAAAACATGCAAGTACAATGTAAAATGGACACGGTTTCATATAAAGAGATAACAAAGTTCTCTGTCTATCCAGTAAAGAGTGTACCTGTGAAAGCAAGTGTGGCATCTTTAATGGTGCTTGTACATTCAAATTGTAAACAACTACTTATGAAAGGTTTGTTCAGTATATGGGCAATAAATACGAAGTTAAACATGAGAAACAAACAGTAGCAGTATTATACTGAGTCTAAGCTCAGTGATTACTTAACCTAAGCATGGAATTTGCAAAAACGAGTAAATCCAATAATGAAAACTGAGCTAGGCTGGACCTGAGTAAAGCACTAGCAAATACATTACAAAGAACAAACCACACAGGCTCCCAGCTGAGGGACCAGTTGACTAGGAGTCTTTCATCTTTAACTCCTTTGATTCCATTTAACAACATGAAGCATGAGATGTTACAGCAAACAGGGTCATATGAAATATTCCATTGTGTTAGCAGAAGTCTATATTTAAAAAAGCCCCCACAAAACACCCTTAAATTAATTTTGGATTTCTAGCACTAAAAATATACATAGAACATTGCTCCTTTGGAGAGAGTTTATGTTCCCTGTTTGTTCACTCCGTGAGAAGCAGCGGGCAGCATAGCAGCGTGGCAGGGGAGTTCTGCCTGGTACCATGAAATCATGGGGCTGGAATGCACTTCAATGGAGCTGTTAGGTCAGGGGATGGGATCTGTGTGCTCAAAAGCACTGGAGCTGGAAAAGGATAAAAACAAAAGGAGTGAAGACTTCCCAGTGGAGCAGAGTGAAAGCCACAAGACATGCAGCTCCAGCCCACAGGCACTCACTCATTCAGACATCTGTAGTAAGCACAGTGTGAGCCTGCTGTTCGTATGTTTAACTCTGTGTGGTGTGTGCACCTACACTAGTAGTGCTGCATGTTAATCACCATGCTCTTAACAGGAGTGAAATCTGACAGATGTTTTAACATCCATTATTCGTTTTCTCTCAATCAGACTTCTGCATGGCTATTCCAAACACCACAGTGCATTTCTCAGGAGCATTTCTAAATGAAGCTTGGTTCAAAACAGTTAAGATTCAAGTGTTCCCTTACCTAATCTCCTTTTTCATGATAAGATGAACAACTGCTGGTCCTTATACTGAAAAATGGTCAACATCCAAATGCTCCCAAATAATGAAGAATAAGTGTTACATTCTTGTCCCAGAGCAGGATGGCTAGGTCTCCAACACCCTACAGTATGACCACATCCATTTTCAATACAAAAGAGTATACTGGAAAAGATGATAGCTTCCAAAATCCAGTGCTGCTTTCCTGGACCAAAGCAGAGCTTTTCTCATATGCCACACCTGTAGTAAGGAAAGCTACAACTGTCAAGGCCTCAACCTGGAAGTCAAACCACATTAATTCCTTGCTCATGAGACGCATGTGCCAGAACTGGAGAACACACCAAAGTTGCTAGAATTAAGGAAATCCTATCTGCATGCCTCCTAAAGACTATCGCAAACAGCTTTATTTTTAAAGGAAAGAAGGTGTTAACAGCATGCTCATCTAAGCGAAATAATTTTATGAAAGAATATTAGTAAAGTCAACTTGATGCTGTTCAGTCATACAGGGAAATGTACAGATAATACACAACTTTCTCATGTTATTAATGAAATGGGCAGACTGACTTGAAGACCAATGAATCTTTAAAAGAAACATGCAAACTGCCTAAAACTTATACTCACAACAATCTACCAAAGCAAAAATTCTTTGAAGGGTGGACAAAAAACAGAGCTACCTTAGACTGAGATTCAGTTTCAGTCTTGTTTCTTTTTTGGGGTTTTTTGGGTTTTGTGTGTGTGTTTTTTTGTTTGTTGTTGTTTTACCCTTAGTGGGCCAAACTATTTTTGCATATTAAGCATGGTCAGCCATTCTGTATCAGGAAACAAGACCTTTCACTATTTACAGGAAACCTGGAGAAGGAGGACAATCAATTTTAGGGGTTAAAATGTTCACCTCAGAAAGCAGAGACAGTATTCTTTTGTCTGTTAAAAAGCATATAGAGAAGCTTCCAAGCTGTTCCACAGCCCAGGAGCACTAAATCCTAAAAGCAGCTATGCAGTTCTTTGGATGCTGGTAGCTGTACATATTGCATTTCCAATTGTGTTTAAAAGCCTTTTGCAACCTCCAGAGCAGGATGCCATATGCTCCTTAAACAATCTGCAGCTGTAGAAAAAGTTTCACAATAAAGTTTCTCTGTTTCATTCCACGACTTTCAGATGACTCAAATTTACTTTGTTAATACCTTCTAATTTAGCTATCCATACAATTTGAGTCCATATTACTCTTACATATATACATAAAATTGATATCTAAACAACATAACAGCTATAAGACATCTTTTAAAAAGCTAAGGATCTACTCAGGAAAAATGTTTACAAGCTTAAAAATGGAAATTAAAATATTAGTAGTTACTTTAGAAAAATCTGCGGAAAAAAAGTCTTAAAAAATAAAGATTAGAGAGTCTGGAAAGTAAGAGTTCAAGACTCCTTTAAAAACAAGCATGGAAGTGTACAGCTAACCATAATCTAGAATTGTTTTTCCAAACTAAAAATCAAGTGCAAAGTAGAAGATGACCCAATTGCTGAAAGCATTTAATTGCATCCCTGACCATAAAGTTACAGGGATCCTTCCATGAGCTCAGCACCACATCTGCAACATTTAAAATGGTAAGTCTCCTTTGTTTATTAGTGTAAGAAGACACCTCTGCCTCCTTTAAAATTACAGGAAGTTGCCTTTTTTCCATTTAAATTTTATTTTTTAAAGGATTTTTAAGACTTCACCAGGAAAATTTGTTGTTGTTTTTAAATTGATCAGGATAAGCACCAGGCAAACTCATGCATGACACTCTCATCATATTGAAACACAAACCATGGCTACAAAACAGAGCTATTTGGAGAGGTAACTAGTGATTTGGGAAGCCTCCAGTTGTATTAATTCAAAAGAAGAAACCAATTCAAGTCTCTGAAAGTGTGGAGAATTCACATTGAAAAGATCCCTGCAGCTAAAAACATCCCATGTCACTAGTCAATTCTTAGTACCTTTCACATTTGGCTTTACGAATTCTGTGAGGATTTAACACAACTATTTACCTATTGAATACATGTATTTTCCTGGCATGGTCAACAGAAAACTGCTTCTCAAATAAGTAGTATAATCAGTCATGATACAGGTTCTCCAATTCACAAAGGTGTTACACAAATAAAATCAAGTGAAAGCATTCACAGGATTTAAGTTTTCAGAGCCACTCTTCTTTATAACTCTACATAAATATTGCCATCATACACTTGAAATGACAGCAGACAAGCTACAATTATAAGGAAACCTTATGCCTCATAAACACTTTCATCTCTTTGTGGGTTTTGAAAATAGAAAAAGCTAACATCCAGTCAAGGAGGCAGAAGAAAGCTGACAGACAGTTCTCAGGACTGCACAGGAAAACATTTACACAATTATATAAAAGTATACATAAAAGTTGGGCTGGTTAGAGTCTGGGTTAGACCCATTATTTAACAGAACACAGGATTATGACATTAATCCTGCCCTAGAAGTACAGAAGCAGTACATCTCAGCTTCTCAATCTACCCAGTGATGGGGAAGATGGACGCTTACATTTTCAAGACCCCCACTAACGAGACACAGAGGTACAAGACTCCCAAAGAGTCTTTTGCTAATTGTATTCTTCGAGTAACTGAAACTAGGGACAAGGCTTCAGACAAATTAATTTCTTTAGACTTTGTTCATAAAGCTATCCAAAGCAAGCTAACTGATGTGAGATAGGCTTATGCCTCTATCTATAATGTATCTAATAAATATTTTCATCTTTACATTAAATAAAGACTTGCTTGCAAACTCACCTTTGGGCTGAAATACAAGCAAGAGATCCTAGACCTAAAAAACCCATAATTACAGAAAATTATGACAGTATTACAATAGCATCAGTACAAAAGCAGCTGCAGCAGAAATCAGTCCGCAACCCACAGTGGTGGTTACTATTCACATGCTATAGCATTCAGCTGCTCTGCTTTATTTTAACAGCTATTTAGTCAGGGCAGAACAGGTGAAGACCTGAGTGAGATCTGCAGCATCAGAGCTAATTCTAAACACAGGTGGTGGGCACGACAGAGAGAGCAGGAAGCCGACAGGAGAATCACTGCTGACATCTACGACAGGAAAGATTGATGGCTTCCCTCTCTAGTTTTCCCCACTGTGTAGGCACGCAGGGGGTGGGGGAAAGGGACGGAGAAGCTGCTGTGCTGGCGACATAACACACCACGCAGCTTCCACAGCACCAGTGCTGATTAATGAGACTGGAGCAACTCAGGAAACAGCAAAGGATCATTCACAGACTTTGCTCTTCTCGCTATAATTTTATCCGTGGCAGTTCACTTAGCCCTAGTTGTCCTAAACTGAAGCAAGTTCAAATTTACCAGAGGAAAAGAAAATGTGAAAGTCAAAGGGAAGAAAAAGCAGCATTAAGCAAATGCAGACACAAGTAAAACACAAAACGGAATACTTGAAATTTCAAACATGAAGATCCTCCCAACAGGGATCAAAAAGGGAAGGAAAAAAAAACCCCTAAACCCAAAAACTTGCCTCAATGTCAGAGACAAAAGAAATTCTTTGGCTAACAAAAGTCCCCAACTCCTGCATCTCTTGCATCTGTCTATGACATTTTGTTATTTCCCTCACTAATGTTTTGCAACTTCAAAGCTCTCATTGCTAAAATGATACGCTCATCTGCTAATCTTGATTTAGCAAAACCTGTCTTTAGACAGCTATTAAGCAGCAAAATGTAGGGAAACCAGACGAGTCTGATTTTACCAGCTAAAGCATAAATTTTAAGGCGTAACTGGGATAATTTAAATGTTAATATTAGAGAGAGAATACGAAGGAAAAGGGAAACATAGAAGCAGTCTATGTACTACAGTTGCTTCATTATTGCTTTTTAAGCAATTACTTCTCTGCAAACTTGCTGTAGAAACCTTTAAAACATGTTTATCTTGATCTGGTAATTCAACACATCCAATTCATCAGGTACGAATGAAATTTCAGCATGCTTAATTCTTAAAATTAGGGATTAAAGAGCTAACATTAAATTAGAAAGAAACATATTTAGACCAGAGCAAATTTTCAGATAAATAGCTTCTGAAAAAGGATTAACTCATTGCTCAGAAACTGAGCTAAATTAAGATTTAAACAGCACTGCCTGGTACCCCCTTCTGGAATGTCAAATGCATTTATATTTAAACTTAAGTAAGATTTTAATATTTATATTTAAAATGAGAAACACATTTAAAGGAGGAACATTTACAGCACATACCAACCCCACCCTATAAATTTAACTCTGCCCTCCAGGGCTAGCAAAAGAACACAGTACAACTGCGTCTGGGTTAGGCTGCCCTCTCACGCTGCCTTGTTAAAGATGACTAAGCAAATGGATCCTTTCATGTGGTATGCTGCATCCCGCAAATGTATTCTCTCATTTGCCTTTATGAGCTCCACGTGCCACTCAATGTGCTAGTGACAGCTGTACTGACAGACATATGGCTTATCTACAGCAGGTTGCCACAGTTCACACCGCCACACAACAGAAGGTACCTCTGGACCCAAGGCAGCCACAGACCCTTCCCTCCTGCACCCAGTGAAACTGGTTGTACAAAATCTGGCTAATGGACTTCAAAGCACTCAGCAGTCTACAAAAATGAAGAGCTGGCTCAAATACTCTGCAGAGGTCCTAGGACATGAAGAGGAGGTAACACTTCACAGAGTGGCAAGGGTTTGTGTAGTCGGTGAAGGAAGCAAGTACTGGGTGTGCATGCAGCCAACAGCAGTGAGTGATCTTATTCTAAACCATGATGTCTTCCTTAGCAAGGACACAGCCTGACAACCTTTTTATGCTGTGCTCCCTACAGTTCCCCACATCAGCTGGAAGGACAGCATGCTATGGCATCTGTTCAAAGCTGAGGCACACCCCAAAAAGGTGCAGTTACACAGCAAGCCCAGCACATGCTGACACACACACTACTTCTGAACCTCCTGGTTTTTAAAGACATACACAGAACCGCAGTTAATGGTTTCAAATGGTCCAAGACAGGCAGCAGCCTATCAGCCTTAACTCTGCATTAACTATTCTCAAACCATTTACTTTTATTTTTTTAAAGCCAAGGCATAAAGCTTCTTCAAGCAAACTACCTAACCACAGGCATTAACTGCAGACCTTATCAGCCCATTTCACCCAGACTCAGTGAAAGGGTAAAGGACTCAGTAACACTATGTTCTTACAACTACCACACAAGTAAGGTGCTAAGAGGTAAACCAAACTAGTGCCTCACTGACAGGAGGTTTCAGCAAGAGCTGAGTGTGCTGAACCACCAGCATGAACATTCTGGCCAGCCAGGCAAGGCATGAAGGTCAGGCCAGTTCAGTACATGCTGCCTCAAAATCCATTAAAAGATGCACACAATGTTTGAAGCTGACAATTTGACAGTTACAGTACTGTAGGCGTTGCTTGAGAAGGTGGCACAAGGGAAATAGAGAGTGGAGACACAGGCTTATTACACTGTAGAGAACACCCCTAAGACTCAAATCCGTAGAAGAACTTGATTATCATTCATTGAACAACGTGGCTGAACCAGCAGCAACCAAACAAAATTTGAGGGCACAGATGCCTTCTGGAAACAGCTCTCCAAAGCACCCACCAGGTCCGCCTTCCTCCTGATCCAGATGCAGTCCCGTGGGCTGGCAGAAAGCACACAGGCACAGCAGCAGCGGGCAGGGGAGAGCAGAGAACCTAATGCTCCACTCTGGGACCTCACCTAAGTGGAGTTACTCTGTATAAGTCAGGTTAACTTCAATTCTTGGAAAAATGGAGGAATAAAAAAAGAACTTAGAAGAAACGACAGCTATAAACAGCAGACAGCAGTATTTCTCAAGGACTAGTAATGTCACATCACTCTAATAGCTTTTTATAGCCTAAGAGATGCTATTAAGAGAATGGAGAAGTACTGAAGGTTATATCCTGATTTTCATTAAGTTCTGCTATTACCTCAGTTTCCCACAAGCTAGAGAAACAGCATGTAGAACATAATATACACTGAGAGGGCAGAAATGGACAGAAAACAAAGTAGCACTTATCGATGGCTTACAGTGCTTGTGGAAAGATACACCAAATACAAGTTTGCAAGGTTTTGTCCTGAGTCCAGCATCATTTAATATTTTAATATCTTCCTTATTAATCTGGATGATCAAATAAAGAATATTTATTAAAGCTGCCGATAACACAAAGGTGGAAGGATGATAAGGGCTCAAAATTATCTGGACAAATTGAAATTGTCTGAAAAAACAGCATGCTATTTAACAGGCAAAAGTACACGGATCTATACAGAAAGGACTACTCAACTGCACAAGCACAGAAAAGGAGAATAGCTGGTCTTCGTAACATTTAGGTGAGTATGAATCAGTATCACGCTGCTGCAAACCCACTTTTATAAAATACAGAAAAAATTGCACAAGAATATATGAATAGGGTTGAAATCCGTAAGACACAAAACAATTTGCTCATCTTACTTAGGATGAGGATTACCTCAAGCTGGAGCACTGGGACAGGTTTTATGTCCTGTATTTCAAAACAGTGGTATAAAGAGGCCATAGAGGTACAGTCAAGTCTAAAAAGAGACCTCAGATATAAGACTATCGAGGAAAGCCTGAAAGAACTGAGGTTTAGTCCAGTGGAAGGAAGACTGTGAAGGGACAAGATCTTAAACATGCCTTAAATATGTAGTCTTCTCCATTTGACTTTTGGGACCATGGTTAATAGGGTAAGAAACAATGAGCTTAAGTTGCAGCAAGAAAGATTCAGACCAGATGTAGAAAAAACTTTCCAACAGTAAGAAAAAGAAAACATTTCAGAAGAGTGCTTATAGAGGTTCTTTACTCTCTCTCTCTCTCTCTCTATATATGAGAGATGTGTTGATAAAGATGTAGGGGCAGTTGATTTTTATTTTGGGCCAGGGGAAGCCCTAGGTCATCTCTAGTTGGGTCTCTTCTAGTTGTCTGAGCCTCTGATCCTATATAGGCATGCTTAAGGTCAAAGTGCGATGAACAAAGAGGATGGAAGAGAAATTAGAGTTCTATTTAGATGGGGTAGATCTTGTGGCATTTCAAGATTCAAGTATTTCTACCTGCATTTAACAAACTTAATGAATTGAGGCCTTTACATGGGTAGCAGCTGAACACTGACATGCTTTAAAAAACCATGCCATGTTGCCAAAAGACATGAAATATAGGTTAACATTTATTACTTGTAAACTGATATATACTCACATTCAGATATGTCTACTGCTTCAATAGAATAAAACTGATAGCAACAAGTGAAGAATTAGCACTCACTTTGCTACAAGCTACAGGTGTTACTGTCAAAATGTAAAGAGAAGTGTATTGTACAGGGTATTTCAAAAAGATGGACCCAATTTCAAATTGAAATTACTTTGAAATTGGGTCCAGCTTTTCAAAACATCCTGTTTTCTGAATTATAAATATAGGTTATTTTATATATGAAATGCTGATGTGATTTTAAGTTAATGGGTGAAACCATTTTAAGTACCCAAAACGTCACAATCTTAAAGCTCAAGAATGCTCTTACAACTAAATACTTCCCTTTCAGAGAAATTAGAGAAGTTTTATGTTTTTGATCACAGTAGTATCCAAATCTCTTAATAACATCTGATCGCTCTTGCTCCTTCTCTGACCTCTAGCTGAAAGAGAGTTTATTATATTTTTTTAATATACTTTCTTCAAGTGAGGAGTCTGCTTGCTACCCAGATTTCCCTATGGGATATAAACAAAGACTATCAACTTACATCTAGAGGGATGTTTTTTAAAAAATATTTTTTGTTTGGAATTACTACATTTCTTCAGAATATTGTCCTAGAAACTCAAAGAGTAGTTCACTTCCTCTCTGTTATTTTATTTGGCAATTTCCTGTAACAAGGAAAAGTTGGCTTCATTTCACATGGGGCCAAAATTAACACAGCTGTTCAAAAACTTTCACCTTGTGGTCAGTGCCTGAAATTCATCTCAAGTGAAAAGGAAAGTTTTAGAACCACCTGATGGCTGTTGAGAGGCCTTAGGACTTGGAAGTCTCAGTAAATTCCCTAATGGTGCACACATGCACAAAAAAACTGTTACAGCTGATCCTTCTTGTCTATGCTGAAGAGAGAATTCTATCAATTCAAATATTTAAGATATCATAATCATAGTTGTATCGGGGACTTCTACAGAAATTAAAAAACATTTTCTGAAGACAGACAATACTCATAGACTATATTTAAATTGTATTTATCAGTGCAAGTTGGTCCTGAAATCACAAGACTGGGCTGTTTCCACAGAAAGGACAAACAAAAGATGAGGAGTGGATAAGGAAGACAAACACAGAGGTGTTCATTTGTGGCCAGGTCTTGCCCTCCAAGAGGATGTAGCCAAGGCATGTTCCAGTGTCCATGGGCACAGAAGCTCATCTGGATGCCCTAGTTTGAATACAAGCACTGACCACAAAGAGTAAATGGTCAACAAAAGCTATACTCTCTTCCTAAGGAATATCATCCAAGGTTGGGTTGAAAATAGGATGAGTGTAGTATCTGTATTTCCATTGAACAAGCAGACTGGATTGACAACTGACAAAGTCTTCTGTATACAGAGCAAATTACTTGCTTACATGAGAGGAAGTTCTTGTAGTACTGATATAAAATGTGCCCCTTGGTTACTAGCATCTAAGGAATGTAAAACGAAAGCAATACAGGCAAGGATTTGTAGCAGTACAATGAAGGGTTATCATATTTGAGACCGAAAGCACGTAGAAGTTTATACAACATCACCTGTGAGACTAGAATGGCCACAGCACAAGCCACCCAAGTCACAGTCCTGCTTATTACACACCTTAAGACAAAAAACATCAAATGAAAAGTTCTCTAGTTCATGTATGACACTCATTGCTTTGTTATAAAGATGAGATGTCTCTAGCTAACTTACCTGTATTATTCAAACTGGTCCACCAGAAACCAGGCAAATTACCAACTCTCAATTTGGATGTACCCATTGGAGTACATCAGTGTAAAAGAAGCTGACTGCTTGTAGTGCAGGTATCCCAGAGATGCGTAATACTTCATGTTTCTTTCAGGACTGGCTAGTGTTCTCCTAGAGACTTACAATCAATGTTGCATGGCCAACTGTAAAGATGTCCCACTGAAGGGAGTGACAGCAGCTTTGGCTGTTCTGACCTGGCTTAACACTTGATGAACACGCAAAGTGCTGACATTGCTTTAACTCTGCAAAGATATCAAATGTGGATGTCTTCCAGAAACAAACCAAACCAAAACAGTGGAAGCGTATGAAGAGCAGAATGCCTACTCATTCTTGGTGGCAGCAATTACACGGGCTAATTTGTTGCCAGCAGAGATGCAAAATGAGATTCAGTCAGAAATTCAGAGGCCTGGACCCCTTGTTCACTTCACATAAGCAACAAAGAGGCTTTGAAATGTTTGAAATTGTTTTGTTCTTCCACGCAAACGGGAAGCACCCTATGGATGCCTATTAAGTAAAGTCTTCCCGCATCTTGGCAAGTATGTGATTTCAATAAAAATATTTGCAAATGGATAACCCAATTCAAGTAGAAGTCAAAGACCACCTATGAAAGAAACTTTGATGTGGCTATAAAAAGATTATATTGAGGAAAGATAGCATAATGTGCTTCTGTAATCAAAAGTTTGTACTTCCCCCTATTTCTTTGCTGTTGTTAATGTAAAAAGCAATGCCAGTAAGCAGAAAAGTGAAAGCCCATGAGACCTAGGATTAAGGCAGAATCCCTGAAAGGAACTGTTCGTCCTGTTGGGTAAGCTCAAAACAGGCCAGTTAGCAATCTCTGTGCCAAAGGACAGGGATATTAGAGTATCTGCAAGTGTGAAAGCAAGTGACAGAAATAGTTGCTATGTGAATCTTTGGTGAGATCATCAGGAAGCCTGGAGTCTTTTATTAACATGGAAATGTTGCTATATCATTTCCAAGACGCAGCTACCATGCCAGATTCCAAAGTCAGAACTACGCACCTGGGGAAAATAAAAAAAAATATGAGCCTGGGGAAATTGTGAAGATGCTACCAATTAGGTTTGGTGTGTTGTTTTGTTTTGGTTTTTTTTGAATGCTGGCCAACAGCCTTCCAGACGAGATTAATAGTTCAGCATCCAGATTGTGAGGAGGACACTATGAAGACCAAGGTATACTATTTGATTGTCACTGATGTATGTGACCAGAAATGACAACGAGGAGATTGCACTGATGGGATTCAAAACCACAAATACTCCATTTGTCAGAGTGGGAGGAATTTCATCTCACTTTAGCTTCTAAATACTTTTGGGAATTAGAATAGTTATACATGTGCTCTGAGCCTCAAAATGAAACTTAGCACTACCTAAGCCTGGGATCTTTCTGCATAGGAACTTAAATATTGACACCCACCAATGTGGGAGAACTAGATGGGCTTACCTCACTTTGAAAAATCAATGAGAAGCACTTAATTCACTTTCTAATGTGTACTGTAAAGCTCCAAATCCCTTATCTATAAACAAAGTAACTTGAGCAAAAAAATTTCCTAGTCTGTACAGTTAAGAAAGTGCCATCTAAATACAAAGGAAGCATAGCAGAGTTTTATCTGCCTGGTTATGCAGAGACCATCAGCATTGTGGCAGTAGTTCATAACATGACCTAAGTGTTACACCATGAAAACTGAGGAAATCCCTGTTAGTGCTCCCTCCACAGAACACTAATTCTTCACTTAGATATTGTGCAGACATCACTGAAGCAATGAGGTAAGCTTCACCTTTCCATTACTTCTGCCAGCCCCAAGAAGTAGAAGCAAGCCCTAGCATAATTCAAACAACTTGAAGTAAAAAATAAAAGCAGACATTTCATTTCTGGTAGCAATCATCACATTTCAGCATAAGAATGAATAAGAATTCATTGTATATTGTTGCATGTGTGTATACATATATTCAAATATATACGTATTTCCTTTCCCTTGCAGGAAGAACTTCAGCACACTCTCAAAGTAGACATCTCTGGCCACAAAAATGTATTTAATCCTGTCCAGTGGATGTATAGATTTGCCTGATACAACGGAAAATGATAAAATCTGCTATGTGATTTGTTTGAGTTTAGAACTCCAAGAATGGTATTATTACAGTTACTAAAAGCAAGGGATCAAATAGCCAAAAGGAAAACAATTTCAATTCACTACTTACGAACTGAGCAGAGCTCAAAACATATGTGATCTACGGCGACTTAACTGACTTAATGTTTAGGGGTTTTCTTCACTTCAACTTCTGATCCTACTGTAATTTGAGTCAACTCCACAAAATGTTTGTTCATCTAACCCTGGAGTCCTAGCATAAACCACAAGTTGTGTCATGGAAAAAGTAATTGTTGAATGTCTAGAATAGCACTTGCTGTATTGGTAAATGAAAATTCTAGCTGCCAATGAAACACTAAAACAAGACCCCTAGTCTGCAGTCTAGAGACAGAGGCGATCCACTACAGACTGTACAATTCACAATATGTTTGTCCAACATATGTACCAGAGAAATTTACACAAAACTTCAACATCCAGGACTGCCAGAGTAGCATCTTTCATTAAGTTCACTGTACAAAAACAAGTTAATAAAACCAGAAGTCCCTTCAGAGAAAAAACAGGCTCAGCCAAGAAACTCAAAGCAAGGGCCAGCGGGAGAAAGAATGGTGGGACTCTACCCAAGCCCTGCCAAGACGCCAGAATAAAGGGCTGTTTCCTGCTAAAACAATCTATGTTTGCCAGACTTTATCATTAGAACTCCATCATGGAAATGAATAGGACCCGTTCACGCCTCAAAGATCCTTCGTTTCTGTCTTCAATGGGGGCTCTCTCCTGTGCAGCTACAACAGTGGCCAAAATCCACTAGAGACAATGCATTAAGCAAGGCAGATTAGGAGAAGTGTCTCTATGACTGGAAGATCTAATTTCTGTGTGGTAATCTTAGCTCTCCCAAACCCAGCGAAGACCTGAGGAATGCATATTCTCACTGCATACTAACTTCCCTTCAGCTCCGAAAATTATATACAAGTTAATGATTTAATTCTGGCTTAAAGAACACCTCCAATGCTTCATCTGAAAGATAAGCCAGTTTCCCTAGAAGACTAAACATAAATTATTTAGCGATTAAAATAAAACCAAATGACTTCCATTCCAATGTGGATAGGAGACAACAGAAGTTTAATCCAAAAGTTGGAACATGTTGCTAAATCCATTTGATTTCAGGAGGAATTGGGTAACCAAATAACTGTTAGTATCTGTGCCCAACAATAGTGAAAAACATTACAATTCAGGAAGACAGGAAAACAGAAAATTTTTAAAAAAGGTACCAATTTCTACACTTGAATTCACACAGATGCTACGCATACTTGGGAAGCATTTCTCAAGTCACTTAGATCTTTCCTAAGGGTCCTGTAGATTACAACACACTGAATGACCCCATACTGGACACCAAGAAATAGGATGAGTCTTTGCTGTCAAACCAGTATTTGTATTTCCGGCCTTTTTCTCAGTCAAAAGCACTTTACAACCTCCAACCTCCATGCTCTTTAGAAGAAAGGGATGCTACACTGACGACGGTCACAACCATAAATCCAAGGCAGGCACTTAAACTGTCTGCTTATCTATCAATCTCAGCACAGGACTGCCGTAAAGGCTCTCCTGAAGTTGACCTGCTGCAGTACCCTGTGTGTGTGTGTAGCTTGTTACATGCAACTGGGGACTAATTTAATTGATGGTTAACAAACTGACCCCTATGTGACAGCAACAAATTCAAGATGGGAACATGGATGCTTTTAATTGTTTGCATTTCATTCATAACATATCTGAATGATATTAAAATTTGAGCTCTCTCTCCCACTGTAATTTTAACTACAATCTGAAATCTTTTAGGATTAGGGCCTGTTAATTTCAGTTACTTCTTTTCTCTGGAGTCCATATGGTAACTATAGCTAAAAATTTTCAAGATTAAATTTGCAATCTGGGAAAAAGCATTTTAATGGTCTCCTCCAAAGCAACCCTTCAATTTTTATCTAACTGCCTTTTCCACAGCTATCTTCATTGAAAAATATGAAACATGACCAGTCACTAACATGACTAGCACAGTAACAATGGAGTGATCAGGTGGCCTGAATACAGAAAGAACAATACTTCATAAAAAAATGAATCAAATTTAATCGGAGCCAACCAGTCTGAAGATATCTTCTTAAAATACTGAGAATAGTGGCCAGAATCATTGAGGTTCACAGAGGCCTAGCAAAGTGTCAGAAGACCAAAAAAGGACAAATGTCATTCCTGTCTCCAAAAAGAGGAGCACTCTGGGAGGTAGTCTGCTTAGCATCAATTCTCAGCGAACAATAAACATATTTTGCAATTCCCTAGAAGATAACTAGAGGAAAACAACAGCAAACATGGGTTTGTTAAGAGCAAAACATGCCAGACTAGTCTAACTTTGGCCTCAAGACCCAGTAGGCTGTCACAGTAGAGGAAGACACAGTAAATGCATCTTGATTTTAGCACAACCTTTGGTCACAACCTGTAAAGCAAGCTAGAGAAACAATACCTACAGGGATCTACCCTGTGGCATTTTCCAGGTATTAACTAACGTAAAGAAACAGGAACATTCCTAAATGAGCTGCTAAGATTACCAACATGCTGGCTAAGAGTCCTTGGATTTGAAGGCCTCGTACTTGCAATGGTCCTGACTAAACTGAGATGACTAATTCTGTGCACCATTCACTGAGAGGTAGAAGCAGCATCCTGGGGACTCTGGAACTCAAACTAGTCTTTGCTTTTTATGACCCAAACAGTGCCTGCTAGAGTCACTGTCCTGAGTTTCATTACAGCAAATCTAACTTTGAGTGCCAGAAAAAAACGACCAAATTCTAGCATAAAAAGGCAAGTATTTTGTGTTTAAAAATACCAACCCTTGTGGCTAGAAGATTGAGTTCTGCATCACATAAAACTGAAAGAGAATCCATCAGACCCTTGTGAAAATTGACAAGAGATGAAAGTTGCAGGACATCAAAATGTACAGCTGTGCAACAACAATACAGCCATCACAAAACATCATGTGTGAAGGCCAGGGAAGGCTTACCTACCAAAAAGGGAAAAAGAGAAAAGGCAGCAAAACAAGAGGTTCATATTTTCTTTAAAAAATGCTCTCAGGAAGAAAAGCAATACAGGTATTACAGTACTGTTACAATAACTGTAACATTGAGAACTACTTTCCTACTAGAAGAGAAAAATTTTGCATCACTTGGGTAACATCAATGGTAGTAAAATATCTTCTGGTATATCTGAAACATACTATGGAGAAGCAGCTATGCAGGTCAGAGTCTGAAGGGGGTATGTGCAGTGCTGACTAGACTCCTCTCTGAACAAATTAGAAGGCCATTACGGAGTACAGAGGAGAAAAGGAGATACCCTGTCCAAGAGCTTGAGTTCACACCAGTACAGAAATGCTCTGCAGTTAGTCATTGGCATTGGTAGCAGTGCTGATAGATAAGATTTTTTCACCTAAGCACAAACAGTCCCTGTCTTCATTCACTTCCCTGGATTTTTTTCAGCAGCAGCTGCTACGGTTAGAAATCAAGGTCTGAACTGGAGAAAAGAAAGCTCGCACAGGCTGGGATTCAACCACTGGCCACTTCTGATCTTAAGTGATTTGGCTTTGCAACAGTGAGACTACAGAGAGATTATCAGTTGAAGATAACTGATGTAACAGCTAACCCATGAAATTCACTGACTGACAGACCCAATGTGAGGCCTGATTTAGTAAGATTTGACTGAATGCTTACATTGGTAGCAAGAACTTCTAGAGCTTTGCTGACAGGACTAATCCTAATTCATATTTTATCAGGTCATATACCAACAGCTGACTGATTCGCCTTAGATTAAATTTCCCTACTGACAGGTTATGCCATAGCTGGATTTCTCAAAATTTTATCCGTAATTCCCTGGAGTACCTGTTAGCTGCCATTTTTAAGAGTGTCTTATCAAAGAAACAGATTTGATGAAATGACTTTCTATAACCCTGGCTTAGAGACCACTGAAGAATAATAAATCAAGGAATTTGAAAATAAGCTCTTAAAAGCCAAGATAGCCAAAATACAATTAATCTCTCTAACAAAAGATTACTTTCTTCTTAACCACATATAGTATGCCTACATATTCTAGTTGCATCCTAGAACTATGTAAAACAAAAAGTATAGAGGAACTTTTCCACAGCATGATAAATCCAGCATAATGATGAACTGTGCACTACAGTGAAACAAAGCTGAAACCACAGAAATTATATCTCCCAATAACTGTGGCTGCATTATGAAATGCTTAAACACAAAAACTATGAGGGTGCCAGTAGACATATACTGCTCAAGCTTGAAGACAAACACATTTCTAGTTTGAAATCTGAATATTCCTCATTAGCACATAGCAAATACACGAGCTGTTCCAAGCTGTCTACCATAATAGTTGAAATACTCTGAAGTCCAGTCTGGCAACAGGAACAGCATAAATTAGGAAACCAGTTTTTTCTTCAATTCTTTTGGAGAAGCACTGAAGTACCGCTTCAACTCCAGTGCAATTTTTTCCAGTCAGACGTAAGAGGGCACTTCAAGTGAGAGAGGAAAACGACAAAAGCCCACAGCATGTTGGACTTGCAAATTTAAAACTAGAGAAACAACTTAAATTACTACTGTTATTTGGGGGCAGGCAGTATGAATCTACATAACCAACACTAACTTTGGGCTTCTTGTTTTTCAAATTTAAACATTTGAAGAATAACAGCAAGGATGTACATTCTTAGATCTGTTACATCTAAAGGACATCAGGTAACAATAGCCAGGTGACAAAGCACCCAACGGGTAACCTTGATCTGACGGGCAACTCAGAGCTGGCAAAGAAGTTCATGTCAGAGCGAATATAAAGATTAAACAGAACCAAGTCTACTTGGGGCAGATTTCTCTAGGATGCAGGATAGACAAGAATCCTTTGCTAGAGGAATGAGAGCAGGGATACTGCCTACCTGCTAGGATACTGAATGGATCCCAGAGCCACCATGAGCAGCTAGAAAGATAAGCACATCTAAACCTTTTCAATATTTTCAAGGAAGTTTGCAGTTCTTGTTCTAAAAATAAAGAGTGGTTTGAGACATCTTTGCAAGATCTGCATGTGGTTTGCCTTGGCAAATGTATTACAGAAACAGTGTAACTGTTCAAATTTTAAGTGTCAAAAACCGAGGAAGATTTAGGTACACATAAGTGCAATGAAATCAAAGCACCTAAAGGAATGGAAACACCCACTAAGCTTACTGAGTATGCCACATCAAGCCCCTTTAGGTCTTCTGTATGGTTAAAATTCAGAGTAATATTATACACAAATGAATTCTGAAACAAAAAGTAAGCACAACAACCTTACCTCTGCCTCACAGTAACACCTAGTAGGAAGCACACAGTTATTAAATAAAATATCTGTTATGAAAGTTTCATAGGGGATAATAAGTTCTCCTTTTTTCCCTCCCATTCTACCTTTTCAATAGGAAGGGCGGAATCAAGGTCATTTGCATGATATTAGCTATCTTGATAAGTAGCTGAAATATGCATTAATTTAAAAATTCTAGTTCTGAAATACCTCAGACGTTCCTGAAACTTGTAGTTTACCCAGACTCACTATTACACACACCTGCTTTTTGTGTATTAGTGTATGGTTTAGCTTGAAATTCTCAGAATAGCAACTCTCTGGTTGAGAGCAACGGGTAGAATTCAGTTGCTGCAAGGTGACACATAGCATGGATAACACCAAGCAACTGAAAGTCATCTTTGGTCTTCTAATTATCCTGTTTCTTCCCATAAGCAACATGAGACATCTACCCTGACACTCATTCTGGATGATGTATAGAAACATAGCATACCATTCAGGATTTGGATGATATATGAAGGTGAGCATGATATTAATTAAGAAGCCAATTGTTTAGCTAAGAGAAACAAATATTCACTAAATTGATGCAACGTTACTACTATTGTCAGGTTTTTTTAGTAAATAGTTCTTCCACTAAACTTAAAAACAAGACAACAAGCTACATAAAAATTTAAATTGGTAAGACAAATAATTTATAGACAGAAAATTTTATGAAGCAGGTTGCCTACAAACACACATATTCCTACCTGACTTGGCTGATTGATGAGGTTATGTTCCCAAACATGATGAATTCAGTCAACTGCTCCTTTATTTCAATTTTGTAATAGAACGGGGGAAGGGGGGCAGGAAAGGCAAGTTGCAGTTCCTTATTGTTACCATGAGTATCTAAAATGCATTAAGCCAATTAAACCACTACATCTCACTGAAGTGCCAAGGGTTGACATACAGCCTCTAACTGATGTTCACATACCTATATATATATACACATATATATATATATTTNTTTGAAGCCTGTAGGTACATTTAATGTGGGGACATAATGATCTGGGGAAAACTTAAGGCTAACAATGAAAATCTGAACAACGCCCAGCGGTACCTCAGCGCTCGAACGACCACCAGGACACCGACCAGGCCGGCGGCGGCAGCCGCTGCGCGCTCACACCTCACCTGCTGGCTCAGGCAACTCTCTCTGCCCTGCCCCTACACCCCGCATGCCCCTCACAGCTGAGAGGCGCCAGAGACAACCGGCTGGGAAACAGCAGGGACAGCCCGACAGGCGACAACCGCCAGCAGCTCACGGCGTCCGCCATCCCCCTGCGGCCCCGCCCTCCGCCACCGCCCTGCTCCCCCGCCGCCCCGGTCTCCGCAGTGCGCATGCGCGGAGTCGGCCCACTGCACTCGGGGAGGGCGGGCGGTCGGCTAGGCCTCCATTGGAGCGCGGGGCTCAGCCAAGCCGGAGCACATCGTGGGGCGATCCTGCGTCCCCCCGGGACGAAGGAGGTGTTCCAGGCCGGTTACCTGGCTGAGGGTCCCGCGGTGCAGGGCCCGGATCAGGCCACTCGGTGTCGCCATGGCAAAGGCGGGAAGGGTGGGATAGGGGGGAAAGGAAGCAGGGTGGAAACCCGGAAGGATCAGCGCATGCACTCAGCAGCGCCTTCCCCGGTGTCCAAGATGCGCACGCGCAGCTCCGGAGTGGCAGTTTGAGGGCGCGGCCTGCGGGAGGGACCCGTCACGTGGCAGCCGCGCGCTGGGGAGGGCGGTTTTCGCGCGCAGGGGTGGTGGCGGCAGCGGGTCGCGAGTTGCTTGGGCTTGGTAGGGTTGTCCTGCCCCTGCTGCGAACGGCAGGGCGTCCCCTCTTTTTAACGTGTCCTGCGTCATCTGCAGGTTGCCCTTGAAACTGTCCTTCTCTGCAGTGTGTGCCCCCTGCCCACAACGAACTTTGAGAGCTCCCTGAAACCTGCTCCCCTCAGGCTGGCTCACCGTGGCGGTGACAGCTTTTCTGCCAGAGGTCCACAGACTGTGCCCCTGCTCGAATACACTTGTCTCTGCACATGTCAATTCTCCTGTCAAACTGAAGTAAATCCTCACAGAAAACTCTGAAAACTGCCCCGAATCTACCGTGCTTTGCCCGGAATGCCACTGCCAAAGCAGCTCTCATCATTTTTCACCCCTGGCACTGTGCAACCCCAAATCCAGTTGTTGTGCCTGTGTTGCTCCTGGTTCGCTAAACAACAGAACCAAAAAAATAAGTAACACTGAAATCGTAAATGAGGTTTAACATGCTCTTGCAGATGTTCTACCTCAAGGGTAGGAGTAGTTACATTTATACAGTCCTAAAATTACATTTGGCCCTTTGAAGGCAACTGTGAGGATGATGTGGCCTCTGGTGAAAATGAGTTTGACACTCCTGTTCTACCTCAACCCTTCATGATGGCTCTTTTGGAAAGGATGCCGGGTTTCTCCCCAGTTAAATTTTGCCAAGTTCAGTTCCTAGGCTGGGAAGCCACAGAATGTTTGTTGCCAGTGCTCAGAGTATGTGAACTGCTGCTCATCTGCAGGGCTGGAATCATCTGGGGCAGAGACTGTTGGAATCTGCTTCTGCAGGATTTGGGAAAACAAACCAGCTATAAGGAGAGATGGTACAGTTGTAGTTCTGTTATCAGTGGCACTGTGTAGCGTAAGGGTGATTATTTCCAGTTGCCAACTCAGTACTGAGCAAGATTGGTCCAAACCCCATCACTGAGGATATTACCATAGAATGTTCCTAACTGTGAAATCATGAAGTAATTTTCATGGCTAAAAACATTCTAAGTTTACATAACTGTTTATTTATTTGCACTTCGCATTGGTTAATAACAATTTTTACATTTTAAAATTGTGCCTCTACGGTGCTTACTACATTGGAGCCTAATCTTCATTTAGTTCCCCAGACTCTGCTATAATACAAACTGTAAAAAATCTACTTTGTACAGTCAATAAAAGCTTTAACTTGAACCCAGAAATTGTGCATATATTTTTGTCCATCCTTTGCATCATCACTAAAGATACCGCTTATAGTTTGAGCTGAAAACTTGTATATGTAATATTCACTTTGTCTGACAATTTTGTTCAGTGTTATGTTTCAGCAAAAATCTGTCATCCATTTTTGAGAACATAACTAGGAAAAATCACGTGAAGCTGCTTGAATTACAGGTGACATCAGAGAAGAAGCTTAAAAATGGAAAATCCAGGTGATATTTTTTTTTAGATTTTCTGGTCCTAAGGCCAAAAAATACTAGACAAGAGCCTGTGGCAGCTCCAGTAATGTGAGGCTGAAGATGTGCTCTGAGTGGATCGTCAGTTGCCAAGCCTGATAGTGGGAGGGGTGCACAGATGCCTTGGCCTCTGTCTCACAACTAGAATTGTTCTTTGTTGGAGATTAATTGGAGCAGGTAGAGCTGTCATAAACTAACATGATAAAGAGGGGGACGCCGAAGCGGCAAATGGGATATAAGCTTAGCTTCAAAAGGTTGTAAAGAAAATGGAGATAATGTGATAAGGAAATGTTAAGACAATTTTTCAGTTGTAAAGAATTTAAAACCAAATGCTTTTCCAGTATGTAATTATCAAGGAAAAAGCTTTCAACATCTACTAAGTGTAAATATTATGATGTTATTATAAATAGGTAAGTCAGACATTGGTTTCAGGCAAAATGATGAAGAAAAATCTATGTGGGATTCAGTTGTAAGAGACTGAAGAATGAAGGTATAGTTAATGCTATTTAAAAGTCTTAGTGTTCATTTTCAAGGTTATTAGAGTTTGAGTTAATAAATGGAACACTGTTACCAGTAATTTGGAAATAGTTACTGGCTAATTTATGTTGGAATGTGCCCCGACACAAATATTGACAGACATGTAAATAATACTAAAAATAGGGTGAATCACTCATACCACTCTGATAATAGGAGTGTATTAAAATAAAGTATGTTTTAAAATCAAGTTGGAACCAAAGTAAAAACTTGAATTAAATTTGTGTTTGGTTTTGTTTGTTTTTAATTAACCAGAACTGGGCCTTATTACTTTGTAGTCTTTGTTGAACCCGAACTCAAGCTGAACAAAAAGAAAAAAATCAGCACAATGTTTACAATAGCTCTTAAACACAAGAAGAGCCCACTACTATGACAGAAATCTAGCAGGAGTGGAAGAATAAGCACAAGATATTCGTGGTGCAGGCAGTGAGGGAGAGTGGTGTGAATGTGTGAGGAGGGTGAGAAGAGGAAGAGGTTGGCTTGAGAATCCCAGAGAAGATGAGACAGCTTGCATCCTGAGAGATGGCCAAGTTAGGGGAGGAGAAAGATTCACTGCTTATATTTATTGTCCTCTGAAATCTCACACTGCTGCCAAAACTCTTCTGACCTTTCACATGTGTGATTCCTGGACACTTCTCCCCTACCCATATTGCCCCTACATGCATTGTGAATCCATTCAAGGCTGTTTAGATGTGCAGAATCTGTTAGTGAGCCCAAATTAGGAAAATACCAGCAACAGGTGAAGATGAATCAGAACTCAGCCAAAATATCACTAGTGCAATTCTCCATTTTTAATACTTCCAGACTGACTGTTGACTTAGAAACAAAAGTTCTAGACCATATCTTTCAGATGAGTGTGTATCTCCTGGGACACAGTGATTCTGCAAAAGAACTAGAGTTTGTGTTGGAAAAGCAGCTGTCTTTGATAGTGCAGATGTGTTGCTGAAATGGTCAACTAAGTGATCTTTAGTACTAAGGTACCAGTCAGTAAATACGAAGTCCACTTTGGGTTTCCATGCTTAAAAAGGCATATTGAAAAATCAAGGAAAAAACCTACAGATAATAGCTGTAAAATTGTTTAAGAGAAGACTTAGGCATGTGCTCAAATAAGTGATTAGTGAAAATGCAGTATAGTGCTAGGACCAGAATGGAAAGTGTGTGGTTCTTTTTTTTGAGGTAGGAAGACCTCTCCAGCTGGGCTACAGGCTGCAAAACTTCTATTTTCATGAAGCCTTTAAGAGTCCATGCTTTACACAGGACCCATTCTTGGCTGTTCTACAGTGTGAACGAGGTCATGGGAATTAATTAATTAGGGATGTGTAGAGAGTTGTTATGCAAATCCTCCTTGTCTTATTTAACATAGAAATTAGAAGTTGTTTGGTGGGTGTGGCAACAGATTGTAAAAAAGAAGAATGGTTAAAGAAGTGGAATGAATTTTGAAAACCTGGCTTTATTCCTTACCACTGTCAAAAATCATAAGTACTAAAATATTTTGTGTTGCTCACCTGAAAATGTAGGGCAGATTTGCAGAAATTCTGTGCACTCCTAGCTAAAGGCTATTTTTTTCTACCGTGCTTCTAATGTACTATATGCTAAAAACATGAAACAGCCTAAAATATTAGGACCTATGTCTATTAATTTAGCACATAAAATTTCTCTTTTATGCTTAATCTATTTGTGCTTTAGCTCCCATCTTTAAAACAAAGTAAGAGGTATTCAAGTCAGCATTGTCAAACTAATTTCACTAATACCCTAGAATAATTCACATTCTCTGATAAAAGTGACAAATAATGACGCAGAAGGAAATCAGTGATTTTCTGTTTACCTGAGGGTTTATGACAGAAAAATCTGATGGTAAGAAAGTTTTAGGACACTATTTTGAATAAAAAATATTTTTAAAATGAACAATAATCAATGAAGCAAGACCCTGGCAGAAAAATAGTGTGCAATCATATAGCTATCATATAGCTACAGACCTATCATAATATTTATACAGAAAAAGAGAAGGAATCAAATGGAAATCAAATCACAGAGTTAATGCTGTCATTTCTCAGTTTCTGAGTGTTTAATCATGCCTTTTTAATGTAGCTTGGAGGAGAGGTAATTACAATTAAAATTGATTTTGTTGTTTGCTACAATATTGCTCAGGTACTCTCTAAAACTGTCTAAAACAGGATCCCTCTGTGTCGTGCTTTGCTCAAGCACACACCAGGTGACCGCCACTGCTCCAAACAGCTCATACTCTAAACACACAAAATGGACACAGATCAAAGAGTCTATGACACATGGTGTGATAAATTAATTTGCAGAAATTGCCATGTAAATATTGTGACTCCCGTGTTGCTGCTGTCATCAGCAAGGTACTACCTGAATGAAAGAGCAGGAAAAGGAGATTTAGGTGAAGTCTAGAGAAGGCAGAGAGAGAGAACAGGTAGGGTGGGATCTGCAGAATGTGCAGTAGGAGAGAAGTTGGAACAGGCAAACAAAAAGCACAGGAAAGAGTCCAGCCAAGCCCTTCACATTGTCATGCAGAAAGAACTTCACTTGAGACATGTAGGTTGGCGTAGCACATCTTTGAAATTCTTGAGAGCCTAGAGGTTAGCAGCAAGACGGGCTGAGGAGGGCGAATCAACTTCTCTTACCTGTTTCATTTTACACGTGTTACGGAAGAATCTTTGGCCATTTTTATACATCTGTTCAGTGCAACTTTGGCAGAATACTCATTTGAAAGCTCTGAAGATCTGGCAGAGAGTATGAAGAAGTGTTGTATTATCTTTTGTAGGCTGAAACTGTTGAGAGTATCATAGCATTGTGGAGAGCTATATCCTGTGAAGTTCGTGGAAAAACACTGTACTGGTAGCCACTCAGAAATAAAAACACCTAGAATCTTCTGAAATCTGTAAACCTTTTCTCCCCGTAATATGTTGGGAAAAAAAGAAATCTTTCCTACATGTTCTTTTGTATTATCATCAGTTATGGTGACTGTGTTCTTTACATTCATTTTGAATCTGCGTTTCCTGTCATGAGCAGATTAAAAACAGAAGAGAGTGGAGTGAAAGTTTTCTATTGCAAACATCTGTGTCTGAAAAAGGATTGTATTTCCATGTCCTGGAACATCAAGGGGAAACACTTTCCCTCCCCAGACACACACCTTTGGTTTGCAGCAATAAGTAGTTTATAGGCAAGGTTGCTTTACTACAGTAAATAGAAAACCCACTTCTGCTGTTATTTCCAGTAGTTAATCCAGCCTGGGTATCTGAGGAGACCTTCGATCGTTGTTCCCAGCAGAGAGCTATCTTATTCTATATCTCTAAAATGGTTAACATAGTTTTGAGTGTAGCATAAGCAATGCTTTTAATAAATCCTGTCTTTTGTATCTGAAATTGTTTTATATTGCAAGTATTGCTGTCCAGATAAGTCTTCTTAAGGACTGTCAGTACAAATGGAGAATGGACATACTTATCCTCTATAAGTTACATGAAATCCACAGGCAGAAAAAAATGGTTATGTCAACGGACTTCACAAAGAAAAAAATTAGTGCTGAAGTATCATCCATATCTGTCTGCTTTTAAAGAACACAAGGCTAGAAAAGGAGAGAAAATATGTAAGAAGCACTGGGGGGCAGATATACAGTATTTTCTCATACTTTCTGGTATTCTTACAGGAATTTAGCCCTGGAAAGAAGGAAATTAGTTCATTTAGATGCTGCCCTGAGATCTTCCTATCTCCTGCACAAATGCCCTCCTTTTAAAACTTCAGTATACTAATATGTATCAATGCAAATACCACCCAAAAATGTATTTCACTAGATTAATGTACTGTCTCACCCCATTGTACCCAAAGATCTGTTGTTGTATGCAAAATGGGAACAAATCTGAGAAACAGTTTGATAAAATAGTAATCTGGACTGATTCTTCAGTCATAATTGTCTTGGGCACCAAGGAGGCTTTTGCTGTTTTGCTGGTATGCAACAGTGATTCTCCTTTTCTGAAGTAGAAACATGTCTCCAAGTAACAGTCCATGGACTAGAGTTTTACTTTGGGCAACATTATTAGCAAGGATAATCTTCTCTCTCCTAATAATTTCCCTCATCTGCCAAACCTCCTTCAGTTATACCCAACTGATGGTGATATTTCCATACTTGTGAACATAAAGACTCTTAAGACTGCAAATATCATAACTAGAATTAGCAGAAAAATGAAGAAAACTTAAAAGTTTTAAACAAGCATGACAAAGGTAAGAAAAATCTGATAAGCAAACAGATTTGCAAAATTTAGAAATGGATAGAAATTCACAGTCTGAACCCTTGCTTTTTTTTTTTTGCAATAGCAATTAGTATGACATATCTCTTGCTTTCTCTAGAGGATGTATTGCACTGCGAACATTTTCCTGTGACTTACATGTCTGGCTAAGGTTCTCGAAAAGACACTACAAAGAATAATGAAGTGAATCCTGGACCTGCTTCTTGGAATAAAGAACTTAAAGATGTGAGAGTAGGGTACAGAGAGATCTGCTTGCTTAATTTGCATTTAAATTGGGGGTCATTAGGCACCAGACACTTTTGAAAAGGCATTGATGTAGCCTTGTTCCAGTTTGTTTGTTCCAGTTCCTAAAAAATATGCTCTATTTCCTATTTTCATTTGTGTAATTTAACTTGTCAGTTTTCGATTGTATAACCTTATTGTATTTTAAGCTATGTTTTACTTTCAGCAACCCTCCCTTATAATCAGAATTGGGTTTTTTGTTGTTTGTTTTTTCTGTTTAAGAAATGGCATAGACTGATTTTTTTCAGAACTGTCATCATAAAATGGGCTTTACACATTTTAAATTGCAATTGTAGCTTCTTAATCTTTTCAGTTTTTGAAGCTCTTCTGTTCGGGGTAGGAACCAAAATATGCCACAACACTATTGCAATACTTAGTATCATTTATTTGCTTCTACTCAACCATCTGCTAGAAAAAAAAAAATAGAAGTGTAGCTAAGAAAGTTCACAGATGATTCACAGATTGATTGAACAAAAAGTAACATTTATATATCTGAGAACAGTGTTAGCTGCTGCACTGCACTGAGAGCTCACATTCTTTCTATGTGATCTCTGTCTACCATTTTCAGTGTCAGTGGTTTCCACAGTCCCCCAGCTTGTAGTTTTCTTTTGTTTCCAGGTGTGTGACCTTACATTTATGTGTGTTCAGACACATTGCTTGAATGATTTCCCCTTCCTACCAAACAACCCAGCTGTGTATAACTGGCTGTTTCTCAATACTGTTCATAATTCCACCAAGCTGTGCATCATCTGCAAACTTTACTAGCACTTCTTTCGTATTTTCTTCTATGTGGCTAATAAAAATACTAATTGCTAAACCGAGATCAGAGGCTTAACACCTGTTGAACCGGTAATAATTTAACATCCATTTAATGTACACTTCAATATACACTTCACAGATCTTTTCATGTTAATTTAAAAAATAATACTGTCACAAAGTACCAAAATAAACACTTTAGAAAAATGTAGATATGGCACACCCAAGTGTGTTTCTAGATACTAGAAAGATTGAATTACATAAAATGCAGAGTTGTTATAATTGTCTCTGAAAAATCACTCGTGTGTTAATATAATATTAATCAACACTCCTAGATAAATATTTTCAATGATTTTTTGTTTATTTACTATTTATATGCACATTCATGGCTATGCTCTGGCTCTTGTGTTCCCATCCAGGGAATTCAGAACACCTATGGTTTATGGATATGTTGACTGGATTTGCAGCTGCTTTGTTTCACCAGAGCAATGAAAAGTTACTGAAATAGACTCTAGCACACTTCACTTTCTGCACTCAAAATTCCTGCTGATTTCTCAAATCATGCTATTAATTGCCCTTCATACATGACCCCCTTGTTTGCATTGCTTTAGTCTGGCGTTATCCTGTGAATGTATTAAATTCCCCAGGCTCACACAATCACGCTCCCCTTGTATGCCAAGCTGGCACTTAATTCAGGTAGAGTGACCAGCTGCCTCAACCATCAGGTTGGTTGGGGGTGACAGCAACACCTCCCTGCTCTGCCACCTGCTTTTCTTATGCCACAGACTTGGAGAGCCAGGCCAGCCACTGGTGCGGAGGGAGCGAGGGAATTGCATGGGCACAAGCTCTGGCTGGGCAAGAGGGTAGCACCACCAAACAGCATCGGTCCATGCCTCCAGTTCTTCTGGCCTCTTGGTGACGCTGGCAGTGAGTGATCAGCTCTCCACAGCTTTTCCCTGAGCCCTCTGCCTCCACTCCTCACCTTTCCTCCATCTCATGGCAGAAGTGTCCCTGTGCCTTCTCCTTTGGGTAGCAAAATACGATGTTGCCCATATTGCATGCAAGCCTGGAGCCAGCCCTCTGCACATGTCCACTTCCCTCTCCACCACTGCTCCAGGAAGGGCGCTCTTGGCTTCCCCTTCAGTGCAGAAAATGCACATGCTGCCTTCCACCTCCCTCTCAGCTTGTCTGTAAAGATGGTCTGGCACAATAGGTGCTTTCCTCCCAGATGCTTCGTATCAATGGCCATGCTTACTGTTACTTTTTTAAACTAGAAGTTGTTGTTGTTGTTGTTGTTGTTGTTGTTGTTGTTGTTGTTGTTTTTCCTCCCATGCAGAATTCTTCTGTTTTCGACTGGCCACCATCATCCATTGTTCTCCATGAAACAGAAACTGACGTTGCCCTCGAGGGAGATGGTGGCTGCCTATACTGTAAGGCATCATAAAACACAGACCCCGTTGGGAACAATGGGGACAAACTTCCTCAGCATGGCCACCAGCTGAGGCCTGCCCCTACTCTCAGCCCATCCAGAGCACCGGGGAGCAGCAGCCATGTTGAGGGGAGGTGATGGTCCACCGAGCAGCCTCTGGGCCCTGCCTGGGGGGCGAAACAAGATTACATGCAACAGGAAAAATACCCAAATGAAACCAGGTTAATTACAAGAAGCAAGTGAAATAAAGTCGTCGTGCAAAGCTGCAACCAGTTCCACTTGTGTGGGAGCTAGCAAAGGTTTTAGGCTGTT
Source organism: Pampusana beccarii (assembly GCA_013399365.1). Taxonomy (NCBI): domain Eukaryota; kingdom Metazoa; phylum Chordata; class Aves; order Columbiformes; family Columbidae; genus Pampusana; species Pampusana beccarii. Next base: position 425,809 of record VWYH01001467.1, read on the forward strand.
TTGTAGGGGAGGTTGAAGTCCTTTTTGCTGCTTCCTCCCATTGATGCCTCAATTCCCCCTTAAATACTAAGAGAATATAATTATTATTTGACAGTTTTAATAGGAAACAATTTTTGACAGAGAATAATAAGCATTTCATCTGTGAGGATGTGATATTTTTCCACTCTTCCTTTTTACTGTGCAGCCTCCTGCCTCATATACTCTTGGGTCACCAGGGTTCGTATTCTTTTTACCGAGATAAGAGACAAAGAGAGGTCTAATAATGGGTGGTCCATTTTTCTAATGTCTGATTTTTAATGTCTAAGCAAATTAAGATATTCAAATACATCTTTGAAATAACTGGAAAACTTGTTTTGTAATAAAACCATACATATCGTACTATATGGGAGGGTACACTATTTTTCCTAGAGAGTGAAAAATAATCAATAAAGCATGCCTGAGTTTGAAAATTCACCCTTGACTCTAGAGTCTTTAATTGCCTCTAAACCACACATTAAATGATAAAAAAATATTGTAAAAGATGGTGAAATTCGAGGCCATCCATCGTCAATAATTTTGCACAAACCATACTGTTGGAATGTTGTGATTATTTTTGAAAACAAGCATTGTGATTCAATGAAATAAATGGGTAGGATCTTAACAGGAATTTAAACCATTCAGGTAACTGAAATAATAATTAGCATACTCAACCATATCAAACTGTCATCTGTTAAAATCCCACATACATAAGCCTCCAGATCTCCATACTTTTACATTTATTATTGTAACAGTCATCTGCTGCCATTATTCTTCATAGCAGAAAATTTCCTCTTGAGCAGAAATCTTAACCCTGCCATAGGGTGACACTAAAAACTTTATAATTATGCCTACAGCCATTTCAGTGGCTTTGAACTTGGATTGATAAAGTTGATCTTTAAAGAGTCAGTATATTCTCTCTCCTCTTTAGAGTAGGGACTGTAATTCTTCTGGAAATAACGATTCATCTAGAATGATGAAACTGCATTCTCAGTTGAGACACTGAGCTACTGGTATTACACACCTAATTATGTGAGTTTAGGAGCTGAGAGGCAGATTTTTTGTTTTGAATAATCCATAAATACCACTCAGGGTGCTAGGCATGCTTGCTGCCTTCCTCACCAGCTAAGTGAGGGAACACCCTGTGTTTAGTAATAACTTACACAATGGAGGGTGCTGCCTGAAGTAAACATTGAATGCAGGGTCAGAGAATTGATTAGAGTGAATGAAACAGGGGAAAGCAGGAGGAAGCAGGCAGGGAGCAAACCCGAAAACCATGGTACAAGAAATGGAGTGAATACACAATGGCCTTGAAAGAAAGCCAAGGGAAGGAGCTTTTTGAGCAGAGCTCTGACTGCAAGCAGATCTGGGATCACGAGCAAGGCAACAGATTCTTGTTCAATCTTACTGTATTTCAAGAAGCAGGACTTTGTTTGTAGTAAAACAGGATTACTTCAAAGAAATACCTGGCTCTTGTAATCAATTTCTCATCCTAATGGAAACAGCATGCAATGTCGTGCATACAGGCTCACTGCTCAGGCCATGATGGAGTTAGACAATGCAAGGAAAACAATGAGGAAAAACAGGGAGGGGGACAGAGGGAGATTTTAGAAAAAGACATGGCAAAATGGAAGAAAAATGAAAACTTGCAGGAAATTAATCTGAGGCACAGAGAGATAAAAGAATGTAGTCAGGATGTATTCTTCAGCGTGGTGGTCAGTCATTTGGGAAATGCTAGTGTCTCTGGGGAAGAATAATCCCTAAAGCGTACCCAGGTCTGAATTTCTGATAAAAAAGAAGACCCTGTCCCTCCTGTCCTATTGCCATTTCAGAAAAGCAGCCCTCTCAGACAGACAACCAGGCACCATGAAGGAGGTTTAAAACACATGAAGCTGCTGCCCATTTGGAACACACTCTGTCTCCTTTCACATCTGCAGAGCATTTAGCTGCTTGCATCTGGTTGTGTTTGCGCAAATATAATTCCATATTCACTAATAATTCCCGAGGCTAAAGGCCCCTCTCCTGTAACCTTGTTAATATTCTCACAAGGCCTGGTGTGAACGCCTCACAGCATTTGGATTAGAATTCAGTCTGGTGGGTTTTTTTTCCCCCCTGTCTCTTACTCTTTCTCTCTCTCGCACTTTTCTGGCCAAAAATTTCCTGGCCACCCACATGACGAGACACTCTCCCTCCCGCTTCTCCCCATTCTCAGTTTCAAGGAATTTCCTTTTGTCAAAGGCAAAGTGTGATTGACATATTTTCCCCCTCTTAAGTGCAGTCTTCTTAATACTTGTTTTAACTATGTCCTTATGGGGGTCGTATAATCATTACCTAGGTGAGAAAGAGACCCCCTGCTCCCTCTCTACCACCCTATCTTGGGCTTCAAGCTCCAGACTGCTGGCTATTTAACATGCTTAATGTGTTTTTTATTCACTTTTAAAAGATGTTTTTATTAATTTGGTGGTGATGAGGGGTTCCATATTGACAGCCTGGAAACTGAAGTCATTTGTTTGTCCACAAAACAGGTACCACCAAAGCAGCAGAACTGCCAGCTCCCCTATCGATGTGCCTTGGGATCTCCTTTCAAAGCATCTCACACAGGCCAGAACAATTACCTTCTCTGGCATTTCTGGGGAGAAGGCAATTCAATTTTCTAATCAGGCCTCAACCCTGATGCTGAGACTGATAAAAAACTGAGCCAGACCTCACCCTGACCATAGCGTCACAGGAGTCAGGGACATAAGTATTTTGCTCGTTCACTTCTGGTCACTTCTGCTCTGCAGCACGAGAAATGATGATTTCCTGTTGTTCTCCGGCCTGTTTTGCACATGACCTGCATAGCATGGGCCCTGGCCAGCTGTCCATCCTAGGTAGAAACCAAGGTGTGCCATGGTGGTGGGGGCAAGGGGTTGAAGGAGAGTAGCCATGGGGCTTGGGAAGGCGGATGTGCTGCTGGCAGAAGGAGAGGAAGGCGAGTCCCCAGGCTGATAGCCTGGAGTCTTTAATGATGCCCTGGCTAGTTTGTATTGGGCACCCTGCTGAACTGCTCTGCTTTTATACATGTCATGTATGGTGGGACAGGAAGGTAAAACTTCACTATGGTGGCTGTGGCTTGGCTGCGGGAATTTGGTTGGAAAGGTTGCTCAGACTGAGTCAACCATCTTCAGTGCAACACATTAATAAGTTTTTTACTAAATATTTGCAACATCTTAGCACACCTTCTCATCAATATGAGGATAAAACAGAGTTTTGTTTCCCATTTGACACAAATAGACCAAGATCCTGATTGTTACATCCAGCATATAGGGAAGTGTTACTGTATGTTGACAATTTATGCCTCGCCATTATAATGCCTTGTTTTCAGTTGTGTATTGACTTTGCTACGTTTGAAATAACTAGCCTGAAATGTCCCATGTCAGGGATTAGTGTCTCTGCCTTGCATCCTTCTTTTTCGCTTTCTTTGAAAAGGAGAGTAAGAATAATTAATTGAGTTTTCAGAAAAAAATTAGGGAGACTTTATTCTCATGGATATGCTAAAAAAAAAAAAAAAAAGCTCTGAAAGGGATACCAGTAAGAATTCATAATCCCTACCTAATTTGGATGAAAGACTTCTCTTTTGATCAGCATTCGGGGCGGGGGATTCCTGTGATGTGAGGAATGTACACTTGGCTATTTCCATGAAAATTTTCCCACATTTACTCAAGTTATGAGCCTCAGAAAGTCCAGCTTTGCACAAAGACATTGGAAATGCATGTTCTCTGAAGGATTTCTGCCTGTTTTCAAACTCAGGGGAGGATAACAACCTTCTCTCCCACTGGAGCAGTGGGATGCGTGGCGTAGCTGCACTGTCTCAGGGCACAGGAGATGAACAGTGTTGCTGCTTCTGCTGTGGTTTTGGAGTTTGTCTGTCAGCATGGGAGAGAAGAACGAACCTTTCTGACGAGACTGCAGAAGGTAGGGAGCTGGGACCAAAGTATTGGCAATGAAGAGGACATTGGGACAAATTGCTGCTGGGCTCAATATCCTGGTGTTCTGGGGAAGGGTGGGGGGCTTACAGGTGGGGCTGGAAATGACAGGGGGAAGACATGGACCTCAGATGCTAGTCTCTGGAAACAGAACAGGAATTTGCACATGTTGGAAATCCAAAAATTAAGTATAACAGAAAAAAAACCCTAGAAAATTAATGATTCAGGCTTCAGAATAGAGTTTAGATGATTTGCAGTAAATAAGACATTAACTACTTATTGAACAATAAGTATAAAAGAAGACCTCAAATACACAGGATCTTTAACAGAGATCCAGTGGAGAATTTTTATGTGGTTACGTAATTAAAGACGGTCAGTTCATAGATAGGGCTGAAATAAGGTCAGGCTTACTGCTGATGACCTTTAAGATCTGAATGTTTGGCTTTGCAACATTGTTTCTTGACATGGTATTATTTATATAGTACATAGACATAGTATAGCATATAGGCCAGGACCTACACTGATGTAAGGTGAGTTAGATTCTGTATCTTATTAATGACTTAAATTAAATTAATTAGCAACTATTTACCTTAGCTCTGGCTCTAAGCCGCAAGGATTCAAAAGAACACATCCTTTGCTAAGCCAGCATCTGTGTATGCTGTAATGAGATGGGACCAAACGGTAATGATATTAAAAAAAATCCTTTCATTCTTGTCTTCATTTCTTCACACAAAGATGTGCAGCTGTGCCCCATAGCTGCTGAAAATAATCATCACCACAATATGGCAATGAATATTTTCAACCATTCTTTTAAGAAAGCTTTTATCTTTTCTTGGCCTCACAATGTCTTCAGGCAATCTATCTCCATTGTCAGGACCTTATTTAGTGAAATATTGTTTCAAGAAGCATAGTCCAGAACTTTTTTGTTCTGTGCCTGGAAAGGAGTTAACTTGTAGGTGGCTTCAGCAGCTTATCAGATCACAGTCCTCAGCCTTGCTGCTGCCATGTGCTGGGACTGACTCCCTTGCCACGAAGAGCTTATTCCCTGGCTTTGCACGCATTTGCCTTGCAAGCTGGCCAGAAACTGATGTCAGGTACCTGGCTACAGATATTGGTAAAATAGTGAACTTACACATTTTGGGAAAGTACAAAATTCCATTGCTGCAGAATACCTGAATTCATGAAACTGTGACTGAAATGCTTCAAAAACGTGATGTGAGAACTTTTGTTTCCAGCACTGAGGCAGCTTTATGTTGTTGCAATGGTTTACCCCTGCTTCAGGCTTTCATAGTTATTTCCATAGCTGCAATTGCCAGGAGCTTTTTAAAATATAAATTGCAATTTCTGGGGTGTGGTTTATGGTGAGTTCTGCGTGGGCTGCAGAGCTGTGGGCAGCAGGGGCTGTGGCTGAGCAGCAGAACAGACTGTGCCCCCCTGAGCCAGCTCACTCCACTTGCGATTGCTGTTCTGCCCTTTCCTCCTTATGCCACACTCTCTTGTGCACATCCCCGGCGAGATCAGTTCTCCACCCTTATATCGTGTTGGGCCACTCTTCTGGTGGAGTGTATCCCACCTTCACACCAGCTCAGCCTCAGGACTGTGCTGTGATGTTCAGATGGTTTCTCAGGTTTGCAGGACTGCCTTGCAAACAACAGTGCACTAGGTGAAAACACAGAAAGTATAAAGCAAATTCTGGATAACTGTGAGACAGCCTTGACTTTCAAAATGACCCCAAATAGCTCAAGAGATAAGCAACTTGAAACATGCTAGAGTATTTGTATGCTGTTTTTCTTCTGAAGAAAATCCTCTCTGTTCTCTGTTCTAAAAAGTTGGCAGTAATAATATTTTGTTTTGTTTTTAATTTGTTAGAAGCAAATAAATACTCCTGCACTTTCCCTGCTAGATTGAAATACCTTCTTTTTCTCTTTTAACTGAGCATTTGGAGGGTGTGGGGGAAGCAGAAAGAATGACTTGAATAAGTTGCCAACGGAGTGCCTCAGTGTATCAGGTGTTTTCCAGGCATTGTGTAGAACAGTCCTTGCCTTAGTGTGCTTAATGTCTCAAAGAACAGGGTCCAGAAAATCAGGAAGTGGAAATCAGGCATGGGATGAGGCTAGAAGCAAGCAGCATTATGGTCCTGGAAAACAGAGTTGGAGGATATCTATCATCACCAGGGGCCAATTTGGAGAAAGTGGAACACAATCCAAAAGGCATTTGAGTCACTCCACTGTCATCAAGTACCTGTGAAGCCCACAGACAGAGTATGCCTCACCCCCTTTAATGGCCAGACCAAATCTGAAATGGCAATCTGCTACTGCTGCAAGCAAATTGAGGAACAAAGACATCTCTGTGCCTTCATTCTCCCCCAAGCAAATAGCATGCAAGCGGGATCCTGGGCCTTTTGCTATTAAATCAGTAGTTCAACAACTATACTGTGAACATTGACTGATAGCAAGGACAAATGGCTCTGTTAAGATGTGGATCAAGAGACTCCCAAACAAAAAAACACTTTCTCCTAAGAAAAAGGAAAACTGGGATATGGCAACTGGTGTTTGTGTTTAGACAGAAGTGATCAGGAGCTCCCGTCCTCGTCTGGTATTGAGCTGCCTGCAGATGTGTAAGGTGCTGCTAGGGGCTGAGGTGTGAAAGAGAAAGCCTCCTTTAGGCTTTCCAGAGGCAGCTCCTGTTCCTGTGGATGCTTTGGACAGTGAGTGGCATTGTTCTGGGAGCTGCAGCTTGCACGGAGTGAATTTATACACAATGTCAAATCCCTCCTGCCCTGACCCTTCCTGACTCCTAGACATCTGTGAGGGAACACCCCTGAGAAGGTAACTGTAAAGAACCGTTTATTTTGCAGTGAAGGGGTAATCTCATAATAACCAGGGAGTTCCTTCGAGTTCCTGGGAGTACCAAGTGAACGTTGCCCAGTGTTGCTGGCTGAAACGCTGCAAACACAAATACAATGGAGGCTCTGAAGAAGGCAGAGCAGCTCAGCACCCACAGCCCTTGTTTATTTTCTCCAGAGATGAAGGGGGGACTGCAGGTCAGCAGGAATTGTGCATTCTGACTGGTATTTATTGACTCAGAAGTCCTTGCTGACAGACAGACAGACAGGCAGGGAAGGGTTCCATTACAATGACGTAGTTTCTTTCCCTCTTCACCCCTGAGGCTTTCACTGCTGCCACTCTTTACACATAGCTGTGGCTTCTCCAGCTGGTGCTGGGGTGAATGGCAGCTGCTTTTCACCTCACTGATGCTGGAAGCCTGGGTGCCCCCAGGGAACACGACTGTCAGGCTATCAGTGACATACTGCTGCACATCTATCAGAGGTGTAGCAACAACACAGAGCTTCATGTTCAGCCTTCCCTCTGAGACGTGGGTTAAGCCTGGAGGTCTAGGTCAGATGCTGAAGGTGAACTCTGGGTGGCTACTGGGGGTCAGCGTACAGGGTCTAGGTGAAAGAGAAATATATCCCTGCGCTGTGCTCAGCCACATTTCCATGTTCTATTCCCTGATGCAGTCACTACTAATTAGGTCTTTGATTGCTCTTCTCTAATATTGTGCTTTAGGAGAGATTTGTGTCCTTTCTGTAAGTGATGGTGAGGCAGATCTACTGTCAGCTGTTCACAGGGATGCAACGATACTCTAAGCAGCCTCTGTTTGAGCCAGAGGTTGTGGCTTCAATACCTTTGATTCCTAGTGTGGTTCCTCTAGAGGGTCTCTTTGGATTTAAGACCATAGCAGACACTTGCATCCATTGCAAGCAGTACAGTCCTTATGCTTTTAACCACACAGGGCAGCCTTTTTTAATGAGTCCTTGCTGTCAGTGCAAGATACTGGATCCCTCATCCTTTGTCAGAATGGAGAAGCAAAATGCCCATGTTTAAATAGCATGAATTGTTTATCTCATCCGCACAGTCTCCGTTGTTTTTTTAAGGTTAATTCTCTCACTTTGAGTCCAGTAAAGCAAAGGTGTCAGTTTCTAAAGAATGCAGCATGCTGGGGTACAGAATATCTGGAATGTTTGCAGCAAAGCAGTGTCAGATAGATCAGATCGTACCTTCTTTACTCACTTTAAAAACATACTTGCAGCATGGATAAGTGAATCATACTGATCTCTTGCTTAGTGAAATTTACATTACGGGTGCTAAGAAGTTGCCAGATGAGGGTGCCCTTTCAGATCCAGTCTTTATGAATATGCCGTCTGTGCAAATACAATGCGTATGAATGAGAACCCAAGCATCAGATAATTTAGTCTACTTTTTGATTGCCAATGCAAGATTATGTGCAGCAGTGCATGTTTTGTTTTAACAGCCTTAAATGATGAGGTATCTTCCACATTTGGATTCTGTCTGTTTTTCTAGTAATTTGATTCATGCAGTGAGGCATGGTTGCAACACTTTCTGTTCTGTGACAGAATGCTTCTTACATCACCTAACATATATGGAATTCTTTTCAGGCTCTACCTCATTAAAACCCGATGCTTAGATCTCCTGCCTCTCTAATGTACAGGGGCAGATCTAGGCATATTTTCACTTTGAAAATATTTCCTCTCCTTTTCATTAATGACAGCTGTACAGCTGTCTAAGGACTGTAGAGATTTCACTCTGCACTGCTGGATGTTTACTGTCTTGGTAATCTGTTTGTGGAGTGCCACATGCTTTTGTTTCCCCAGTAAAGCTCCTTTAAGCATAATCTATTTTCCCTAATGTGGCCTTCCCAGTAAATAGGAGTAAAGAGGGTGCCGAGTTCAATCTGTATATGGTGGATGACAATGATGGGATGGTACTGCAAGGGAAATGCTTTCCTGGCTATGTCTGTTAGCTGCTGAGAATGTCTCATGTAAAAGGGCTGCAAGAGTGGAGTTTTCATGAAGGTACACACAGAGCACCTTCAGGGTGCTTGTAAGTGCACAGTTCTAAGTATAAGAAGGCCAAACCAGCCTCTAAGCGTTTTATCATCTAGCCTTGCTAAGCTTTAGGTGTAATGGGGCAAAGTATGTTACAAGCATGAAAATACTGGGCACAGTTATCATCACTCTAATGGGCTTCCATGCCTGAAGAGGGAGTACCTGGACCACCCAGTCTTACCTGAGGGCTGACTTACACAACTGGGATGCCCCAAGCTAATTCCTGTTTGAACAGGAGCACATGTGTAGAAACAAAGCAAATCTTAATTTAAAAGCAAACTGGATGATTACCACTCTGTTACGAGACTGGCCCACTGTCCCTATCTTTAATTCACTGTTTTTCTCATCTTTCTCCGCAAAGTGCAGTGTTCTTATTTCAGTGGCTTTCAACTTGTGATCCGCAGATTTCTGGAAATTGGGGGACTGCTTCTGGAGGGTCTGGGAAAGAAAAGCAATTTATACATGCTGTTCTGTAATCTGCATATGTGAGATTTCTAAAGAAGATACCACATCTGTGTGCCCACTGGGATGGGCAGGAAAGAGAAGATTTTTCTCATGGGAAGAAACTGGATTTAAATCCCAAATTTGTGGAAGTTCTGTAATCTTTACATTCCTTTAATTCTTCTCTGTTTCAAGAGAGGCATGCTGGCTGGTACTTCATGGACTGACTGAACCTCTCAGGAGTGTCCTGTATGTGCAGAAACAGAGGATGCACAGTACAAGGGGTGCTTGCATCACACTGAAATAGGTTCCCTGCTACTGATGTATACTGTACCTGGCACAAATTCCTGTGTGAGGACATTTTGGACAGGACATCCATGCACAGGGAAGATGGTGACATGAAAGAGTGAAAGTTCTATCCTTAACAAGAGCAGGCACAGATGCAAACATGTCCTGGATTTGGAAGTGAAAATTTTTTTGATCCTGTGCAAATTACTGTAAATCAGTTATGTTTGATCTCTAATCCAGAGCCTATTTAATCCATTTGAAGGACACTCCATTGTGTTTTCTTTCTTCTATGCTGTCTCTTGGTCCAAGTGCTACCATAGCCTGTTCAGCCACCGTGTTAGCCTTTGATCCTAGTTTTGCTCAGCACCTTTAAGCCCCTTTTATTCAGAGCGTGTGATTGCATCTATTTGTGGCAGCTGTATTCTAGAAACAACTTCTTTTGCTGTTTATGCATTCCCTCCAAAATAAGTGACAATCGGGCACAACAGATGTAACAAAAGCTTTCGCGTGTCTTTACCTGTAGCTAGGTCTTAACTTTTCCTTGCAAACATCAGTAAAATCTATTTATCTTAGTTATCTCCATTGCTGCAGAAGGAGAAACAGACTTTGCTATTTTGCCTTCTACCAGTGAATCCTCACCAATAAAGGATGCTGACCACATAGACGACCCATATAGATTTACAGTCTTACTATCGTTGGTATGTTGCTTAAGCGTAGGAAAAATGAGTTTTGGTAATGAGATCACACGGCCAGATTAAAGTATTTTTGATAGACCTTTGACAGATCTCCTTTTATTTTTGTTCCCTTCCCAAAACATCTAGTGATTTCCTGCAAACAGGATGATATCACAATTTTGTAGGTTTATAAGATTAGATACCTTAATGGGTGCTGGATATCCATAGATACTGGATATTATGTTTGTACAGAATGAAACTAAGGTACAGTTATACAGAGGAAGATAATTAAAAATACCCCTGATGAGATCAAGTTTGTCTTTCAGTGACGCCAGAGCACACTAGCTTATATTAACACATTAGTTAAGCACATTATTTGAGTTTAGGTCAACAAATTGAAATGTAACCAGACAATAGCTGTTTTCTTTCTGGCTTGCACATACTTGTTATATATTCAGGTCTTACTCTGGACAAGCAGAGCTCAGTGCAGTAACATGTTTCTTTTTTGCTAGCTTTGCACTTCACCTGACAGATTGTGGAGGACCATTAGTTTCCCATGTTTAACACTGCAAAGACTCCCATTTCAAGAATGGCCAAACTGTGGCTTGCAAGATAAATATTTCCTGCCATATGGTTAGTGCAGCATGCAGCCAATTTCTTGTCCTCTTCTGAAGGCTCTCGAGGCATGCGCACGGAGAGCAGGTTATAGGCTTTGTGGGCTGTTCTTGCGGTGAGTGCCACCAGGTAATTCCTGTAGTCCTCATTTGCAAAGATACATGTAACTGACATGATGCTAGGTGATGGAAATCCAGCTATTGGTCACATAACAGGTACATATCTGGGAACTTAACAGAAATCCCAAAAATGTCCCCATAGGAAGCTGTAGGGCCTGCCTCAGCAGAAAGGTGGAAAGTCAGTGGTTTCCCAGAGCATAATGCACTCCAGCCACACCTTGTGCCTTCTCCAGCACATTGTCCACACCTTTGTGCCAGATTCTTCAAGCAAGCAAGATGGCCCAGGTGAGCAGTGCTATGGAAACTCCTCTGTGTCCCAGGGATTTCCAGCCCATTAGTTCTGCCACTGTTTGGGTGCAGAGGCCACAGTGAAACACAGCCCTTGTTTTTGTACATGAATCCCCCCACTTCAAAGTGTGCTGGTTCAGCAGAATCAGAACTCAGTAGGAGTTAAAAGATAATTTTCTGACTGAAGGAAAAAAATCAGTCCTCAAGAGATGAATTTGAGTTGATGGTTGAAATACGAATAATGAAGATGTAACATTGCAACTCGGTCACTTTATTGAACATCAGTGCATTTTGACATATGTGAGGATAAGAGAAAAAATAATTAATTAAATTGTGTTGTCTAAAATAAGCAAGCGTGCACTCAGCTAATCCTGGGCAGAAACACATTTTTCGTCACTAGCTCTTAAGCATACGTATTTAAAATGGAAACCCCAAAGCTTTTGGGTTCAGGTTTTGCAACATAATTCAGTTGGATTATGAATCTGGAATTATGAAATCTGAAGTGGCAAATGGTTGTTGTTGATGCCTATCTTTAAAGGCTTGACTGCCTCCCCTTTCGTCTAGTTTTGAGTCTTGTGTTTACCCTGTGTGTCCCTACTTTGTTTCTGTGTCTCTCACCTGCACCTAACATGCCTGTTATTAACATGTACTGTTAGTACTGTAGACTTAATTTTCAGAGGGTCTATACAAAACCAAAAGCAGCTGCTTTTGTCTTTGACTGGAATTCAGCACCTCTGAAAATCAAGCACTAATGTTTTTCAGTTGGAAAAACAGATTCCCTTCTTTAAAATAATGCTTTGCATTTACAATTTAAATAACTTCCAATCTATGTAGGTTTTAAAATGCCGTGTACACACTATGTTTGCACAGGAATCTGGCAGCCATTTCTAGAGAGCATTAAGCAACAAGATCTTGTAGCGAACAGAATAATTTTTTTTTATTTAGAGATTACATAACTCTGACAAAATGGGAACTAGCCCCCATGCTTCACTGTAGACCAGAACTTTCTCTTCCCAGATGGAGGATGACCTTTAATTGTGTCAGTTCCAGCCCACATCCTCAGAAAACAAGGGCAGCTGCTTCACACATGAGGGTAAGCAGAGACTGAAGCAGCCATGTTGATCAAGGGTAGATCATGACTGAGGTAACCTTACAATAGCTACATGAATTAGAGCCCCATCCATCAGTCTGGTCTCCAGGCAAAAACCAGTCGATCTTAAATGTCACAAATTGAATTAGCCCCCGCCTACCTCTGTCCCTTTAGCAGACACTGTCACAGCAATACTGATGCACCCAGAAAAGCTGCCTGTCACAGTTAACCCATAGGGGATCAAGCAGGGTTTGATGCAAACTTGACACTGCAGTGGAGCTGCTCACTCAGCTCTGTGTGGCCATACGGGAGGACTGGCCGGACGGGGAACTGATGGTACCCTCAGTACTAGAGGAGGAGTTGCCGTGTGGACTTCATGCAACTGAGACTTATAGCAAAGACAGAGAAACTAGAAATACACCAAGTATTCTGCCCTGAGTTAATTCATATGTACTCCCATACATGCCTTATCAATAATTGTCCCAAAAGCTCTGACACCACTTATGCTCCTTTATCTCTCACTCCTTTTGTTCCAGCCACTCTCCTAAACATTCAGGTTTTTTGATTCTCTTTCCCTGTTCCTTTAATGTCTTCATGGTGCTGGTGGGGGTGGGTAGGCAGGAGGTGCTGGGACCCTTCTGTGGAGCAGCTGTGATTGCTTCCCCAAGAAGTGTGAGAGTTGGGAAAAATAGCCAGGCATGATTTTTCGCTGTACGCTGAAAGGCTTTCTCTGTCAACCTGAAGAAGGACCTGGAAAGTGGTGAAAAGGTATAGAGTTGTCAGCCCTGAAACAAAAGTGTTTGCACAGTTGGGAAGTAACTGGGCAGTGTCTGCATTCTCTGATGAGCTGAGACTATTCCATCACCCACAACCTGCCATAAATCAGCAAGTCCTCTCTGAAATAGACATTTGGTGTTTGCTCTGCTCTTCCTTAAAGTTCAGGGCTCTTGGTCAGAGAAGTGACTTCAGTGCAGTGGTTGGCATGGAGTCACAGCAGTAAAGACTTCATCATTTCTTTTGACAAAGTTGTCACTGCGTGCAGTCACATGCTAAAATACAATTTTAAAATATGAATTCACTTTGACTATATTTATGTTAACTTTCTGTGAACAGTCAAGCAATTTACTTTTATTGACAAGAAAATCTGTAAAAAGTCAATGTCAAAGATACATATGTGTGCATTTAAGCAAACTAGTTTTAAGTTCTCATGCATAAGCATTCAGTTTTGAAGTGCTTACACATTTCCCCAGCCAAAGGAATGGAAACAATACAATGTGATTTATCTGACCAATCAAACCTAACCCAAACAGCTGCAGCGCAGGCTCTCCTGCTGGCTGCTATTTCCATGCCAGGAGAAGAGGGGAGATGCCTTGGATGATTGTGTTTTTGTTGTGAGCTGGTCACTCGGCCTTTCTTGCTGATGACTCAGAAGCTAGAAAAAGCACAGCCTACCTCAAAGAGTCAAATGTGAAAACTATAGGAGCCCACTAAACGTGGTGCTCGCTGAACAACTGCCTATTGGTGGTATTCACTAAATTTGGCCTTTCATTTCTGTATTTAAATACGAATATGTTGATAGGGAACAATTTGCGTGCTATGCTGGATGTGGCATCTCCCCCTGCCACAATTGATTCAAAATCATTAAAAGAACTGTTGACAAGTTCCACGCAACAAGTAGCATATTAGGACAAAATGGTGAAAAATACGCTGACATTTGGTGTCACAGCGTTCTTCTCATTTAACTTGGGCGTGCACGATGTCATCACTGAAATAACAGCTTCAAGCTATACCTGTGTGTAACACTCCTCTGTGAATATTCCTGTGAACCATTCAGAAATGAAATACAAAGGCCCCATCCAAAAGAAAAAAAACACCACCAAGAACCAACATCTAGGTCACTGAAAGATATGCCAAAATGTCAGCAAAGCTGCTGCCAGACCTGAAGATGTCTAAATTCCTTGCAGAGCTATACCTTTGCCAGCAAAGCTCCTTGTGATCTTGAAGGTCTGCCACTGAGCAGTTAAATCTTGACTGCATTAGGTAGCACAGCATGTAACCTGCAAGATCTGGAGAAGGAAAGCAGTGTGGTATGAGCAGGATACCGCTGCGCACAACTCAGGTTCCTGTGATGCAACAGAAATCCATGCCCGGGATCCAGGCAGGTGATGTGCGTGCTCATCCCATTGTCTGCTCTGTTGGTGACTCCCACCTGGCAGCACGGATTAGGTTGTAGCTCCCTGTTCACACTAGTTCTTGCCATCTCTCTTACTTGTCTTTATTTTCATCCATAGCAGGGAGTGTCTGCCAGGAACTTGGGAGAAAAGGTAGTCTGAGGACAGATCTTTATTTTCAAGGGGTGCATTTTGACTAAGGTGTGGATTTGGAACAAAATGGCAAGCAGAATACAATGTTCCTCAAATCACATAATCAGCTCTGGTAGCACGACCCACTTGCCATCTTAAGTGCGTTTTCAAACAAAGACCTCCCTTTTATAAAAATATTATTTTGAAAATAAAAAAGTGGTTGTGTTTTGTTTTGTGGTTTTTTTCTTTTTTTTCTCTCTCTTTTTTTTCCCCCCTCCTTTTTAAAACCAGAAATCAAACCCAGATGGATTTATAAATTTGTGAATACCATGCTTTTTTTGGCTTTTCATTGAACCCCTCCACCCTTTGGCAAATTTCAGGCGAAACCCGAGTGCAGCCCCATGTGCCCGTTGCAGGGAAACGACCTTTTTTGAGGCAAGGGGGTGTCGAAGCTCTCGGGACTGCTCTGGTGGCCAGCCCAGCTCAGACCCCGCAGTGGGTGCCAGGTGGTGGTGGGTGGGTGGCTGGTTGTGCAAAGGGAGCTTCTGGTGGCCCCAGCAAGGGCAGCAGCGGTGGACATCTGCTGCACATGTTTTATTTACTTCTTGTTTGGAACGGCTATGTGAGTGGCGCCGTAAATCTCACACGTTTTCTCAATCTGTAGCCCAAGCAGGTAGGATTGACAGCTGGGGAAAACCATATATTCTGAGTGCTAAATAGGTTATCCACTGTCCGTAAGAAAGAAAAGCAGTGGGCTTTACAACTGTGCCTCCCGGCCATGCCCTTGTTTTTGACTTTGCCACTGGCAAGGCTGAGTGTCTGACCCCTGCTAACGTGCGGTGCCTTTAATAAGGAGAGGGAGGGAAGTAATTTTATACTCAGCGTGTGAGTGATTCATGTTCTCAAAGGGGATAAAAATGTTATTAGAAAATTCTCCTGCCAAATGTGTGGCAAACGAAACCAATTTATTAATGCTGTGAAGCCAATGTGTGAAATTGGGATAAAAGGTGAGGTGCAGTCCCACCACGGTGCTTACTGCAGCAGAATGTGCTGGAAGACAAAGGGCTCTTGTCCTCAGAAAGGGGATGCTGCACTAACAGCAAACAAACGAAATGTTTTCTTCAGGTCAGATGCACTTCAGATTGCTGGGGTGAGAGATGTTGAGTCTGAAAGAGCAGACCTTGATCATGGGCCATCGAACTGCTGCTTGAAACCTGTAAAACATTGTCAGGACACCTTTGAAAATGCTCTTATTCTTTCTGTAGTTCAAGTTTTCCTCTTCATTTAGGGTTCTTATTTATTTTATTATGTGTTAAGCAGTTTCAGTGTGCTCTGTGTTGAACAAGGCACAAAACAAAAACAGTACCAGGCCCCAGAGTACTCTTGTTTTGGAATAAAGTCCGCAAAAGTAATGCATGGTTTTGGAGCCA
The DNA here is from genome assembly GCA_013399365.1 of Pampusana beccarii. Lineage (NCBI taxonomy): Eukaryota > Metazoa > Chordata > Aves > Columbiformes > Columbidae > Pampusana > Pampusana beccarii. The sequence goes on from VWYH01001467.1 coordinate 441,946, forward strand.
AGTAAGAGGGTCAGACATGGCCCACACTTTTATACTAAAGTATTTTACATGGGATAATGGTGAAGGTGACCATATGTTCATGAGGTACCTATAAAGCAGGTGCTGTACTATTGACAAAAGCAAGGTGAAAGAAGTTTATATTGAAGTCACTCCTGAAAGGTCAACAGTTCTCTGCCTCGTGCCCTTAAACTGTGTCTGTGAAGACTGAAGTCTGTGTCTCTTCCTGCATGCCTCTAATTTTTGCTGTCTTTGCCAATGCCGTGTTTGATGCAACTGAACAAGACTGAAACAGCATGGATGGAGCTGTAAGCAGAATGAGCAAGTTTCAGCTCTGCATGCTTTTACCTCATATGCAAAGAGCAACATCTCCCTGTTTTCAGCACCTGGAAAACATCAGCATCCGGACAAAGAACAGTCAGACAGAGCCTGTCAGGACAGAGGAAATCTCCTGGGGAATTTCTGCCTTTAAAAGCTCATCTTCTCCAGAACAGAATGTACTCCTTCGTATCTGACTTCAAACTACCATGTAAGCAGGCATGCTCAGGTCTTCTGGATTCCTTTCTCTTCCTGAACAGCCCCCAAAATCCAGACACTAATAACTCAATTTCTTAGGTGCAGATATCTAGAAATCTGGGCCTTGTTCAACCAGACTTTTATTTCACTGTGGCTATCCTCATCTCTAAGGTGGTTTGCTGCATTATTTTACACTCAGAAACAATGCCGAGGATTGTTCTGATCAACTTCTGGAGAACTATAACCCAGCCATTAGCTCACGTAGCCCCTCTAAGCCCAATCTTTCTGCTCACCTTTCATTCAAGAAAGCTCCTGCTGTATTGTCACCAGACTGGGGCAGTAGGGCAGAAGAGGTGATGTGACATCAAGCTTTGAACAATGAAGTTAAATGTATTCAGAATATTCCTGAACAAGAAGTGTGAAAACTTTCTGTTGTTCTTTTGTGCTAAAGAAGAACACTCAGGAATCTGATGAAAGAAAACAAAGAATAAATTTTAACTGCTATAGTCTTGCACATACACACAGCATGAGTAGCTGTGTGTCTGTTTTCATCTACTTCGTGGACCTGACTTCTAAATAAACTTACACAGATTTAACTATTCTCAGAACTTTGAATTTTCTGTGGCTCTTTTTCTTCTTCTTTTTCTTCTTCTTTTTCTTTTTCTTTTTCTTTTTCTTTTTCTTTTTCTTTTTTTTTTTTTTTTTTTTTTTTTTTTTCT